>CANSZD010002164.1:0-336056 GCA_947648045.1 Beta corolliflora | reverse complement strand
AAATTGAAAACATTTGATAACCCAAAAAAGGGCTGCCAAAATGCAACATAAAGATACCCATCAACAAAATTATCATACAAGTTGCAATCTTTACCATCAAATATTCTCAAACAATTAATAATCAGTCAAATTAAATCCTACTAAAAAGAATCCCCAACCAAAGGGTAATCAAACAATACTTCCAAATTCCACCAAGTAATTACCATACTATTATATACCCAACCCCAAATTTAGAAAACAAACAAGAAACAATACTTTCCTAATTTAACAACAAAATTATCTCTTTTTAATGGTTGTAGGATTTTGTCGCACAATTTTTTTTTTTTTACAGAATGTTGTTGCACTATTAAGTGATTAGTATTAATATGATAATAACATATCAAATAAAATAAGTGAAAAAGAAACTTATTTAAGATTATTAGATATAAATACAATTTAGCTTTCTACTTACACGCGTCGCGTGCATAAGATTTAGTCATATCTAAATGAAACCTCCCAGACATTTTTGCACTTGTTAAAAACTAGTAGTATAAAATAAACTCCACCCCCGCAGCGTCACAACTCACATTCCACAATCCTTGATGCTAAATCCTAAAACCTATAAATGACACCATGATAAGCAAGGGTATCTCTTATTCAACCGCATCAAAAGAATGCCTGTCTCCCTCCCTCCATGCATTGAGGCGCCCCAATGCCTCTACTATATATTGATTATGTTGGAGGGAGAGATCCAAAATAATTTTTCACAGGCTCTCCACGGGGGTTCAGTAAACGGGCATGATAGTGTGTCGATTTTGTTATCGTTCAAGTGGAAGATGCCACGATCATTATGTAACTTACACGCAGTGAGATAGGAACACTGAGTGTCAATGAAGTAGATGCAATTAGGATGCAAACCAGGATATTTAGTCGAGCACAAGGAAAAGACTGGTCTTGACCCACAAAAGATGCAACGTTCTTCTAGGGTCTTCAAACGTACCAAAATCCTCTCTTCAAAGTCAGCCTTGAAAACATCAAAGTGCAAAGTTTGTTCATGAGGAATGCCACTTAAGTTGCTGCTAAAATGCCTGGCCGACGAGTACGAGGTCACTAGACTTGCCATTATCATTCAACATTACCAAGTGATATGTTTTTAAAAGAACCTTTCTTAACTCCTTCAACTCCTTGTTCTCCTCTTGTTCCGAATTGATCCCTGAGATTGGCTTCAATTCGACCTTCAGTGAACACACATACTTTTGGACCTCTTCTTCCTATCACGGCAGAGGTCAAACACTTCAATCCCATTTCCATTAATCGTATAGAACAGCTTTAAAGTGTTAGAGAACACCACTTGATTACAAATATCATAGGGAAGGTAGTCATCTTGCAATCCAATCCATCCTAAGCTAGTCTTAGGATCATCCCAAATGCGACAGTAAGCAAGTTTTCGCGGCTCCCCCTGAAGAGCCGTCACAACACAATCAGCCTGGCGTGGATCAAAATTTGAGATGGAAAGGTGGGAAATCATGCCAGCAAACCACTCCGCCTCGAAGGGAAGCATACAACTATCTATGCTTAAATCAGAGACTATGTCAACGCTATCAACCAAGTTGAACAGGGTACAGCCTGTTTCAGGGTCGCGTTCAATACTCAAAACTTCAGGAAGGGTGGCCAAGGAAGGGAGGCGAATCACACTCATGTCCTTGTCACTCATATATGGATTGGTTAGATAGACAGGGCAATCATCCGTGGGATTGGGATCAACAAAACCTAACCATTCCCCCGTTGAGGCAAAGCACACAGCTGTCTCTGGAACCCCGAGGCAATCCTTTCGATTTAACCTCACTACTCGATGCTCTACGGGGCTGTAGAACGAGTCCTCTACTGCCCGTCTCCCTCTCACCAGGTCTATTTCCGGACCTATCATGAGCCATGGTGTTTTCGGATTTGGCAGACAATCCAAATCATCCACCACCTCCAGTGGTAGTAATGATTGCGACTTGGATGAGATGCTGAAAGCAGGTTGTCGTTGAGAAATGACAAGTTTCTTTCTTGCTGCTACAGAGGATGGTGTTGCAATAAAACGATTATGAGGATAAACGTAACAGCGAACAGAGCTACTAAGTGACATTGTCCATTGCATCGCCATTCTGGAAATTGACAAAACATAAAATTAGATGCAGACCATCACAAATCTGAACCATCTCATCAGCTGTAAAAACTTCAATGAATCAGCAAATACAATGAATATACATACCATCAGTCCATCACTATTGAATCCTAGAACAATCACTAATGGGGACCACCTACTTGTTTAAAAGCCAGCTAGCTAACCATTATCAACATATCCGGTCCTGGGCCGTGAAACCTCAGCCCAGCCCGCTAGAGCCCACACAGACTGGCCCGCCCAGCCCGCACCAGTGGCCAGAAAGTCAAAAACACAAAACAGCACTACATGCAAGAAACCAGTAATGAAACATTAATTTAATAATTCAATCATCTCAACTTAACTGAATTTCCTCAAGTTATCCATCCTAGTTTTATAAATTTATCCTTAAGACCTAAATAATTTACTTCGATTATCCTAATTTTCAGTATATTTACCCTACTTTTCTTAATTTACTCCAAATCTTAACCTAATTTCTTTGATTTGCCATAAACACTAATTTTCTAAATCAACCTTGAGATATCACGTATACTAATTTTCTGAATTTAACTTATTTGTCTTAAACCAAATCGCACACAGAAGTTGAATAAAATCAGATCAAATGTATCACTGTACACTAATTGCCCCCAAAAACTTAAAAATACAAACTTCTAACAAAAAAAATAGATTAAAATCATAATAGAAATAACAACAATACAGCAACTCAAAATCCAACTATAAAGAATTAGACTTTACATAAATTTTAATACCTTTACCTTTACCTTTACCTTGTGATCTATGATTACCGTGAGACTTCAGATAGAGAAGAACTGAGATTTCAGAGTTTAAGAGAGAGAGAGAGAGAGAGAGAGAGAAAGTCAGTGAGCAACTATTAAAAAAAATACTACTATGACCGAATTTGAATGAGTACAAGGGGGTTAGGGTTAGGGTTAATGGAGAGTTTGGGTCTGGCCCAACACCAATTGAAATGCCGGTTTTCATATTTTAAGGCTTAAAAGAACATGAATTTCATATTGTATAAATTTCCCCCTACTAGATAATTTTTAAGTTAAATCAACCTGATTTAATCTAGTTAAATAAACATATTAGAAATTATCAACATTAATCTTTACACAAAATTTCCCCAAAAGAAATGGCGGTCTTTTATATTTTAGGGATTAAAAAAACCTAATTTTCTTGTTTATAAATTTTCCATACTAGATAAAATTCAAGTTAAACACGTCAATATGGTGTTGACCTAATTTTGATCGAGTGAAATAAATATACTAGAAATTCTCAACATTAAAAGTTTTTGTTTTTGGGTTGGGTTAGCCAATTCTTTTATGTAAATAGGGAGATAGTCTCCACCCAAACTCGCTTATTAAATTGCATTATGCTTGGGTTATTATCAAGTCAGATCAATTTACAAGTCGGGTCCATTTCCCCGCCCTTACTTGTGAACATATGTACTTATGATGTGAGATATTTTTAAATTCGTGTATTCGTCTCAAAACTCTCTATTTCGAAATATCATGTTTTTATAATTCTTAAACAATATATAATTATACACGTATGTGTACATTCTTTTCACCTTATTTTTGGTTACTTATAATAATAATAAAAAGTTCGGAAAAGGTCCAATAAGGACCAATAAGTCATATAAGTTCAGTTCAACAATAATCAGCCAAACTAAGGTCTGACACACTTATAAATAAGTTTTGATGAAAGTAATTTCAAATAAGACCAAATAAGGTCTAGTAAGTTTAGATAAGTTCAGACATATTAAGATACGTTGAGATAAGTAAAAGAAAAAGAAAAGTCGAAAAGACTAGACCCATAGTAACGTTGTAATTAGAGTTGTACACCGGTTGGACAAAACGGACCCATCCGACGAGCCAACGGACCAAGGTGCATATCATATCGGGCTTGGGAAGGCCAATAGAAAATCGTATCAGATTGTCTCGTGTCAGAATTTTTAAAAGAGACGCTCAAGCATGGCCCAAACCTCGGACTGTGTCGATCCCCCTTTAAATTTTTTATGTTTTTCATTTTTGGTAAAAAATGAGCCCGAGAGGTGGGCCAACCCGTCGTGCTCGTGTTAGTCGGTCCAAAATTTGGAAATTGGGTCAACAAGTGGCCCACGACCCACCATTGGATCACTCGAGTCAAGTCTGGTTAATAGCATGCTCAAGTTGGGCCGGCTGGGGTAAGCAACATACGTGGTAAAACCCCCATAAGGGGAAACATCCACGGGCACCTTAAGCCGAAACCAAGCCTTTCTACTGCTTAATCAATAATAATTGAGTCCAACAATCAAGTCTTCTCTAGTTAGAATAAACTATAGGCATACACAATCACTATTTTCTAATGATTTATTATCTATAATTCAACACTTGATCTAACCTTACACAAGGATGATTTTATATGTTGAATATAACACAATATTAGTGGAAAAAGTTGATAAATAAACCATTTAATGCAAACTAGAATTTCCCGCTAAAATGAAATCACCTATTTTGAGCACCGAGCCACTATGGAGAATTGGAGACAAACTCAATATCATCTCCAAATGAGTTTGTCTCCAACATCAATTGTTGTTGCTGCGTTTTACTCTTCGTATAGGATAAATTTTCAAAGTAAAACATGTGAAAGAACCATTGTTGTTGCCTTGTTGGAGTGATAACAGAGCCAAGATAAAAGGGAGCTCTTAGTAGTAATATATCATGACAATTTTGCTTCATACCTTCTTATCATTTATCATTGGTTCATTGTTGTAGATGTGGAATAAGGTGTGACATGAAACAAATCTAAGACAAATTCCGCACAAGTATCCCATGAGAGAATAATTAAAAGATTCTATGGAGAATCAGGCTCTAATTTAGGACTCTTTTCCTTTATCCTCTTTCGAGTATATATTTTAAATATTTTTAAATAGTTAACCTTTCTTATATAAGGTTATGTGTAGATCTTGTTCTTGCATACTCCACTCCCTAGAGCATTATCCATATGCTCCCTAGTCCCTAGAGCATTATTAATATAGTCATTTATTTTGGAGCATTCTGTTCTCATCACGTACGTAAGAGCACATCAGCCTAAAAGATCAGATAGTTACATGGTTTACTATGCGAATATGGAACTATGGAAGTGTTCGACATGAAGAATATTTAGCCAAATATTTAATGTTCTCTCTGTTGCTTAAAATTGGTAACACTTTCCACATTGGCCCGTTCCTTTAATTTGGTTACACTTTCTCTTTCATCCATTTTTGGCGATGTTATATCATTATTTACTCCAACGTACCCCGTTTGTTTTCATTAGAAAAAGATGTCACTTATCTATTTTTTCCTAACTTTACCTACCACCAGTACTTCTCGCCTCCACTTTTCCTTACTTACCCTACACAACATTACGTCTCTCCTCTTTTCATGATATGCTCTTATAACCAACTTAAAAGAACGGAGGGAGTATGAATTTTAGGATGGTTTTGTAAATCGTAAGAAAAAGGAAAGTTTAGGATTCTTTCCTCTAGAAAAGATTCATGTCCATTTTGAGAAATGTATTAAACATGTAGGATATCTTTTGGGATCCCATCCACATAAGATAGACTTATAGTTTCTGGGGTAGTGTGGTAATGTACTTACTGCAAAAAAAAACCCTGAAGTCTGAAGATGTAGTGGTAAGGTTTTTGGAGATTCATCCAGTATTTTTTTTAACTTAAAGTAGTAGGCTGTCATGCCATTGCTAGGCCGCCTGCATATAGATAACCCAGTTTCCTGCTTCTGCAAATCCTGTTCCCTTGCTTATTTTAGTCCCATTTTAATATCTTAAACGTCCTACATTCTCGTTTTCCTCCTCACAAAATGAGTGATGTTTTTCCAGAAGAACTGATGCTGCAAATTTTGGTCAGGTAAAGTCAAGACAAGGAACAAAAGACACCTCTCTCTCTGCAATAACCTCTTAAGAAACCCCCAAACACAAACCCTAGGCCAACCCTAACTTTACCTACCGCCCTAGCAGGCTAGCTGGTGGCCGGCTTGGCGTGCGACAGCCGGCGAGCCTGCCAAGTTACCCTCCTTAGTTATTTCTTTCGTCGCCTTGTCGAGGCAAGTCTCCAGCGCCGTTCCTTTCGAGTTCGTCGCCGGCAAGGTCTTGCCCTCCCCCTGTAGCGGTAGTCGGGCATCCCTCGCCCCTCCCCTGTTTAGTTCGTCGGTCGTCGGTTCTTTTTCCTCCTCCCTTGTTTAGGTCATCAGTCATCGATTGTTTTCCCCCTCCCCTGTTAAATTTGTCGGTCAGTTTTCCCCCCTCCCCTGTTAAAGTTGTCGATCAGTTGTTTTCCTCCTTCCTTGTTAAATTTGTTGGCCGATTTCCCCCCTGTTTACGGGCTCCCCCTTCCCCCTTACCCCCCTGGTTTAGTGTCCTATAGTTTTAGTGAGTCTCCCCCTCCCCCCTCCCCTAGATTCGTCGGTCACGTTGTAGGGCATCCCCTCACCCTCCCCCCTTTAGTGTTGAGTCGGGTAGTTTACTTTAGGGCTTCCCCTTCCCCCTCCCCAGTTAGTGTTGTGTCCCGCTCTCGGTTTCCGGTGGTTGTGCGCATTCCGTCATTAGTTTTTGGTTGTACTAGTATGGTCTTGTTGTTTGTTATCTTAACTTGCTTGATACTTTTGTTAACTGCTGGAGGTTGTATTTTTCTTCAAGATGTTGGATCTGGGTTATGTGATTGGTTAGGGTTTGCGTGGTAAAAGATTTCATAGATGGGGTATGTTTTATCCGACTTTGAAAATCGGATGGTTCTTCGAGATCTAACTATGTTTAGATTTCAACCTCGCATAGTAATGATTTTCACAATCATTGCCTTGTCAAATGATATCTGGAGACGGCTCCCTAATTTGTCAATTGGGTTTATAGCGCGTAACTCTCTTGTGCTTCTCATCAATGGACTCGACTCCGGATGGGTCGGGTGTTACAAATGCATTTGTAACACCCGAAGTCGGGTATATTGTCACCAATGCGCATCCAGTGCCAACAACTGTCCTCAATAACCAACACAAGTTCTTCCGGTGCATTTTGTCATTACTCATGCGCACCTTGAGAAACTTCCCATGAGGTCACCCATTCCTGGACTACTCCCAGCCAAACACGTTTAACTGGGGAGTAACTAAGGAAATGAGCTTCCTAAAAGAAAGATGCATCTTGTTGGAATAAGTAGCCTGTTAAATCCCATTAAAGCAATCATGAGGGATATTACATGACGAGTTTTCGTTAATTGTTTTAAGTTAGTTTTTCAAAAAAAGGGAAAAATGAATAGCAGTTGAACGCCGAAATTTTACTCGTCCCTCAGAATTGGTGGGAATCAGTTTTCTTGCTGATCAAGTTATTACCCACTAGTCACTTTCATTTGTCCATTGGATAAAGAATAAGAATATATTCTTTAATTACTAATCATATCCTTTTATCCATTGGTTAAGGAATAAGAATCATAAAAAGAAATAAGAATCAGAATCAAAATCTAAGGTGTAAGAGCCCAAGATCCGATTTCATTCGGCAAATCTAGACAGTGCGTCGAGCGCAGCCTCCTGCACTCCGCGCAGTTGGCCAGTCAACTTTGCTTTCACGTTTTCAATGTACTTTCACGTTTTAGGATGTATTTAGGAAGATAATATTGATTCAAGATCTGGTTTTGCTTTATTAGTGTAAAAATCAAAATCAAATATAAAAAGAATAAGAATCTTTGGATTTCCAATAAATTTGATGATGTAGGAAGATTTGATGATGTAATTAGGATGATGTAGGATGGTAAAAATCAGATTTTTTGGGTGAAAAATATGATTTTATACCTCCTCCAATCCCTAATTCCCCGCTTACTATTCCTATAAATACCCCCTTTAATTTCATTTCAAAACACAACTTGAATCTCACCCAAAAAAACAACTTCAATACCACCCAACAACTTGAATTCCACACAAAACACTTCATTCTCCATACTTCCTCCTACTAAAAACCTCATTCAAGAGAGAAAAAAAGAAAGCAAAAGTAAAGTTAGAAAAGTAATCAGTAAGTAAGAAGTTAATTAGTAATTAAGCTAATTAGTAATTAAGCTAATTTAGAAACTCACTTAGAAATTAATAAAAATTAAAAAAGTAGAAGTCTTTACAAAGGAAGTGCATCATTGAGTTAGCAAGGTAAAATTAAGTTCTTGTTTTTTGTATTATCTTCTTAATCACATACTAACTTTCTCTTTGTTTTCTCTTATCAATTTTTTTTTGGAGTAATTTTGGGTATGTGATGTTGAGTCTTGTTACTGTCATGAGAAGGGTAATATGAAATATAACTGCCCAAAAATGAAAGAACATTTCAAGAACTTGAAGTAGTTGTAAGGGAAGTTAGGAAAGATGAAGGTAGATGATGAAAGTGACTCCTCAAATGTGTATGTGGCGGTTATGATAATAAGTTGCAAGGGAACTTGAAGTAGTTGCAAGGGAAGTGGGTGTTAGACTCGGCCGCTTCAATTCATGTGTGTCGAGACCGATCAATGTCTGATATGTTGCAATAAGGTGATTTTGGATACATCAACATGGAAGGAGACCTCAAGGTTGAAGGCATGGGTTGCGTGCGGCTGAGGTTCCATGGTGATGGAGCTTCGAAAATGTAGGTTTGTACCTAATGCACGTGCCAACTTGATGTCATTGGTTCATAACTTCAAATGACAAAATATGAGCATAGGTATTTTGGTAGTGGAAGATGGTATAAGGTGTACCGAGGTAACTGCTTAGTGTTACAAGGGAGAAAGGAGGACAACAACATTTGGTATGTAGATTGTCACGTAATTCAAGGTCGTAAAATTGAAAACGAAAAGAAGTGAAAACGGTCCGATTTTATGATAATGTGGAGGTGTTTGGAGATTGGACCGAGGGAGGAATTTGTTGGAATAATCTCCCTAATTCCCCAAATAATGTCTTTTTATTGTTGAAGAAAAAGAAGAAAACAAAAATAAAAAGAAGAAGAAAAGAGTTAGTCGTGGGATTTGCTTCTATGAGAAGAAGTACTCTTTTGTTGACTTAAGTGTGTTAACCAGTATTAAAAGCTAGAACAGTAAAGTTGCGGTAAATCTTTTGTGAAGATTTTTATGGCAAGCATAGTCAAAGTTGTAAGAATGTTAAAGACTTTGTGTAATACCCCTCATGATTGCTTTAAAGGGATTTAGCATTCTACTCATTCCAACAAGATGTATCTTTCTTTTAGGGAGCTTAATTCCTTAGTTACTTCACAGTTAAGTGTGCTTGGCTGGGAGTAGTCTTGGGATGGGTGACATCCTGGGATGTTTCTCAGGGTGCATATGAGTGAGGACAAAATACGCCGGAAGAACTTGTGTTGGTTATTGAGGACAGTTGTTGGCCCTGGATGCGCATTGGTGACGATATATTCGACTTTGTATGGGTCGGGTGTTACACGTCAAATTAGTAAAGACGAGCGCGATTCCACAACAAATCATTTTGTTAAAATCGGTGACTATAATTATTGACTACGACATTCAGAAAAATTACTTTTCAAAACCGAAATCGTATGATTAAAGCACAAAACGGAAAATCAAATGATGGAATGAAAACTCGTGCTCCGAGGCGGAACGTGCCTTTGGCGGGGCGGCGCTCCACGATGATGGCTTCGTTGTTTTTATTTCTTTTCGAAAATCTTATTTTAAAATATTATCCACAACAGCGGTTCAAAATTTGGTGTCTACACACGCAAAGTCCAATTACCAAAATTGGTTTTAGGAAAGTATCTTTATAATCTTTCCAAAACAATTTAGGACTTGAAAATTCAAAACGTCGTACAGTGAACTGGTTTGGTAGTGATATCATATCAACTTACTAACTACAAGAAAATATATGTTATGAGATCTAGTTTGCAACTGATCCCACAACACATATGTTCCTTAACTTCTTTGCACACAAAACAAGATACCCTAAACAGTTTAAGACTCAAACATTACATTAAAAAGACCTAATTACTAAGAATTACAATCTTTATTAAGATATAATACAAAAGACTATTGCTCTAATGCATCACTTTATTTGAACTTGGGAGCATTCTACAACATCGAGCTTTTGACTATCCATTTGCTGCAGAAACATGGTTAGAAACACACATGCATATATCATACATCAATAGATCAATTTATCATCGTTCAAAACATAAGCTTAGGAACTGAACAATACTGTCACCACTTTCATTGAACAAAGCAAATCCCTTCCTCCCTTTTATCAAGCCCGATATCGCCTTGTTCTTGAAGAGACTCGCCGCAACTATAATGCTGAGTAAGAATCTATCTTTGATGCCATGACATAGGAAAACTAGGTCGTTACTAATTTCCTAAAGTTAAACTACCTAACTAAACCACTAAACTAATTAAAGTGGTAAGCAAGGGTCATTCTCCCACAAGGACTAAAGAACACCAAAATGTGTTAATTAAACAATAAGTTAGGCCGGAATCAAGTCGGAAATGTCAATAACGAACTAAAAACTACCAAATTAAGCTAAATATCAAAGATACACTAACATTAGGAATGAGATTAAACACCAACTAGTCATGAAATAGTCATAGGAATATCAAACATAAAGATAATGCATGAACACTACACGAATTAGCTATTGACTCAACACATAATTCTCATCCAACTTTCACAGGCGGGGAAATTTTCAAAGACATCAAATAAGGACTATCGTCACTACTAACATATCCCAAGGTTCAAAATAATCCAAGTCAATAATAGAAATCAATAGGTTACACTCTCATGCTAACATAAATCAATCTACTCCAATCTAATACAACATTCAAGTGATCGAAGAGAATGCAACATAGATTAGAAGAGCTAAACAAGAAATAATTTAATCACACAAATCTTCAAGTCTAATCTCAAATTCCCAATTCAATCATGGTTGAGTTTTCACTCCAACCTAACTAATTAACTACTCACTACTCATCCTAGTAATCCTAATCAAGGGGAAAGATAAATCAAACATTAATACTTGACACCAAGATGAAAAATGGGAGGATTAAACAATTAAAGTGACCAACACAAGATTAATCATAAGGTTAAGCTAAGAAACTAAAGATCATTAAGAGATTAAGGCCCCGTTCTTTTGCCTTTTTGTTTTATTCCCAACTTTATCATTCCTTCTCTAGGTTCTTCTACTAAGATCATGTGCAACAATTAATCAACCTCACTTGAGTCACTTCTATCCTATTAGCCAATTTGCTAACTCATTTTCTCTTCTTGCACTGCCCATCTATAGACTCTAGAGAAATGTTAAGACTTCACTGTTTATATTTACTTCATGTATTTCTTTTTTTTTTTGGAAAGCAAAACTATTAATGAGTTATCACCAAAAACCGCGCTCTTTTTCTCTCTAGAGATCCTCTCAAGAGACCCTTCAAACCGCCATTGTTACTGTTCGCGGTGCTTCGGCACCTGAACCATGGCACGAACTAGGAAACAAGGTGCGATTGTTCACACTAATCAAAAGAGCGCAAAGACTAAATCAAGAGTTGATTATGGTAAACCCACAAATGAAATTGAAACCCAGATGATGGAATCAAGCGAATTTCTGGAGGAAGAATAAACAAGCAAATGTGTGGTGGTGATGATTCCTTGCAAGCACTAAAAGATAAGGAGCAGATGGACAAATGGCTGAACATCATCAAGAATGGTGGTCCATTAATGGCGGAGGAAGCGCCTCAACAGAGCAATGTTGCGACTGCTGATGAAGGTAAGTCAACTACTCCAATTTCTCATGTTAAAATTGATATGGAAGATATTGCTGAAGAGATTGGGTACTGGAATTCAGCTGTCATTTGATATGTTATGGGGTCTAATCCGCCATTAAAAGTTATGGATGGGTTTGTGAGAAGGATTTGGAAGGATTTTGGAATAGATAAAGTAGCATTAATTGGAAAATTTTCTTGGTTCGTTTTAATAGCATTGAACATGTTCAATAATGTTCTTGAATCTGACACTAGTGGAAAAAACCTTATCTGTCACTTAGTAACAGATTCGGTTTTTACAAAACCGTATCCGAAAATCATAAAAAAAAATGGGAGGGAAAGTTGGGCGGAAAATCTGATCCGGTCCTTTAGTGAACAGGATGCCGCTCCGGTTTTCTAAAATCTGATCCGGTTCACAAGACCGAATCATATTTTTCATTCATTTCTCGCTGTTGTGCCTGCTTGCTCCCTTAGAGCGCCCAAAAGAAACGGCCCATCGTCCATTTTTCTCGCCCAATATGATAAACCCTCCATCTATTCCCCTCACTCCCCTACTAATCCCTCATCAAACGCCTCTCCTCTCAAACCCCCCCACACACAACAAAACCTAACTCCATCCTCTTTACCTCGCTCCTCAGCATCTGGGCAACGTTCCATTCCTTCCACCTTCCTTTTTCGCCCTAATTATTCATGGTATCGTTAATTTTTCTAAACAATTTAAAATTTAATTGCTTCTTTTAGTATTCCCTAAGAACCCTAATTAACTTTACATTGCAGTTCCACAAGTAATTCCAATGCTTCAGGTGTAACTTCAGACAAAAACAAGGGTCATTCGAATCTCTCTCTTTCTTCTTTCCTTGATCGCAAATTGCATAAAACTTCTGTTCTTCCTATTAACAAGGTAATTTCATCAATTTCAGTTTCATCATTATATCCCCTTTTTTCGTGTTTTTAGAATTAATAATTGTATTTGCATGTTGGGTCTTAAACTGGGGAAATGTTAGATTAGAATTTAGATTAGTTTATAATTTTTGGAAATTTGAACTTTAATGTAAAACAAGGGGTTCAATTAAAGCTACTTTTGTTTATCATTTATTAAGTTCGCATTTTGTTTTGTTTCCAGGAACTACTCTTGACATAATAAACTGTTTCCTGTGTTGGGTAAAAAAAAAAGAATGAAGTTTTTATGAATTATTCAATGGGGATCGAATTGGGTACTCTCAAATCTCAAGTAGACCTTAACAAGCATAGTTTGAATAGAATTGTTTACATATTTGTTGGTGTAATTAAGGATAACAAAACATACTCGGCGGTCGAAAAGGAGAGTTCTTCTTTGGCAGTGGAGTGTAATCTCCCAAATGAGTCAAGTGCTGGAGATGAGCAATGTGGCTTTGAAGGACCTCGCGATGGAGGAGCGCGTGTGATTGAAGATTCCGTGTTTAAGCTGTTTAATGATTCAGGAGGGAGAGTCAGACAAAGGTCTTCTGAATGCATAACTGGTTAGTGCAAGTTCTGAATTTGATGCAGTCTCACATTTATGGTTCAAAATGTAGATTGTTGTGCAATGAAATGGCAGAACTAAATGCTTATTGTCTTCTTGCTTTTCACGTTTGTTATACCACATTGCCATTTGATTTTCATACGATGGTTAATCGTCCTGCAAAAGACTTAGAACTTGTCTCAAGGATTGAGATTGGAACTTACAGGTTTAGAAATGTGTTGCTAAGCAAAAGGAAGACGTAGGTTGAACAATGAAACACATAAGAGCAACAACCCTGAATTTGTTCATTGTGCATGTTCTACAATATGCCGATGCACTGAATTCATAACTAAAGCTACATCAAGCATATTATGTGCATCATCAAGCATACCTTCAAAGATCGGATAGCCTTGATTAATGTGCAATTGTTGATTTGAAGATTAATTAACTTGGAAATAATTTTCTTCAAACATATTTGGCTCCAAAGTCCATTTGCACATACTGTTAGAGCGAAAACTGTGTCATTCTTTTTTGTTTTTGATGGGAAAATTGTGTCATTCTTAAAAGTGGTTTTTTTAACTTCTTCATTGTAGTTGTTAATTGGTCTTGGGAATTTGGAGAGAAAAGGATCTCGAGATGGCCTACTTGAACTTAGCTAGACTTACTTCGCCTGGTCATACATAGTCTGTATTTTGTTTCTGCCGTCTAAAATTGGACCTGAGCTTAACTAATGTTTTGTCACAGCATATATTGCGTCTATCTCGAGCATTTACCTACTTGCACGGGGTATATCTGAGGATGTACATTGTACATGGAACATAGGAACCTTTGCCTATCTTCAAATATATGATCATTTGAGTGTTTTTGAAATCAGCCAAACAGCCCGCTACAGAGTGCACAAATAATTGGACTTCCAGATTTACCTTGATTGTGTCATACTATTACTGCCGCCGTTTTTTGTTTACCTTAAATCATGTAAAGAATCTTTGAACCTTTATTCTGCTTCATGATAATCCAGTGCTTTGTTTCTTCTATCGTCTTTGACAATTTTAAAGTTAATAGTATTCTGCAGTGCTTCCTTTAGAACGGACCATTTCTGGGAGAAAAGATAGCTCTCATTTTATAAAAGCTAAACATCTCATTGGTAACGTATTTAACTATTTATTGATTATGTCATTGCCTGAGAATTACTTCCAACAAGTGAAGAAAGCTTAAAGTCAGCTTCTGACTATTGCTTCCGCATCATATTTTGTGGTTGATTAATCCTTGCCTCCTGCCAATCTGGGATCCAATGGTGTTAATGCATTTGGTTTTGCTTTTAATTTTGCATGTTTTTTAACAGCTTATGTCAAAAAGGGCCTAGTTACTGTTATTTATTTTATTGGCAAAAATTGACCTCAACACCCTGAAGTATGGCACAGGTGCACCAAACACCCCAAACTAAGGCTTATAGCCAGAACACCCCAAAGTACGGGGTGGGGTGCATTGCGTACCATAAATGAGAGTTGTCGCCGGAAAATTCACCGGCTCCGGTGGAATCTTCATTTTTTAATATTATTTTGCTTTTTATCCCCTTTTCCTATTTTCTTCTTTTTTCTCTCTAATTTTTTAAATTTTTACCCCCTTTCTCTTCCTATATCTTCTCTCTTCTCCCACTCTCTCTCTTCAAGCATTATCTTCCTCAAAATCTATCTCTCTCCTCCTGTTTTTCTTACTTCTCGTTCCTCCTTGGCTCCTTCTCTCTCTTACCCCTTCTTCATGATAATCGCCACACCGCTCTCAACACCTCCATCCCACCTTTTAGACACTTTTTTAGCGCCATAATCGTCTCTCTCTCCACTAGATTGCCTCAATATTTAAAATTCCCAGTATTTCAGCAGTTAAAAATATTTATCATCAAACTTCCCAATTTTTCTTCACTCCTTTTCCTACTACTATACGAATTTCAATTTCAATTTCCCCAGTTGATTTTTTTTCTTCATGTAAACAAAAAAACCCATAAATCATCTAAAATGAGGGTTCTTCAAACTCTCAACCTTCAACTTCTTTCTCTAATCTTCTTTGCGACGAAGATAAATCTTGCTTAAATGAAGCAGATGAACACAAACTCGGTGCTCACTCACTCAACTCTCAACTCGTTCCGTACTATCATGACTCAATCAATCAAGATTATGATTTTCTTCAAATGTTGCTCCAAAAAGAGAGAATTTATGTATTAAATCCATTTTTTACTTCATCAATTACCCATCTTGGTTGAAGAATTCTCGCTCTCTTGCCATCAATTAGATTCTCAATGTGGATGATTTTTTTTCCAATTTTTTTGTGGAACTTTATCTTTTTGGTTGAAAATCTAACCTTTATGCGTGAATTAATTAATTATGTGAATTTTTAATGTAGACCCAGAAAACTTTTGGATTCCAGAATCATACTGTTTACTTATCAGTTATATACTTGGACCGATTCAGACATTCAATTGATTTTAGATTCAGAGTGTTGGTTAAGTCAGAAATGGTGCAATCCGGAAATAATGAACTCAGTGTTGTTATGCGAGTTTGGGCTTTCAATCTTAGTTTCGATAATTTTCAGATTTTAGGGTTCATTTGGGGAAGAAATGAAGGCACTGCCTTTTTTGGGGAAGAAACCCAGAGTTTGGGGAAGATAATGCTTGAAGAGAGAGAGAGAGAGAGAGAGAGAGAGAGAGAGAGAGAGAGAGTGGGAGGAGAGAAAAGATGGAGCAAGAGAAAGGGGGTAAAAAGCTAAAATATTAAAAAAATTTAGAGAGAAAAAAGAAGAAAATAGGAAAAGGGGGGTAAAAAGCAAAATAATATTAAAAAATAAAGATTCCACCGGAGCCGGTGAATTTTCCGGCGACAACTCTCATTTATGGTACGCAACGCACCCCACCCCGTACTTTGGGGTGTTCTGGCTATAAGCCTTAGTTTGGGGTGTTTGGTGCACCTGCGCCATACTTCAGGGTATTGAGGCTAATTTTGCCTATTTTATTTCCCCCTTCTCATTGTAGTGTTTTCTTTGTCTTCAGTTTATAGGCAATCTCTGTCATGGCCCAGACTGGATTTGCAGAGTTGATAGATTTTAATCCTATTCGTGCAACTGAAGTGAATCTTCCTGTTGGGGGATCATTTGTAATAGCCCATTCATTGGCACAATCGCAGAAAGTTGTCACTGCTGCCACAAACTACAACAATCGCGTTGTTGAATGCAAACTTGCTGCAGTGAGTTGACTTTCAAGTTGTTAAATACCCAGCATCGTTATTTTAATGCGAATTATTCGTTCTTCACCAGTTATGTATTGTGATTGACACAAATTTATGCCTGTAGCTGAGGAATAAGAAGGGACGTTCTAGAATATTGTCCTCCTACAATTATTAGGATTAATACTTGAATTATTATCACAATTTTGATTTGTCCTGCTATTTGACTCACTAGTCCATGTGTTTGACTTCTGCAGATTGTGTTGGGTATTAAGCTTGGAATGAACCCAAAAGAGGCAGTATTCAAAGACAAAACTCTTTCTGATGTTGAAGGTCTGTGTACGTCCTTTGCTGGCACTCGTGGCTCCACTGATCCTGTACTAGCTATCAAGGTATAGACCCATGCATATCTAGCTAACTGTAACTGTATTGTACCAAATGCATGACCAATGGTTTAGTGGTTTTCTGATCTTCTATGATTGAATACTAGAATATATTAGATTACCATTAATTAGAATGTGTTAGGTCTTAGGTGTAGAAATAAGTTCAATAATAGGCAAAATTTCAATTTATTTGGTAGTAACATTTTGAATTAACCAGGTTCCTCATATCGTATTGTTCCTCATATCGTGCTGCACTACAAATTACCAAGTTTGTAGCTAGGTCAGATTTTTGTCTCTCTTATTCACCATATTTTTAATGATGCAATTCTTCCTTTTTGCACCAGGAGAATTTGAAAGAAGAACCATATACTGCTGAAGATATTGAGAACTAATGAAAGTTTGCCATCAATCTTTAGTGACTCACCATCTTCTTTGGATGTTTTGAAGGCAGATGACCACTATAAGTTGCATCAGGTAAAGTAAAATACTACTACTGGTGGAGCTTTTCGAAGTACTCGACGGTCTACGACTTTTTGTTGTTTGGGGTTCTGCAACTTTATTTTTGCGTCTTAGATCTTGTCATAGTCGTCAAATATCTCTCTGATTTTATCCGTGGCTTTTATATTTTATTTGGACAATATGCAATTGGTTGTCATCTATGTTTAACATTTAGCTCTGTATATTTTGCATTTTATCAATCGAAATAGGTCCAGCAAAATGTATCCCTTGCTAAATTAGTGACGTACTCGCTGTTTTAAAATTCGTTGTATTGTATCTTTTCGTGTGTGTTTGTGTGCTATGTATTGTTTGATAATGAATTGAAAAGGGTGTGAAGGGGGCAGTGTGCAGGTGGGTGTTTTGTCTCATTTGTGTTTTGACAAACCTATTAAACCATATTTGGTAAATTAAACATATATCTTAATATCTTATCTTAATTTTTCTTAATGGTGCAGGTTCAGCATCCTTTCAAAGGCTCAGATGCGCAGCTTTTCTATTGTAGTTATGTGAAATGGGGTGTTAATTTGCAAGACCCAAATTGAAGAGGATTGAGGTTGGGGCAGGGGGTGTTTTAGAACAGCGTTGACCTCGCTTGTAAGACTTGGTTCGAAGAGATATAATAATGTAACACTAGGTTATCTATGTGATGCTTCCTATTATATCCATTAGTGATATGTATGCACGTGGCAACCTGATTTTTTTAATCAAGATTGCACTAACATGATCCGGTTATTCAAAGAAACCGGATCAGTTTGGTTAACCTCATTTTTTCTCCAAATTTTCACTACAAACTGATCCGGTTATGACTAAAAACCGGATCAGTTAGTTTTAACTAACTGATTCGTTTTTTAGCCATGACCGGATCAGTTAAGAGTTAACTGATCCGGTTTTGAATCAGAGCAGTTTATTCCTCATATCTGCTGCGAGCCCATCAGATCCGGGCCAAAAACGAATCAGTAAGCCCGGTTTTGACCGGATCAGATGGGCTTTTTTCCACTAGTGTGATCCTCAGTTCTTTGATTCAAAATCGTTTATTGTTAAAGCATGGCACCACGAAATGGACTTGAATGATCCTGTTAAGACAATGTCTATTTGGATTAACATGCCTCAGCTTGATATCGAGTATTGGGGGGAAAAGAGTCTAAGTAAGATTTATGGGTTAGTAGATAGGTTTATAAAGATGGACCAAGCTACAAAAAACAAGGACAAATTAATGTTTGCAAGGGTAATGGTGGAGATTGGATTGTCTCAAGAGCTACCAAATGCTATTTTCTTTGGAAATGAAAGGGGGGTAGTTATTGAACAAAGAATTGAATATGAATGGAGGCCTTTAGCTTGCACTTGTTGCAAGGGATATTGAAATACAGGGGATAAATGTAGGAAGAATAATGACAAAAGATGGACTCCTATGAAGATCTACAAAGGAACCAGTCTTGAATAATGTTGTTCATGCTGAAGTTTCACAACATGAGAGGTTTAGGGAAGTAGGGAGAAGGAAGAGTAGCCCTACAAAACCTAAGGAAGGTGCTGGTCCAATCAGCACTGCAAATACTTTTCTAGGTCTTGACATGGCTATGGAGGTACAAAGTGAAAATATGGGGGAAGAAGAAAGGGTGAAAACTGGTGGGGGGAGCCCCTACCTGGGATGGATAACATCCTCATATGGAATGTCAGGGGACTGAACAGCACTGTAAAGCAAATTAAAGTGAGGAAGATCATTCAACTTCACAATATTCAGCTGTTTGATCTCCTGGAGACAAAGGTAAAAGCTCCTAACTTAGGAAGAGTTTACCACTACAAGAAAAGTGGTAATCAACAACGGCTAAAAGGCGACGTTGATTAAAGAAAACCGTCGCTAAATAATCAACGATGGCTAGCAGTCGTTAAAATGCAGTCGTTGTAACGTTGGTCGCTGATATTGGAATCAACGACCGTAAGGCCGTCGGTGAAAATATCAACGACGGTTTAAGGAAAATCAGCGACCGTCAGAAAAAACCGACGTTGATTCAACGTCAAGGACTGTTCTAAACATACGGTGAATCAGCGATTGTTTTTAACGGTCGTTGTTTCACCGACCGTTTTAAACCGTCGGTGGATCACCGACTGCTACTAATCGTCGTTGATTTCGTTGATTCAACGACTGTTAATCACCGTCGCTATTATATTCTAGCAGTCGTTGAAAATCAAGTCCATGGCTGCATAGATTACCTTACAGCAACGGCCTAGCCGTCGTTGATTTAATGTTTAGCCGTCGTTGTTGTTTTAAAATAATGTTATTTAAAATATTATTGTTCTTAATTATAATTAAACCTGTACCTGCACAGCTGCACCTAAGTATACCACACTAAGGTTGTTCCTCCATCGCATTTAATTTTTTCAATTACAAAAATATGCAATTTTGATATATATTACAATTTGCATAGATATTTGTATAATTACATGAAATAGATTACAATTATGTACACAAAATAGATCCCGGTGTCGGGATATAAAGTAGAAGTCGGTGTTTACAAAAAATATATATCGACAAATCTAGAAACTAATGAGCTAGATGCCGATAAATATAGACACTAAATGTCTATAGTTAGACAAACTACCTAGATTAAATATATGTACGCAAAATAGATCCCGGTGTCGGGAAATAAAGTAGAAGTCGGGTTCCAAAAAAAAATAACCCGACACATCTAGAAACAAAGCGAGATGCCGATAAAAATTGACACTAAATGCATATAGTTAGACCAACTATATGGGAACTGTAAGTTAGTTACCTAGTTGCCAAAACCAAAAAAAAACTACACTGTCAAGGGTGTCTCTATAGCACTACCGCTACCACCAAACCCTGGGTCAACTTCTGATATGCGTTGTGGAGGGGGGACCTGGGTTGCAACCTGAAAACATGTGGCCGAAACTAGACATGTTCCTCATCATTTCCTCTACGAGGACCCGACTTGACTCTTCCACCCGTGCTGCGACCCTTGCCTCGACCTCTTCCATCCATGCAGCTACCTTTGCCTCCACCTGCGCCTCAATCTGAGAAAAAATCGATGGCTTATATGGTTGTGAAGAGCCGCCATCTCCTCGCCCAGATGAAGAGTTGTAGTACAAATGATCGCCCTGACTCAACCCCTGAACTTTTCCTCTGTTCCTCCCCCCAACTGTCTCCCAATACAACAGATCAGGGTTCGGCTGTGACCCTTGAGTGGTACAACGATCCAGCTTCTTATTGTATGTCTCCTGCATTTGGTTAAATATACTCATATTCAAGTAATATAAAGTGGCCAAAATGGCGTATATTTAGTTCTAACATGGCTATATTTTGTATTTTATAAGAAAACTACTAATAAATACATGCAACTAACTATATATATGATGTTTGAGGTGTTTATAACTTAAACTAACTTCAAACTACTCATATTCATTCATTTTGAAGTTAAATGGCCTAAAATGGCCTCAAAAGGCCAATATTTGGTTCTAACTTGCCTATATCGTGTATTTTCAATCAAAAAAACTTATAAGTGCATTAAACTAACTATATATATATATGATGTTTGAGCTGTTTATAACTTAAACTAACATCAAACTACTCATATTCATTCATTTTCAAGTAAATGGCCTAAAATGGCCTCAAAAGGCCTATATTTGGTTCTAACTTGCTTATATTGTGTATTTTCAATCAAAACAACTTATAAGTACATTAAACTAACTATATATATGATGTTTGAGGTGTTTATAACTTAAACTAACGTCAAACTACTCATATTCAATCATTTTCAAGTCAAATGGCCTCAAAAGGCCTATATTTGGTTCTAATGTGACTATATTGTGTATTTTCAATCAAAAAAACTTATAAATACATTAAACTAACTATACATATGATTTTTGAGTTGTTTAGAACTTAAACTAACATCAAACTACTCGTATTCATTCATTTTCAAGTAAAATGGCCTACAATGGCCTGAGAAGGCTTATATTTGGTTCTAACTTGCCTATATTGTGTATTTTCAAGCAAAACAACTTATAAGTACATTAAACTAACTATATATATGATGTTTGAGTTGTTTATAACTTAAACTAACATCAAACTACTCGTATTCATTCATTTTCAAGTAAAATGGCCTAAAATGGCCTCAAAATGCCTATATTTGGTTCTAACTTGCCTATATCGTGTATTTTCAATCAAAACAAGTTGTAAGTACCTTAAACTAACTATATATATGATGTTTGAGGTGTTTATAACTTAAACTAACAACAAACTACCCGTATTCATTCATTTTCAAGTAAATGGCCTAAAATGGCCTAAAATGGCCTCAAAAGGCCTATATTTGGTTCTAACATGCCTATATTGTGTATTTTCAATCAAAACACATTAAACTAACTATATATATGATGTTTGAGGTGTTTTTAAATTAAACTAACATCAAACTACTCATATTCATTCATTTTCAAGTAAAATGGCCTAAAATGACCTCAAAAGGCCTATATTTGGTTCAAACTTGCCTATATTGTGTATTTTCAAATAAAACAACTTATAAATAAATTAAACTATCTATACATATAATGTTTGAGTTGTTTATAACTTAAACTAACATCAAACTACTCGTATTCATTCATTTTCAAGTAAAATGGCCTAAAATGGCCTCAAAAGGCCTATATTTGGTTCTAACTTGCCTATATCGTGTATTTTCAATCAAAACAAGTTATAAGTACCTTAAACTAACTATATATATGATGTTTGAGGTGTTTATAACTTAAACTAACAACAAACTACTCGTATTCATTCATTTTCATGTAAATGGCCTAAAATTGCCTCAAAAGGCCTATATTTGGTTCTAACTTGCCTATATTGTGTATTTTCAATCAAAACACATTAAACTAACTATATATATATGATGTTTGAGGTGTTTATAACTTAAAATAACATCAAACTACTCATATTCATTCATTTTCAAGTAAAATGGCCTAAAATGGCCTCAAAAGGCCAATATTTGGTTCTAACTTGCCTATATTGTGTATTTTCAATCAAAACAACTTATAAATACATTAAAATAACTATACATATGATGTTTGAGTTGTTTAGAACTTAAACTAACATCAAACTACACGTATTCATTCATTTTCAAGTAAAATGGCCTCAAAAGGCCTATATTTGGTTCTAACTTGCCTATATTGTGTATTTTCAAGCAAAACAACTTATAAGTACATTAAAATAACTATATATATGATGTTTGAGGTGTTTATAGCTTAAACTAACATCAAACTACTCATATTCATTCATTTTCAAGTAAAATGGCCTAAAATGGCCTCAAAAGGCCTATATTTGGTTCTAACTTTCCTATATTGTGTATTTTCAATCAAAACAACTTATAAATACATTAAACTAACTATACATATGATGTTTGAGTTGTTTAGAACTTAAACTAACATCAAACTACTCGTATTCATTCATTTTCAAGTAAAATGGCCTCAAAAGGCCTATATTTGGTTCTAACTTTCCTATATTGTGTATTTTCAAGCAAAACAACTTATAAGCACATTAAACTAACTATACATATGATGTTTGAGTTGTTTAGAACTTAAACTAACATCAAACTACTCGTATTCATTCATTTTCAAGTAAAATGGCCTAAAATGTCCTCAAAAGGCCTATATTTGGTTCTAACTTGCCTATATTGTGTATTTTAAAACAAAACAACTTATAAATACATTAAACTATCTATACATATGATGTTTGAGTTGTTTAGAACTTAAACTAACATCAAACTACTCGTATTCATTCATTTTCAAGTAAAATGGCCTAAAATGGCCTCAAAAGACCTATATTTGGTTCTAACTTGCCTATATTGTGTATTTTCAAGCAAAACAACTTATAAGTACATTAAACTAACTATACATATGATGTTTGAGTTGTTTAGAACTTAAACTAACATCAAACTACTCGTATTCATTCATTTTCAAGTAAAATGGCTTCAAAAGGCCTATATTTGGTTCTAACTTGCCTATATTGTGTATATTCAAGCAAAACAACTTATAAGTACATTAAAATAACTATACATATGATGTTTGAGGTGTTTATAACTTAAAATAACATCAAACTACTCATATTCATTCATTTTCAACTAAAATGGCCTCAAAAGGCCTGTATTTGGTTCTAACTTGCCTATATTGTGTATTTTCAATCAAAACAAGTTATAAATACATTAAACTAACTATATATATGATGTTTGAGTTGTTTAAAACTTAAACTAACATAAAAGTACTCGTATTCATTCATTTTCAAGTTAAATGGCCTAAAATGGCCTCAAAAGACCTATATTTGGTTCTAACTTGCCTATATTGTGTATTTTCAATCAAAACAACTTATAAATAAATTAAACTAACTATACATATGATGTTTGAGTTGTTTAGAACTTAAACTATCATCAAACTACTCGTATTCATTCATTTTCAAGTAAAATGGCCTAAAATGGCCTTAAAAGGCTTTTATTTGGTTCTAACTTGCCTATATTGTGTATTTTCAATCAAAACACATTAAACTAACTATATATATGATGGTTGAGGTGTTTATAACTTAAACTAACATCAAACTACTTATATTCTTCATTTTCAAGTAAAATGGCCTAAAATGACCTCAAAAGGCCTATATTTGGTTCTAACTTGCCTATATTGTGTCTTTTCAATCAAAACAAGTTATAAATAAATTAAACTAACTATACATATGATTTTTGAGTTGTTTATAACTTAAACTAACATCAAACTACTCGTATTCATTCATTTCAAGTAAAATGGCCTAATATGGCCTCAAAAGGCCTATATTTGGTTCTAACTTGCCTATATTGTGTATTTTCAATCAAAACAACTTATAAATAAATTAAACTAACTATACATATGATGTTTGAGTTGTTTAGAACTTAAACTATCATCAAACTACTCGTATTCATTCATTTTCAAGTAAAATGGCCTAAAATGGCCTTAAAAGGCCTATATTTGGTTCAAACTTGCCTATATTGTGTATTTTCGAGCAAAACAACTTATAAGTACATTAAACTAACTATATATATGATGTTTGAGTTGTTTATAACTTAAACTAACATCAAACTACTCGTATTCATTCATTTTCAAGTAAAATGGCCTAAAATGGCCTCAAAAGGCCTTTAATTGGTTCTAACTTACCTATATCGGGTATTTTCAATCAAAATAAGTTATAAGTACCTTAAACTAACTATATATATGATGTTTGAGGTGTTTATAATTTAAACTAACAACAAACTACCCGTATTCATTCATTTTCAAGTAAATGGCCTAAAATGGCCTCAAAAGGCCTATATTTGGTTGTAACTTGCCTATATTGTGTATTTTCAATCAAAACACATTAAACTAACTACATATATGATGTTTGAGGTGTTTATAACTTAAACTAACATCAAACTACTCATATTCATTCATTTTCAAGTAAAATGGCCTAATATGGCCTCAAAAGGCTTATATTTGGTTCTAACTTGCCTATATTGTGTATTTTCAATCAAAACAACTTATAAATAAATTAAACTAACTATACATATGATGTTTGAGTTGTTTAGAACTTAAACTATCATCAAACTACTCGTATTCATTCATTTTCAAGTAAAATGGCCTAAAATGGTCTTAAAAGGCCTATATTTGGTTCTAACTTGCCTATATTGTGTATTTTCGAGAAAAACAACTTATAAGTACATTAAACTAACTATATATATGATGTTTGAGTTGTTTATAACTTAAACTAACATCAAACTACTCGTATTCATTCATTTTCAAGTAAAATGGCCTAAAATGGCCTCAAAAGGCCTATAATTGGTTCTAACTTACCTATATCGGGTATTTTCAATCAAAATAAGTTATAAGTACCTTAAACTAACTATATATATGATGTTTGAGGTGTTTATAATTTAAACTAACAACAAACTACCCGTATTCATTCATTTTCAAGTAAATGGCCTAAAATGGCCTCAAAAGGCCTATATTTGGTTGTAACTTGCCTATATTGTGTATTTTCAATCAAAACACATTAAACTAACTACATATATGATGTTTGAGGTGTTTATAACTTAAACTAACATCAAACTACTCATATTCATTCGTTTTCAAGTAAAATGGCCTAAAATGACCTCAAAAGGCCTATATTTGGTTCTAACTTGCCTATATTGTGTATTTTCAATCAAAACAACTTATAAATACATTAAACAAATTATACATATGATGTTTTATTTGTTTATAATTTAAACTAACATCAAACTACTCGTATTCATTCATTTTCAAGTAAAATGGCCTCAAAAGGCCTATATTTGACTCTAACTTACCTATATTGTGTATTTTCAAGCAAAACAACTTATAAGTACATTAAAATAACTATATATATATATGATGTTTGAGGTGTTTATAACTTAAACTAACATCAAACTACTCATATTCATTCATTTTCAAGTAAAATGGCCTAAAATGGCCTCAAAAGGCCTATATTTGGTTCTAACTTGCCTATATTGTGTATTTTCAATCAAAACAACTTATAAATACATTAACCTAACTATACATATGGTGTTTGAGTTGTTTAGAACTTAAATTAACATCAAACTACTCGTATTCATTCATTTTCAAGTAAAATTGCCTAAAATGGCCTCAAAAGGCGTATATTTGGTTCTAACTTGCCTATGTTGTGTAGTTTCAAGCAAAAAAACTTATAAGTACATTAAACTAACTATATATATGATGTTTGACTTGTTTATAACATAAACTAACATCAAACTACTCGTATTCATTCATTTTCAAGTAAAATGGCCTAAAATGGCCTCAAAAGGCCTATATTTGGTTCTAACTTGCCTATATTGTGAATTTTCAAGCAAAACAACTTATAAGTACATTAAACTAACTATATATATGATGTTTGAGGTGTTTATAACTTAAACTAACATCAAACTACTCATATTTATTCATTTTCAAGTAAATGGCCTCAAAAGGCCTATATTTGGTTCTAACTTGCCTATATTGTGTATTTTCAATCAAAACAACTTATAAGTACATTAAACTAACTATATATATGATGTTTGAGTTGTTTAGAACTTAAAATAACATCAAACTAATCATATTCATTCATTTTCAAGTAAAATGGCCTAAAATGGCCTTAAAAGGCCTATATTTGGTTCTAACTTGCCTATATTGTGTATTTTCAATGAAAACAACTTATAAGTACATTAAACTAACTATATATATGATGTTTGAGTTGTTTATAACTTAAAATAACATCAAACTACTCGTATTCATTCATTTTCAAGTAAACTGGCCTAAAATGGCCTCAAAAGGCCTATAATTGGTTCTAACTTGCCTATATCGGGTATTTTCAATCAAAATAAGTTATAAGTACCTTAAAATAACTATATATATGATGTTTGAGGTGTTTATAATTTAAACTAACAACAAACTACCCGTATTCATTCATTTTCAAGTAAATGGCCTAAAATGGCCTCAAAAGACCTATATTTGGTTGTAACTTGCCTATATTGTGTATTTTCAATCAAAACACATTAAACTAACTACATATATGATGTTTGAGGTGTTTATAACTTAAACTAACATCAAACTACTCATATTCATTCATTTTCAAGTAAAATGGCCTAAAATGACCTCAAAAGGCCTATATTTGGTTCTAACTTGCCTATATTGTGTATTTTCAATCAAAACAACTTATAAATACATTAAACTAATTATACATATGATGTTTTAGTTGTTTATAATTTAAACTAACATCAAACTACTCGTATTCATTCATTTTCAAGTAAAATGGCCTCAAAAGGCCTATATTTGACTCTAACTTACCTATATTGTGTATTTTCAAGCAAAACAACTTATAAGTACATTAAAATAACTATATATATATATATATATGATGTTTGAGGTGTTTATAACTTAAACTAACATCAAACTACTCATATTCATTCATTTTCATGTAAAATGGCCTCAAAAGGCCTATATTTGGTTCTAACTTGCCTATATTGTGTATTTTCAAGCAAAACAACTTATAAATACATTAACCTAACTATACTTATGGTGTTTGAGTTGTTTAGAACTTAAACTAACATCAAACTACTCGTATTCATTCATTTTCAAGTAAAATTGCCTAAAATGGCCTCAAAAGGCCTATATTTGGTTCTAACTTGCCTA
The DNA here is from genome assembly GCA_947648045.1 of Beta corolliflora. Lineage (NCBI taxonomy): Eukaryota > Viridiplantae > Streptophyta > Magnoliopsida > Caryophyllales > Amaranthaceae > Beta > Beta corolliflora. The sequence continues at coordinate 308,410 of CANSZD010002164.1, read as the reverse complement.
TGTTGTGTAGTTTCAAGCAAAACAACTTATAAATACATTAAACTAACTATATATATGATGTTTGACTTGTTTATAACATAAACTAACATCAAACTACTCGTATTCATTCATTTTCAAGTAAAATGTCCTAAAATGGCCTCAAAAGGCCTATATTTGGTTCTAACTTGCCTATATTGTGAATTTTCAAGCAAAACAACTTATAAGTACATTAAACTAACTATATATATGATGTTTGAGGTGTTTATAACTTAAACTAACATCAAACTACTCATATTTATTCATTTTCAAGTAAATGGCCTCAAAAGGCCTATATTTGGTTCTAACTTGCCTATATTGTGTATTTTCCATCAAAACAACTTATAAGTACATTAAACTAACTATATATATGATGTTTGAGTTGTTTAGAACTTAAACTAACATCAAACTAATCATATTCATTCATTTTCAAGTAAAATGGCCTTAAAAGGCCTATATTTGGTTCTAACTTGCCTATATTGTGTATTTTCAATCAAAACAACTTATAAGTACATTAAACTAACTATATATATGATGTTTGAGGTGTTTATAACTTAAACTAACATCAAACTACTCGTATTCATTCATTTTCAAGTAAATGGCCTAAAATGGCCTCAAAAGGCCTACATTTGGTTCTAACTTGCCTATATTGTGTATTTTCAATCAAAACAACTTATAAGTACATTAAACTAACTATATATATGATTAGAAGTATGTACCGAGATTTGCTTTGCTTTCTTGTTTGCTGGAATTTCTCCTTTTCCAGGAACAGTCTTAAAATGAGTCTTCAAGAACAACTCGGGAGCTGTAGGGAGTACTCCTCCTCTACTCTTTTCCTGTACACATTGTTGAACAAATGCTTTATTTTTTATTCATACCGAAAATGTCATGTAAATTAAACTAAGTAGTAGATATGAAACATTTTTACCATCTTTCTAGCATGCTGTGCCGTCGAAATAGAACCCTGATAGTGTGATGGCTTAATTGGATTAGACAGGGAGCCACCTCTTCGGTTCTTCTTCGCCTTTTCATATTTTTCCCAAAATGTGGGCTCTTTACTTCTCTTCTTCATGTCTTTGTAGATCGTCTCCCCCAATCATTTTTGCCTTTCTTTGGCTTTCTTAAGCACCCAGTATCGCAACTCTCTCAGACGCGATGAAGCTTTTTTCTTGTAATCCTTCCTCACTAGGCCATCTAACTCAGGAGCCCATTCGTAAATACCCTTCAATCAAACATTAAACCAAGTTATTAATAAAGTAATATAATCAATTTCATTCTTCATAATTCGATTCATACATACTGTGAAAATGTTCCACCAATGCGTCTTTGTTGCATTGTCTACCTCACTGTAATTGAACCAAGGTTGTCGAAAATGGCCCTGGAAAATGTCAGTGATGGACCCACTAACCTTGTTATCATCAAACCTGAATTGAAAACCAAACAAACACGTTAATTGTGAATATCATTTCATACAAATATCATGAAGCATATAGTAGCTTACGAACTTACCACAATCCAGTAGGCTTAAAATCTTTTTTGGTGCACGGTTCGAACCTTCACCTTCCTCCGTATGAGTGTTCGGAGTCTCCGGTACGTGGTTACCAAAGTCACGTGCCTGTGAATCATCTCCATGTGTCTCTGACATACGGTTCTGGCTTTCTTCTACTTCTGGTGACGGAAAAAGCTATATGGGATTCAAATTCCCACGACCTTGGCTTCCACCTAAGCCATCTCGACCTCCGCGCCCCTTAGGATTAGACATGATTACCTAAAATGAAAGAAATTAGAAACGTGCAAGATTAAACAAAAAAAATGAAATAAATTTTAAATACATTAAAGTATGAAAGGTGTAACTTCAAAATCAAAGTACAGATGAAATCTTTGACATTCTTTTTGCAGAATTCAACAACATAAATATAACCCACAAACTACAAGCAATAAATGAAGAAACAAGTAACATTAAAATAAAATTTGAAAACAAGATTATAAGAAGATAGTATACCAAAACAAGATTATAAGAAGATAGGGAACTTCCCCCTTTCATCGGCCCCCTGCACCCCCACCCCGCATGCACTCCCCCTTCCCAACTTCCCCGCACACCCCCGCTCTCCCAGGCCCCACCCCCTATGATGCCCCCACCCCGCACTCCCCCTTCACTTCCCCTCTCTTCACCGACCCCCCCGCATTGCCCCCTTCCCAACCCCCGCACTCCCCGGTCCCCACCCCCCGCACTCCCCCACCCCTTCACTTCCCCCTTCACCGACCCCCGCACTCCCCCCTTCCCACCATCCCGCACACCCCGGTCCCCACCCCCTTCACTGATCCCCCCGCACCCCCACCTTGCCCGCACTCCCCCTTCCCAACCCCCCGCACACCCTGAGGCCCCCACCCCCGCACCGCCCCCACCATGCACTCCCCCTTCACCGCCCACCCTTCACCGACCCCCGCAATGTCCCCCGTCGACCCCCTCCACTCCCCACCCCCGCATGGCCCCCCACCCTTCACTGTCCCCCCGCACCCCCACCCTTCACAACAAATCAAAATACAATCACCCAACAGATGAACTTCATTATAAAAAGGATCAAAATACAAATACTCTATGTTGAGACAGAGAATGCGGGCAAACAATACCAGAATGAATAAATGGAAATTTCACAACAAGTAATCTTCAACATTTCATTACAAAAGTCACATGTGAGCTTCGTAAAAGCTTACATATGTACCCAGAGAACAACATAGAGAAACAACATCACCGGAAATTACATAGAATTGAAAAAAAGGCATACACTCACCACCTAAGTGAGGTCAAACGTCCAAGAACAGTCCCAATCGGGGACTATTCAAGATATACTCCTAATGAGTATACCTTGAACGGGTATCTAGGCACATGATGATGCAAACATATTTATTTAAACACTTAAATTAAATTTATAACATCATCTAAACTATTTCCACGAAAACGAATATGTCAAAAACAATATAAACATTTTAAATAGTGTAAACTAAATAAAGGAATGTGAAATAAATAAATTATTGTGATAATTATATAGTTTTTTAACTTTTATAACCTTTAATAAACTAACCCTTATAAAGACTATTGTGATAATTATATAGTAACTTAAACTTATACAATTAAAGTAACTTAATCTTCAAAGTAATATAAACTAATAAATTATATAGTTTTTAACATTCTCTAAACAAAAGTTTTTTTAATACATTATATTTCATGATGAAAAACTTACACAAAAATTAAAATATAGAATTTACATGAACAAAAACAATATAAATTGAAGACAAAATATGGTCAAAATTGCTACTAACCTTACAATTAAGCCAAAGAGAAACACCAAAATGCTACGTAATTGTATATCATGTATAAAATCAATTATTAAACGGTAACTGATGTGATGGTTTAATATAGTGTTTTTCCCCCTGTATATGAGCTAAAATGTGTATCAATGGTGCTCTTAGGAGCCATTTTATGCTAACTCTCTCCATCTAGTTGTGGTTTTCTGTTCTGTGTCAAATTGCAAGTTTTAGGGAGTTATCTCTCTATTTTCTACCACTATCTGACTATTTCACTGGACTGGAGAGGTTCGAAGACATATTTGATGAGTTCCAAAGTCCTGAGGATACTTTTCGGGATCTCTGAGCGAAAAAGCATTGAAGCCTTGGCGTTTGAAGCCAAGGAATGAGTATCGGACCTGAGCCCGATCGGATCGGGCGCCACACGCCCGATCGGGCGATCATCGTCATCAGAAGCAAGAGATAAGAGTCGTTGCGGGCCCGATCGGGCGACGTTGCCCGATCGTTATTTCGGTGAGGAGCCCGATTGGGCGGTTCGGCCCGATCTCATCGGGCGTCCTTGGCTATGTTCTGCGCCTGTCCCTGGAACCGTTGGTGTGCGGCCCGACTCCATCGGGAGGGTCGGCCTGATGTCATCGGGCGAGGTCCTGTTTTGATCCCAGCTGCTGCGTTTGAGCCCGATCTCATCGGGCTTAGTTGGCCCGATCGGGCGACTGACTCCGCGCACTCATTTAATGATTTTCGGGCACTAAGTATAAATAGAAAAGTTAGAACATTTATTATGGATCTTGGTTTTTTGGCCCTTATTTTTGATAGTTTTCTCTAGAGAGTTATTCAAGAACCCTAGTTTATTGTTTTTCATTGTGGATTCAAGATCGAAACTTTGGATTATTCTCAAGTTCAATATAGTTCATTAATTTGGTAATCTTCTTCTTTATTCTCTTCATATTTATTTGCTTTCTCTATTATTTATTAGATTAGTTTCTTAGTTATTTGCAATAGTTCAAAGCATGGATTTTTATATGAAATTTGTTATTGGATTCTTAAACATGAGTGAGTAGTTTTATTTCTAGGATTGTGGGGATCTATGTATGCAATGAGGGATTGATAGATTAGTATAATTACCCTTTATTTCAATTGTTTCCTGTGATTGAATCGTTCATGCTAGATTTATGAATTAGGCCTGATTTATATTTCTATTATCGCAATATTGAATCTACTTCGAGAGGAGAGATTTCGTATAGGCTTTCAATCATTAGGCATAGTGATCCTTGACCATGCGAGAGCGGCTAGGTGATCTTTGAGGGAGGTAATGTTCGAGAGAAATTACATGGGCCCTAGATAAATTGATTTATTGGGTGATTATTATTCATCTCTGATTTCCCGAATTGTATGCATAGTGATCCATAGTCCTAGTTCTTTATTAATTGATTCTTACCTTCATATTTAGTTCTATCATTTGCCTATTAGTTTAGTCACACACTCATCTTCATCTGATCTAGTTAGTATAATATTAGAATTCAGATACAATAGTATAACTTTCTCCCTGTGGATTCGATCCTGACTTCCCTGACTACTTGTTAGTGGACCTTAGGTTATTTTTGATAAGGTGATACGACTTTAGCCTGTCAGTAACCTTTAAGCATTTTATACATAAAAATAAGCAATTAACCATATAAACTAAATTTACTATTAAAATTAAAGAAATCTAAAATTAAAGAGTACCTAGAGGCGGCAGGGGTCTGGCACAGGCGGACGGCAGTCAGGCTATGGTGTTTGGCGACCTACATTGCCAAAGCCAAATGAGATTTTTAGCAGGAAAGATAAGATTTAGCCAAAATCCAATTTTTTGGGTTTAGTTTCATGAGTACACAAATTTAAAAAAAAAAACAAACAAAATTGGCACTGCTTACCGCCGGCAAAGTGTCGGTCCGGCAAGAATCGCTGCCGCCGGCGAGGTGGATTCCGACTGAAGTTCGTCGCCTGAGTTCACTTCTCTCACGAGGAAAAAACCCAATTGTTAGGGTTTGGTTCATGAGTACAAAAATTTTTAAAAAAAAGGAAAATAAAGCTTACTGCCGGCGAAGTGAGGTGGAGGTGGATCGCTGCCGTTGGCTGGAGGAAGGAGGCATATGAAGGTGGAGTCAACCGAGCTTCGTCTCTGCCAAAATCGCCCAACTTACTTCTCTCCTTTTTGTTGTTGAAAAAAAGCCCGACTGAAGGAGCAGCTTCAATTAAACCCCCTTTAGAAATCAACGACCGTTTAAGACCGTCGGCCAAGTAAAAAAAAATCCTGATTTAATTCCAAAAAATCAACGACGGCTTTTAATCGTCGTTGTTTCTCACCGACGGCTAAACCGTCGTTGTCTGCTATAATAGCAGTCGGTGATCAACGACGACTTCAAGCCGTCGTTTATTATGATGATACCGACCGTTTTTTTAGCCGTCGCTAATATGTCGTCGTTATATTAGCATTTTCTTGTAGTGTACCTTAATCTTTGTCCTCAATGGTGCATCTTCTCTAATCATGTAAGTCATTACAATGGTAGAATCTTAGTAGCTTGGATTCCTGAAGTGTTTACAGTGGACATCTTGATGTCTAATGCTCAAATGGTGCACTGTAGAATCAGTATTCAAAGCTGTAAGAAAACTTTCTTATGCATATTTGTATATGCATATAATGATGAAAATGGCAGGGAAGAGTTATGGAGGTCCTTAGTCTCTATTGCTGTTGATTGTAAGGAACCTTGGTGTGTGGGTGGGGACTTTAACAATCTTCTAAATTTGGATAAGAGAGTAGGGGGTTTGCCTGTTAGGCCTCATGATATTCTCCCTATGAGGAATTGTATGAACACGTGCAAGTTAGAGGAGGTGAAGGTGCTGGAAGGTTTTTCACTTGGACCAACAAGTAAGAAGGAGGGGATAGAATTTTCTCTAAATTAGACAGGCTCATGTCTAATGAGGAGTGGACCTTACTATTCCCTACTAGTGAGGTTCAGATTATGCCTGAAGAAGACTTTGATCACTGCCCCATGGTGATCAAAGCATTCCCAGTTCACCATGGAAGGAAACCTTTCAGGTTTTAAAACCATTGGTGTCTTAATAATGGGTTTACAGATACTGTGCAAACAGGATGGGATGTTCAGGTGGGTGGCTGCAAGATGTATGTATAAGGTTTTGAGTAAATTGAAGCAACTGAAAAAAGATTTGAAAGAGTTAGACCCTAGAGGTCAAGATGAGATTCATGCTGCTATGCTCACAGCTAAAGCTCATTTGATCAGTGTTTAGGATGATATGCATCAGAGGCCTTTGGAGGAGGATGTGATTAACCAAGAGAAAGAAGCTCAGAACAAGTACAAGGAGGCTTGGGCAGTGTACAATATAGCTTTGCAACAAAAAGCTAAACTTCACTGGTTGAAAGAGGGGATGAAAACTCCAAATTGTTTTATAGGAGCAAGATACAGGAGAAATGCCATTAATGCTATTCAAGATGAGGTAGGCAGATCGATGGAGACACCAGAAGATGTGGCTCAGGCTTTTATCACTTTTTATCAAGGATTACTAGGGGATTGTATGAGCAATAGACTGTCTATTTCTCCTGATATCATAGGGCATGGGCAGGTGCTGGATCCTGAGTTATGTAATGTTTTGCAGTGTGTTTTCACTAGGGCTGATGTCAAAAGAGATTGTGGAGTATTCCAGTGAATAAAGCACCTGGAATTGATGGCTATAATAGTGGATTTTTCAAGGCTGCATGGGAGATAGTGGGTGACGAGGTTGCAGATGTTGTACTTCATTTCTTCATCTCAGGAAGAATGTTAAAAGAGCTCAACATCACTACACTCACTCTTATTCCAAAGGTGAGGGTGCCTAGCACTGTAAGTGAATTCAGACCTATAGCCTATTGTTCTACAGTCTATAAAAGCATTACTAAATTACTTTGTGAAAAATTGAACAAAATTCTTCCTCATGTTATTAGCCAAACACATGGTGCTTTCATATCAGGAAGAAACATTCTTTATAATGTATTGTTGTGTCAGGATTTAGTGAAAATATATAGACCTAGTAAAAAAAAAAGCTTGTTGCTTAATGAAACTAGATATTAGGAAAGCATATGATACTGTTGAATGGGAATTCATTAATGAAATGCTGCATCAACTACAATTTCCTGCTCATTTTAATTAAAATGATCATGGTATGTGTTACAACACCCAGTTATGCACTCATGATTAGTGGTTGTCCTAGTGATCTAGTTCTTCCAAAGAAAGGGCTCATGCAAGGAGACCTCTTTCTCCTCTCCTGTTTACTTTATGCATGGAATATGCTTCAAGGATCTTGACAAGGGTTAGTACTATGCAAGACTTTCAACACCATGCAAGATGTAGGAGTCTTCAGTTAAACCATATGTGTTTTGCTGACGACTTGCTCCTGTTCTCCAAAGGTGATGTTACATCAATTACCATGATGCTTGGTGGCTTGAAACTTTTTTGTGAAAACCACAGGCCTGCAGATAAGTAAGGAAAAATCAGAGATTTTTTTTACTGGTATGAGTACAAAACAACAAGGCAGAATTATTGAACTCTCAAGGTTCAAACTTGGAACTCTCCCTTTCAAGCACCTGGGATTTCCAATTACTTCTAGAAAGTTGAAAAAGGTGGACTGTGAGTTGCTTGTAGAGATAACGTGCCACAAAATTAAAATCCGGAGCAGTAGGAATCTTTCCTACAGTGGAAGATTACAACTAGTGAATGTTGTACTTATGTCTATCTGTGTTTACTGGTGCCAGAATTTTATCCTCCTTAAATCTATCTTGAAGCAAATCAATGTAGTTTGTAGGAACTACCTATGGCATGGGACTTGGGATAGTCAAAAGGCAGGGTATGTTTCTTGGGATGAGGTGTGTCTTCCTAAAGCTGCAGGAGGACTGGGCATTAGAAACATTAACATTTGGAATCTAGCTGCAGTAGGGAGACAAGTGTGGGCCATAGCTCACAAGAAAGATAACTTGTGGGTTAAGTGGGTTCATTCTATTTACATTAAAGATCAGGACTGGGTGGTGTACAAGCCTTCTCAAGGGGCTAGTTGGGTCTGGAAATGTATTTGCAAAGCAAAAGAAAAAGTGATGCAACATGCTCATATGGCAAGTGATCAGGTCTACAGTATTAAGTTGGTTTACAACAGCTTATGTCCTGAGGTTCAGCAGTGGCAATGGAGTAACTGTGTGTGGAATAGGTTTTCTATTCCCAAGCACATATTCAACCTGTGGTTAATGAAGCAAAGACTTCCTACAAGGCAAAGACTAGTTATATGGGATGTAGCAAATTCCAATACTTGTTGCTTATGTGGGTTAGAGGAAGAAACTCACTCTCACCTGTTTTTTGAATGAAGTTTCAGCACTCAGTGCCTTCGAGAAATTCTTCAGTCGCTGGACATCCGAAGGCCTATGCAGAATGTGTACAGATTCCTGACATGGATCAGAAGAAATTACAAGAAATCAACATTTAGAAAGAAAATTATATATGTTGTTGTAGCTGCAGTGTGTTACAACATTTGGAGGAGTAGAAATGACAAGCTATGGAATGATAAGCAGCCTCACATTGACAGTGTAATTACTCATATCAAATACACAGTAAAAAATAGGATTGTACAGATTTGTGGAAAGAAAATCAAGGCTAGTGACCTTAACTGGTTACTAGGTCTATAGTTTGTTGCATAGTTCCTTTTTGGCTAGTTTGTTAGCCTGTTAGTTTAAGCTGCTAGTGTAGGATGATCCTTCCTAGAAGGTTTGTCCTAGCTAGTATAGCTTAGGTTGTAAAATGTTTTTTGTGTGCAATATATTTTCTCTTACGTTTCAAAAAAAAAAATATTAACTTTGAACGATTATTTTTGTTCTTCCTCTTATAATTAAAAATATAGTTATGTACGATCTTGGTGTAGTTGTCTCAATGTGTAGATTTGTAATATCACATTTTTATAATTTTTACTTGAATTATTAACAGATTTAAATGATAGAATCTGATATCATATAAATAATTTAATAAAAGATAGTTAAATAACAGACTTAATAAATTATACAAATAATTAAATAGGCTTTATTTTAAATGGACTTTAAAACATTGTTTGACTCAAAAAAGTTTTTGATAAGGCTTTTGATTGCTCTTCTTAAGTCTAGACCAAGTACGACGACGTATGTTTAATCGTTGGATGAGATTTACATGTCTACTGTGGTGCACCCCCGAATTCAAAATCCTGGCTCCGCCACTGTATGAGAAGATTCAGACCCCAATAAAAAAAATTATATCATAATATTTTAAAATACACGCATTTAATTGGTTTTAAATTCTACGTAAATCTTACATAAGTTTGTACTTCATCAAAGTAGCAACAACATTAAATTTTTGGAGGACAAGTATCAACATCATATATACAAATAAATTAATAGGCATTTCTATCAAAAGAAAGGTGTCCCATGGTACTCTCCAATGTATGTGCCATGTGGCACTCTTCTTAATCTTCTAATACACATGTTTATGATCTCATTTAAAAATATTAACAATGTGTAGCTACTAGGAGTCGAACACATGACCTTTGAAATGAAATGTGATAGTTTAACCACCAAATCGACTACAATTTCAATGTTTCAAATGAAAACATAAAAGTTTTATAATTATATGTAACAATAAAGACATAGACAAATTTTTTGATCTCTACCACTTTTATAGTAATAACATTCTCTTACCGCAATCCCATTGATATTGCTATTTTCATCCCCAATTCTTTAGAAGTTTTATAAAACAACTTATGATGCCATGATGTCCATTTTCCAATTTCGTACAAGACAAAAAATAACAAAAAGCTAATAAAATCAATTATGAAATTTATGAATGATAAGTACTAATACCCAGTCTTAAAGGAGAGAGACAAAGATAGAGAGGAAGTGGACGTCAGAGATGGCTGACGTGAGCATTCAGGGGAAATCGTCAACACGCTAGGGTTGTTGGCCGCAAGGGTGGCCTGGGGAGAGGGTGGCTAGGGTGGTGGGTTGACGGGGGTTCAAATGGGTGTAGAGATGGCAATGGATCCTGAACCCAACCCAAACCTGCTAGGACCCGACCCATTTATAAGGGTCTGGGTCCAGACTTTCTAGACCCAACAAGTTTGGGTTCCTGAGAGCATGGGTCATATGCCAGACCCAGACCAGACCCGTAGACCATATATATATATATATATATATAGATTTGGGCTCACGTGAGAACAACATGGTTATATGAGAATAACTAGTTATATGAGAATAAATTCGAGCCCTCAGATCACTCTAATCTAACGGCCGTCATTTATCGCGTTTCATTAATGCAAAGAAATATCGTGCTTCCTTCACCTACCTACAGTAGCTCGACCTACTGTACAAACCAACAATTTCATCCTCTATTATTAAAACAAGATTTAAACCTAGCAATTTGGTCCTCAATTGATGCTCGGGCAAGAATCAAGATCGGAAGTTCTCCATTGAAGCTCAAAGAAGATTCAAAGTGGTACTTTTCAGATTTTTTAAGCTCTGTTTTTTAGTTATCTCTCGGATTTTAGGGTTTCGGTTTCATAACTCTGATGTTGTTACTCTAAAATTAAGCTATGGAAAATGTGATTCTCATTTTACTAATTTGTTTTACTTGTTTCGTTTTGGATTTAGAACTTTGTAAGGTGAATTTTCCATCTTTTTTTTTTTTGGTGTGCAATATGGCGTTTATGTGTTTGGTTTAACTTCATGTGTTTCTGATTCTAATAGTAAGCATTCATAATTGGTGATGTGCTTTTAAGCAACTAGTGATATATATTTGAGCCACTGGTGATGTACTTTTAATCCACCATTAGTTTTATCAGTTGATAACGAGTCATGTATAACTGGTGATGATTATTGATAATGTAAATATAGGCAATTGATAATGTAAATATAGATTATTGGTAATTTCTTGGTTCTAATGTTTGACTAGAATTCAGAATTCAATTTTTTTAAAATAAAAAAAATTACTCACTGATAAACTCAAGAAATTCCAGATTTGAACTTAGATGATTGATAGAAATAGAATTGATTTGAACTAGTTGAAGGATTAACTGAGTCTTCACTCTTGTGTTCTTGACAATTGCCATATGCTTATTCCCCTTCCCCCCTTCATTTCATTAGTACTTATACCATGAAAAGAAACCAAGTTTAAGCTACTACTATTGAAACGAAGGCAGCGGTGAAATATTCTTCGACATAAGGTTGGTGGCTCGAGATTTTTACTATAGTTTATGCCTAGGATTACTGAATTGTCCATGGAGCAACACTATAAGAAAATATATATGTGTTTTTGAGTCTTTTATTGCTGAAAATTACTATGGTTTAATGTTATTTGAAATTTCTCATATATGAGATTCAATGTACTTATAGTGTACGTATGATGTATGTGTGGTAAATATTTGATGTACATGTGATGTATTTGGTATATGGCTTTCACTCTGTGTGTCTTTAGCTTTTAGCTAGCTTTTTAAGAAAAAAAAAAATTGGAAGGTTATTCCAATAAAAGCTTGGAATTGAATCAAATCTATGGTTCAAAGCTTCTTCTTTACATGGATTCTTTTTGATCGATAAAGGAACCTTTAAAAAGTCTTTCTTTTGTAATACAATATACATACAAGTATACTGAGTTCTTTTTGTTCTTCAACAGGTTTACTTATGGCTTTTTTTCAAGACCATAATACCTGCCTAAGTAGTTTGCAGTTAAATGGTAACATTTTTAAAGTGGAGACTTGCATACACATGCTAAGAGCTTGAGATGATTAAGAATTCTGGAACTCAGAAGAAGTGCTAAAATTGAAATGTTAGAACTTGGAAGTCGATTGCACAGCATCATAATTTGGCTATTGACTGATGTTTTGCATAAGCATCTATTCTTCTGTAACATGTGTCTATATAAACTGTAAGACTATAATTTTCATCTTCAAAACCTTGGTTATTGCAAAATGGGGTAAAGTATCTGAGTAAACTTTAAGCTTGTTAGAGGAAGTTTTCCATTGTTTACAATGGCAATTGTGAGCCATATATTTAGTTCACGTTAAGTTGATGGCCTTGTTTTCTGATTTGCAGAGACGCTGAGGAACATATGAAAATAACTGAACTACGTCTTGCCAAACTCTTTTCAGCAAATTCAAGTACTGCTTCTGCTATCGAAAATCAACCTGCATCTGTCGCCATAAAAGCCCATGGTAATATTTTCTGAAATGCTTCTATTGATAGATTCTAGTTACTTGTAAAAAGTTGGTTTACTTGCCAACATGGCTTAACTCTTTTCCTCTTCGTACACTCTAATACCATTTTCGTGGAACCTCAAACACACCAAGACATCTCTAAAAGAAAGAATTGAAGTAACAAAGACTTAGGAAAAGGGAGAGAGGGAGAAAGACTCAGTAAATCAGCATTAAGACCTATAGCATAAAAGCACTCATAAGCTTCAGGGGTTCAAAAGATGGATCAAATTTGAAAGTGAGGATGAACTACAAAAATTTGAAACTTGAAGAATATTTAAGATCTGAGTCAAAAAGAAATTAAAACAAAGGATGAGCACTTATTTGATGTAAGATCCCTGAGATCAAATATAAGTAATTAGGATTGATTGGATAAGCTTCACCACTAATTATACCTAATCTCGTCGGGTTTTCAGTTTTGGAGAAAAAAAAGGTTCTTGTGAAGGCAGCAATGAAATATTCTTCGACATGAGGTTGGTGACTCGAGATTTTTACTATAGTTTATGCCTAGGATTACTGAATTGTCCATGGAGCAACACTATAAGAAAATATATATGTGTTTTTGAGTATTCTATTGCTGAAAATTACAATGGTTTAATGTTATTTGAAATTTCTCATATATGAGATTCAATGTACTTATAGTGTACCTATGATGTATGGTTGGTAAAGATTTGATGTACATGTGATGTATTGGTATATGGCTTTCACTCTTCATGTCTTTAGCTTTTAGCTAGCTAAAAATGTGATGTATTGATCTTATTACAGATTGACTTATTATACCTGAGTAGGAAACAAAAAACAGAAGTAAATTTTTTGTAAATGCAGGAAGGAGTTTTGCCTTAGAATTGAGTAGTGAGTCTTTATTCCATTTATTTCAATAAGACTAGAACTAATAGGTTCAATAACACAAAACACTATGTACACCTGCCACAGGAGAAAAAAGGTGTTGTGAAAGAGGGGCGTAAAAGAAACTCAACTAGTAGATTATTTTAAGCTATTTGCAACAACATACCCAAGTGAGCATCATTTTGGAGAAAAGTAATTGATGTTGATGTTGATCACATCAGTTTGTTTCGATTTCACTTGTTGCATATTGGTTATGAGTTGATATGAATTTTGTGTTTAAGGCTATTGTGGTTATGAGTTGAAATAATTTGTTTTGAAAAATTTGCTAATGAAAATATTATTTTTGTTTTTAGGGTCATCTTCGGAAAAGTTTCATAACCAAAACAAATACTGCTGTGAGATTTTTCAGGATAACTCAATGTGGTCAAACAACCTATGTGAAGAATGCTAAGGTGATGAAATGAGCGAGTGATGGGAAGAACTTGTATTTGGTAGAATTTTTCCAAATCTTTTGTAAAAAAAAGAAAAGATGCAGACTATTAGGTTTATGCTTTTAGATATAAATATTTGTAATCGTTTATGTACTTTTAAACCATGGGTGATGTACTTTTGAGCAATCATTGATGTACTTTTTGGCCACGGGTGATGTACTTCTAGAAATGTAATGACTTAGTGTCTCTAACTAAGCGTGTGTAAACTAGATGCCAAAACATGTATGCTTGATGTTTTTTAGATGTATGAACAATCGTTGTGGTTTATGATTTCAGCTTCTATCTTTCACAAAGGCCATGTGTGGTTCAAAATAATTAAGTCACTCTATGCTGAAGTAATTCAACTCCCATGAAAGTTGGATTTCCATAGTAGATAGTACAATGATTTTAATCATGACTTTAGCTAAGATTATTGGATGTGTTGATGCAAAAACTCGATAAAAGTAGTACTAACTTTCACATATAAAGCTGTAGTCAAGCCTAGTTTGATATATAGCAGACCAACACCTCTTAAAATTTCAAAAAATGTTCTTGAACACATAGTTGAGTGTTCTTGATATTCAGACTCTTAAGAAAAAGTTGCACATCATGATCCTTTTTCATTTCAAACGACTTAAGATTCTCAAAGACATGACTTGAAGGACCAGTGTTGTCATACAATTGCCTAGGGTTGTTCAAATGTATCCGATCGAATTTTGGATTTTTTCGGATCGTGTGTCAGGATATTTTCGAATCGGATACCGATCGGGAAAAAGTTCATTTCGGGTATCCGAAAACATACGAAACATGGGATTTTGGGATATCCGATCAGAAATATCCAAAAATACCCGTCTTCAAGACTGGATATCCGAAAATATCCGATGATCCAAAACTTATTTTATGTACATTTCCTTTGAAAAGTTCAAATTTTTAGTTTTCGTATATCCGATTTTTTCAGATCGGATTCGGATCACATTTTCCCCGATTCAAAATTTCGGATCGGATCATCGAAAATGAACTCCCCTACTATTGCCAACAAGGGGTTTGTAAAAGCAAAATTTTTACATACCCTAATATAATAATCTGAAGGATATAGAACTATGATAAACGGTTGAATAGTTCAAACTGCAGTAGTACCATTAAAAATATATATTATAATCACGAAGTCATGAATCGTGCCTACCCCTTGAAACTTATACACAATCACAAATTCTTTTGTTTAGAGATTATTGCTATATGCTAAAGGTCAAGTTTCAAAGGCAACTACATCTTAACAATGGCACAAAAGCTCAAGAGAAAATCTCTCAAGATCACATGGCTACATTGCAATTTTTTTTTTTGAGGGGAAACAGTAACCAATATCATTAACTAATATCCAAATCCACCATAGCTAAGACACCTTGCTGAGAATTGTTTGCAAAAACATGATCCACCCCATTAGAAGGGTGGAGTCTCACAATTTACGCTACATTTATAGAGGAAGTTGTGATTCTAATGCTTCTTCTACAACTAATTTTCATCATCTCTCATCGATAGAACTTTTAAATATATATATTCATGATAAACACATCTTAGAGATGGACAAAATGATCCAATCTCAAGGGTTTTTCTTGCAAATATAACCTCCTACAGAGTTAGATAAAAGCAACAGTAGCCCTTACGTACATTATAGTGACTTTAGAAATATGTTCAAATAAATTCAAATAAGTGATAAACTAAGCTCCAATAAGTAATAAAATAAGCTCCAATAAGTTCACACAAGTTCAAGTAAGCTTAGCAAAATTTAGGTGAAGAGAAAGATCCCGAAGTCCTGAACAATCCCACAACTGTTGACCCTTTTCCAATGACTCCCAGCCCTCATTAGATCATTTTACAAACCCCATAGATTAGGCATCCGTGTAAAAACTAATTACACGACGATTAATGCTCCTGTGTCCTGGTAGTTATGCTTATAATTAGTGATGTACTTTCAATCCATCAGTGATGTACATTCAAGCCATCGGTGATGTACATCCAAGTTATCGAATAATATTCTGAACAACAAATGATATTATGTGCTTTCATAGTACCTGGAAACCTGGTAAGAGAAGGAAGACAAGGATAAGTTCTCCGCATAGAGAAACATAAAACACCAATTGAGATTATAGCAAAACATATATTAAACATATGGGAAAAAAGGGTAAGCAGCTTGTGTCACTGGTAAAGTTTAGGTAAATCATCACCATGCTGGTAGAACTTCTAGGTGATATTTTTCAGGCCATGCATTGAGAGAAAAAGTTAACCATGTTTTGGCACCATCACTTTATACTTCAATAGTGGCTTAGAATTTAGAATAAAGTAGTTGCATCACAGTCGAATCTCATCATAATTAAGTCAATTTTTTTCTAACATTATCAACATATAATTCATAAGATGATAGATCTGACTTATTCCAAAAATGATATTTTTACATCATTACTCATGGGTCGAAACATGTTTCAAGTTAATAAAGGTCAGGGTTAGCTAACTTAACTTCCAAAATCATAAAGATGACCATTACAAGATATAGAGTTCATAATTCATGATATATTTGAGTATGCAAAGATATATATTACTAATACTACCTTCATCCTAATCTAATTTAGTGGTCATATTATTAGTTTAGATTAAAC
This sequence comes from Beta corolliflora, assembly GCA_947648045.1. Lineage (NCBI taxonomy): Eukaryota > Viridiplantae > Streptophyta > Magnoliopsida > Caryophyllales > Amaranthaceae > Beta > Beta corolliflora. The sequence goes on along the minus strand of CANSZD010002164.1, from coordinate 291,840 downwards.
TATCAACGTGTAAGAGCTAATTCTCGACAGTGGCAGTATACTAATTTGTAACTGATCAAACATCTTTCATGACAGAGCTCAAAAACCTATGGAGATCAATCATCGTTTATATGGATTTGGGTCCGTGGAATACTATGTTCAGGTAAATTCACAAAATCCTGTTAATTAGACTGAGAACAGATACACAAGTTCTAATATATGGATCTTCACTTTTGTACTAGGATAAATATAACAGTATAATCTCAACAGTTCAGCTGAAACACCAAAACTTTTTCTACTTACTATATTTTATATGCAGGAGCAATCTAAATGTTTGGATACTATGTTCTATTTGGCTAGTTCCAGCAGACCATTGACTAAGACTCCTTATAACCTGAATAGTGACATTCACAAAATGTTTAAGAAATCCTATATACTTTCATAACAGCACATCTCCATCTCCACCAAGGGATTTTCAGATGCAGTAATTTATAGGCCTAACTCTGAAGGTAAGCTACTTCCCAGAAGAAAAGAGTGGAAAGCGGGTCTCCAATGAACATTTTTAAGAACTTGACAAAAAAAATATGACAAGGAACGATAGAGGATAAAACAAGTAATCGAGAGATTCTAAATCTACAATTACAAGCTTTTAGATTTTGATCATGTTGATGTTCGCAGACTAAGAGGAAAACCATACATCAGAGGGGTCTGCCTGCCATAAGTTCTTGTACGTGTTGACCCTGATTCAATTAGATACAGCTATACCACAGGGAACTTGGAGATAAAGGAAATCCAAAAATTTATGATGTAATCCCCCGTACTTTTATGAATTTTATAAATATATTTTAATATATAGTTATTTATATTTAAATATATTTTAGCATTTTAATGATTTATTTCTTCAAAGGTTGACTATTTGAAAGTCAAAGAAATTATTTTAACGATTTATTCAAGTCAAATATTTTATTAAAGTCATGCTTTAAAAGTATTTGAAATGTTTGAAATACTTATTGGATTTGGAAAAAGGATTTTTAAGTGGGTGTGAGGAGCCCAAACACTCTTAGATTAGGAAAATGACTTCTAGTTGGATATGGAGACCCAAACACCAATTTTACTCATCATTAAACTCTATTTTTAAGCCTAATTACCTTTTTCTAAGCCCACAAGGAAAACATATATAAATTCATTAAACCCTATTTTTCCCCACAAAATATTTTCTCTCACTTCACTCAAAGAAGTCGGCGCCCTCTCTCCTTTTTTTCTCTCTCACGGGTTTCCTTTCTTCTTTCCCAAGCAACGATTTCTTCTTCAACAAGTAATCTCCCCTCATCATCAAACCACCATGCCAACCACCGTGTTGCAGCCACCCTTGACCGGCGCCCTTTGCTCTCTTTTCTTGCTTTGGTTTGTTTCTTTTCTTCCTCCTCAAGTTTTATTCAAAGATTGTATTTTCAGGTTTTGTTTTAATTAGTTTATGTTTAAAGGTTATAAGTTGACGATTTATTATAGAATCTAAGTTATATAATGTATGTGTTGAAAGAATAAAAATTCAGATTTGATTATTATATTTAAAGTCAGGTTTTAAAATATCAAAGCATGGATTTTTAGGGTTTTAAAGGTTGGAAAATCATAGTATAGTATATTATAGTTTATGAAATTGATTATTCTTAAGATTTTAAATATGTTTAAGCATGTTTAAAAAGAGTTTTAATATGTTATATGTTGCTGGAAATTTAAAAAGAGTGTTGATGTTGGAGTTTATGATTTTAAAACATGAGAGTTTTTGACAACTAGTATAGTAGTACTATACTAGGAGGCTTTAATACTTAAGTTTTATTGATGGAAAAGGTTTTTAAACACTTTTAATAAGGGTTTAAAGTATTTTATTATTGTTGTAAATTCATAAGGGATTGATCTTGGATTTTTATTGGTTGTTTTAGGCGGAGAATATTCTTTAGGAGACTTTTAAGCTTGTTAAAGTAGCCTCGAATTTTGTCTACACAAGGTACGTACATACATATGTGTTGATTGAGATAGCATCATGATTTAAGGACGGAAAATTATGTAGTATCCTGTATAGGAACTATGTTGAGCTCATATATGATATTAATTATGTTGGATTTTGCATGTTTTTATGCTGTTGTGTAAACATGTTGATTATGAGATTTATATATCATGTTTGTATGGAAGATTGATGCAAGCATGTTGGTTCGGAACTTTTATTGTTATTAATTCACATGGGGGAATTAATATATTTATTAGTATTGGATCATGATTGATCATTGTTCCCTTTTAGTATTTCACTGCTTTATAAGGACCGAGGGCCTTATTTGATAAGTTGATATTTTCTACCTATGAAAGGTAATTTGGTTGTTGGCTAGGTTCAACAAATAAGAAAGTTTGGATTAAAGTTGAAAGTAATCTTGGATTGTTAAGTTGTGTGATCACTTACCTAATCCTAAGATAAAAAGAGAATTGTGATTGTTTGATGATGTTATTATTTGTGTTGTTTGTGAGTCGTAACAAGTAATAACCGGTAAATCATGTAAAGTGAAACTGGATAGCAATAGCTTTAGACTGGTGCACGTCTGAAATATTGGACAATTAGGAGTTGGAGTACATGGTGGTAGGCTTTTCCTGGGGACGGATTGATCACCGTGTCCTATTTTTCTTTCAAAGGTTCCTCGATATCGTAGGTCATGGGAATACGGAGTTGCGCCCGTATTTCGTCTTCCAAAGGGAAGGCTGGTTTTAGTTAGACAACTCGACCTATTGACTATTCCATTTAAAGCAATAAGAATGTTGTTAAAGTTTAGTTTAGTAAGAGTTGTCTGCAAGTTATTATACTATTATTTATTCCTGTTTACTATTCATTAGTATTATGTTAGGATTGTTTACTTGTTTAGTATGTCGACTCGCTTTCTTGATTACGTCTTTTATTGTGTAGATGATCATGACTTTGCCTTATTGATCCCGTGATGACCCATTTCGGTGAAGAGCTTCCAACGATCAATAGTGCATCGTCTATCTACAGGTTTGAAGATGAGCATCATTGGGTTCGGGATGTTGGAGAGCTTGTGTAGTTTATATTTAGTACTTTTGCATTATACATTTTATAGTTGGTTTAATTTGGTTTTGGAGTTGTATTTATTGTTGACTAAGTTTTATTTATAAAGTTTATTATTATTGTTTTCCGCTGCAAAATTCTGAATAAGCTGATACGCTTTCACACGGGGCAATAATACTTTGATAATTCTCTATGTTTTATATTAAAAGGTATTTTAGAAAAGAGAGAATTGTCGGAGTGTTACAAAGTGGTATCTGGGAGCTGAACATTTTCTTGCTGCTGCATGCTTGAAATGTTATTTTTCTGCTGCTCACCTTGTTCTTCAGATGTGATTTCAGTTGCTGGATTCAGATGTGTTCCATTCTCAGTTTCGTTGTCTGAATCACTTTCATCATTCATGCCCATTTGAAATAGCAGGAGGTCATCTTCAAGACCTTCAACCTCAAGTAGCTAGTCAATGTTGTAGAATAATGCTCTGTCAAGCTCATCAACTTCCATTTTGTTGCTGCGTGAAGTAGGTGCATGATTGTTTTAGGCTACTGATTTAGAGAGGTTTTTTGTAATCAGATGTAATTCTGATTAAGTTACAAACATTAAAATAATTGGCTCTGTAATTAAAGTGTTGTGTTTGCAGTGGATTTGTATTTTGCTCTAACTTAGGTTATGTGCTTAATGGTCTTCATGGTGTAATAGTGGTATTTTGTCAAGAACAAGATTTATTCTCTCTCCTCTTGTCAATTGTCATATAAATAGAGGAAATATGGGGCAGCATTCTGAATTGCTCCACTGTTTGAAAATTTGGAATGATATGTGAAAATTTTAAATTTTTTGTATTTTGGAGACAAAATCAAAATTTGGTTCAATATTCCCACAAATTCCCAGCCAGACTTGTGCTGCGTGGGAAAATAGGAAGGGCCCACTAAGATTTGCCTCACTTCTTAACTTCTTTGCACATGGGTATGGTCCCCACAATAACTTAATAACACAACACTTAACTCATTTAGGGTATGTTTACTTCAGCTAAAAACAATGAACTTATTGAAGTTGAACTGAACTGAATTGTGCTGAAATTAATTATTTATGAGAGAAGGAAATTGAGAACTGAACTGAACTGATTGGAGTTGAAATGAACTGAACTAAACTGAACTTAACTGATTGGAACTTAACTGAAATTAAGCTGAAGTAAATAGGCCCTTAATACCCCATGCAAAAAACTAGAGTGCTAAACATCGCACCAAAATCTCTTAAAATCACCCCGGTCCCACGTTTGAATTTATAATTTTGCCCTTTGATGTTTCGCTCACTTAAACCACCTCCCAACACCGCCTCCTACCACCCCCAGCTAGAGATGGCAATGTGTAGCATCTGGGTAGGGTCCTCTAGGACCCGGACTCGGATTCGTTTTTCGGGACAGGATTCAGATCCTACCCGAATCTGTCAGGCCGGGTCCTACTTTTGGGGATCCAGATCCAGTTCCGTATGAATCCTATGGATCCGGGCCCTAAACGGATCCTACTTGTTTTAGTCTCTTGAATATATTATTAATACTAACTAAAACTATATCATGTAAGTTACTAAACTAATTAGAGTGAAATTTCCATACAACATTATTATATATTGGTTGGAAGTAGGGCTGGCAAAAACTGACCCAACCTGATAACCCGACCTGAAAATTTCGGGTTTAGGTTGAGATTTTCTACCCGAAAAAAAAATGAGTCGACCCAACCTGACCTGAAAATATAATGGGTTAGGTTCAGGTTAAGTTTTTCAACCTGAAAATAACCCGAAATGACCTGATATAAAAATAACTATATTACATTATTATGTTGAGTTACTAACGTTACTTATATTGGGCCAACTGCCAAGCCCGGTTTTTGCCTTTTTGGATCTTAAAGATTTCTAAACCCTAAGGCCTACTCACACTCTCACTCAGTCACACACTCTCACTCCGCCGTTTTCCTTTTCCACTTCTCAGTTTTCTTTTCTCACACCTCAACTCAAAACCCTAGAGTGCGAAATTCCATCTGGTACGAAATTTTTGAAGGTGTGCGAAACCTCACTGAAATCAATACTGAAGAAACCACGCAAACTGACTCCAAAAAAGAGAGAAAACCGTCCCAATTGAACAATTGAATCGAAGTTTCTTGTTCTTGGAATGCAGTGAAGGAAGAAGAATCGTGCGCTTTGATGAAAGAGAAGCGATTACGCAACAAGGAGAAGTTTTTATGAAATAAATAGCTGTTATGATGCAAGGGTTGATGATAGAGGAGAGAGAAATTGAGGGGATTAGTACGATTGAAGTGGGTGGTAATGGGATTGTTGGAGGAGTGGAACTTTATGCGATAAGTGGCATTGGATAAGGGGTTTTGAAGAATGAGTATAGTTTTCAATTTGTTTTGTGAATTTCGTTGAATTTGAAGATTGTGAATTTGATCTGGGTTTGAAAATTGTTTGGGTTTGTTGAATGCCTGGGTAAGTAGGATTCAGATGAAAATTCACAATCTTCAATGAACTGAACTATTTTATTTTAAGTTTTGCAAGAAATGGTTAAATCTTGAATTTATGTTTTGTAATTTGAAGTTGGTGGCCAATTTATGGCTTTGAATGTTGAATGTTGAAACTTGAACATGTTGAATGAAGTTGGCAGCGTTTTGATCATTGGATATTTAGATTTTTATTTAAGGTCATTTCGGGTTGGTTTCGGGTCAACCCGAAACATATAAGATCAGGTTCAGGTTACGGTTTTCGACCTGAAATTAGAATCAGGTCGGGTTTGGGTAAGGGGTAAGTGACCTGAAATATGAATCAGGTCGACCTGAAACTGACCCAACCCGACCTGATTGCCAGCCGTAGTTGGAAGTGACTATTATCTTTTTCAATTGTGCTAAACAACTAATGTATATGTTGAACCAATAATAAAATATCACTAAACTTGATAATTATATGTTAAATAAGTTGGGTTAGTTTTTGTATACCATTCTAATAACATAAAAGTTTAATAATCATCAATTACGTACTTAGCTTAATAATGCATTATTTTTAGATCTAATCTTTTTAATTAGGACTCCATATATATATATATATATTTGTGGAAAAAAACGGGTAAATGGATCCGGGTTTGGGTCCTCAATTAAGACCTGACCCGAATCCGTTATTTCACAACAGGATCCATATATACTAACCGGATCCGTTAGGGTCCTAATTTTGAGGACCCGAATCTATCAAAAACGGATCTGGATCCTCGAATCCAGGTAGGATCCTTTACCCACTGCCATCTCTACCCACCGCCCCACCGCCACCACAAACACCTCTTTTATTTTTGCTGGAACGTTGAACCTCCACGCCAAACGTTCCTCCCCAAAAAAATTCGGCAAAATTTCTTTAAGGGGCATTTTGGGATTAACTTTGTGGGACCAAGGCGATGTTTAACAATTTTGTGGCGTTGTTTAACAATCCCCTACAAAAAAATGCCTAGGAGTCCGTTCCGAGAAAAGTGTAACGAGTAATAAAAAACGCAGGAAGTAGTTACTTCATCTGATACAATTTGATGCTTTTAAGTTTGGATCATAAATTTCTCAAATGTATGTAAAAATAGCTTCTCTTATACATTATCTTGGGGAAATTATTGTTTATAACTTTCACTGTAAGATAATAATCATAATCACTTAAAAATTAGTTTTAAAAATAAAATCTTGTACCTCAAAATAGATATTTTCAAGTTACAATGTTAACGATTTGTGGGATTGATGGGAGGCTCAAATCTTGAAATCATGGAAAATAAATCGGTAAGAGAGGGCTCATGTACTTGAGCAAAAGCCTACCCAGAATGGCGGCGAAATCAACCCATGCAAAACCTTTTTGGATTAGGCTTGCTAATTTGGACAGGTTGAAGTTGATTTCAAAAGTAGTTTTAAATAAATTACTGGACCTGGACCATGAGACATAGAGTAATACGAGTACTTTCTTTGTGATTTTGAGACTAATACTTTTTTATTTTAAAGGAAAGATTCACGTGTGGAAAAATTAGGCTAGTCTTCTCAAAAGACTATGGTCTATTTATTTTAATTTTTTTTTTTTGAGACTAATACTAGTATGCTCTATGCAATGCAGGATGTCTTTCCGAGATATCTGCACCCGAAAATACCGAAACCTGGCTCGACCTCACTCTTTGGCTTGAGAAACCCGACTTTAGAGCCTGTGGGCTAGCTACCTCAGGGTTTGCTCACCTTTATTATTCTGAGTAGAATCTAAGGACTTTCATACTACTCCAGTTAAACTGTGATATAATGATTAACCATATATTTTTTTTCACAAAGTCTTATAAAAGACGGTCTCACGTTAGTCTTAACGTGAGACCTGTCAAAATAAGCATGCACTGGCGTCAGGCCCAAGCACTTTACAGGCCCAAGTGCTACTGGTCTAAGCATTTTGTTCAACTGTTTTCTTCTTCATTTCTATCTCCTCTTTTGAAAACTCACAACTTACCTTTCTCTCTCCTCTTCTTCTTCTTCTTCCATTTTTACTTCACTGACACTCTTCTTACCTTCTCCAATCTCCTCCAACATCCTCCTCGATTTCACTAAAAAAAACCCAGAAACCAGCAATCCAAAAGAACAAACGAAGACGACGATGATTCTTTCTTCGAATTGGAGCTCACATTACCTTCATACGACTCCAAATTCGACCTCGCTTTTCCTTGCTCGAAGAAATCCTCAAAAAACGACTTCAACGCTGAAGAGAGAGGATCTGAGCTAAAATTGAAGTCAAAACCTCAATCTCCAATCTCAAATCTTCGCTCGGCTCCTGCGAAGCTCAGAATCTTCATGTTTGGAAGATTCAACAAGAAATCGAAACGGGTCGCGCAATGGATGTTGATTGCTGGAGCTTCCACCATTGATAGGCAGTTCCAAGCAGATGTAATTTTGTGAGATGGTAGGACTTATGGCGAGGTGACTCTATATCCTGGAGATCCTTCAGAAGAAGGCCAGCTTTCACCACTGGTTACTTGGGAAATAAGTGGCAGTAAAAATTGCCAACGAGGAGTTGATGATTTATACGAAAAGGAGAGCGTTTCTTCATGTTATTCTCTGAAATGGAGTAGTTGGAGCTTATTTACAGTGAAATTCAGGATTGAAGACGGTTCAATTATTCCGAAGCTCACTCGTAGTTTGAGCGTGTGAGACTGTGAGTGGTGGGGTTGGTTAGTGGAATTTTTGGATGGGTGAGTTAATTTTCACGGGAAAGGTGAATTTGTGGGGCTGATTTTGTCATTTTCAAGTTATAGCTATAGTTTTCCAATTAGTTAAGGAATTTTAATAAATAGTTACATATTTTTGGCTCTTAGTTATGGTTTTCTGATTCATAATTAGTTTTTGCTTAATAGTTATGAAATTTCAATATATAGTTATGATTTTTAGGTTATTAGTTAATAATTGTGGTTAATAATTATGGTTTTATGGTTAATAGTTATGATTCTGGCTTTTAGTTATTGTTTTCTGATAAATAGTTATGATATTTGGGTATTTAGTTATTATTATTTTTTACATTAGTTATGACTTTTTGGTTTTTAGTTCCGGTTTTATGGTTAATAGTTTTAGTCTAGAAAATAACTGAAAGATTATAATTATAGCATATGGATAATTATTTATTAATTTCACGAGTAACAATGATGCATGGTTTTATGGTTATAGTTTTGATATTTGGTTAACAGTTATACTTTGAGGGTTGATAGTATGGGAGGTCAATAGTTATGATTTTAAGGTCATTAGTTTTATTTATTGTATGCATTAGTAAACATTGTTTTTGCATTGGTTATTTGAGGTTGGCATAACTAATGCAAAAATGTTATAGTTATTTGAGAAAGAGAGAATTAGTGCATTAGTTTTTTTGAGAAAGAGAGAATTATTTATGCGTGATACTGAAATTATGGCCAATAAAATGCATTATAATCTTATTTTTATGATATAACTAATATATTTCAGCGCTTAACTAATATATTTCAGCGCTTAACTAATATATTTCAGCGTTTAACTAATATACTTCAGCGCTTAACTAATTCACCCAAAAGCAATTTAAGGCTAGCATAACTAATAGGTGCACGCGGTTAACTAATTCTACTGCTGGTTTGAGGCACGCGCGTGATGTCAGCCTGACATCAGCGGTCTTATGTTAACACTAACGTGAGACCGTCTCTCCAAAAACGGACTCTTTTTTTTTTGTTATGGTGGAATGATAGGTTAATCACTAATCCAATATTTGTTTAAAAAAAAATTATTATTATTATCATTATTTTATTTTTTTATTGCAGCGGTAGTGTTGTTAGGTGGTGTGGACTGTGGAGGGTGTTGGCCAAAACATATAAGTTAGGGGGGCCCGGGGCCGATAATACAAATTGTAAGATGGGAGGGCTGATATCCAAACAAAGTTCAACAAATTCCTATAAAAATTTGAGCCAAGGGGGACCCCCCCGGCCCTGTAGAGGTGGTTTTTGATGATGGTGAGTGGTGGCTGGCGGCTAGGTGATGGGTGGTAGAGGCTATGTGGTTGATAGGGGCATTAAAAGAACGGTTTTTTCATCATATACCCCTGACAAATTTTTTTTTGCACCATATACCCTTTCAACTTTCCAAATTCACCATATACCCCTCACGTTTGAAAAAATACATCCACTTACCCTTAATGACTAACGGCGTTAACGTCCGTTAGTCATTAACCACCTAATTCCCCCTTAACTCTAATTAACTAACTTAAACCCTAACCTCCTCTAACCTAATTAACCCTAAACCCTACCCTAATCCTCCTTTAACCCTAATCAACCCTAAACCCTAACCCCACCCCACCCCCACCCCCACCCCCACCCCCACCCCCACCCCTTCCCTCCACCACAGCCAAGCCCCTCTCCCTCGGTAGCGCCCCCTTCGCATCCCCACCCACAACCCCTCTCCCCATCCCCTCCCCTTCCCCGCAACTTTCCTCGTCGCACTAAACCCCTCCCCCTCCCCTCCCCGTCTCTTTAGGATACCTTCGTTGGATCTCCCCCCTTGGTACTCGCCTGGTTACTAACGTTGCGGAAATTGGTTCTCTTTTAAACGCAACCACTGTCGTGGGCTGCGAAAATCGACGGGGATGGGGGGGGGGGTTCGCGACGGGGGGAGAGAGGAGGGGCGGTTCGCAACAAGGGAAGGGGAGAGGAGTTCGCGACGGGGCGGGGAAAGGGGAGGGGTTCGTGGATGGGGGAAGGGGAGGGGAGGTTGTGGTGACGGGAAGAGGCGGGGGGGTCGGGTCGGTGGGAAGGGAGGGGGGAGGGGTGGTGGTGGTGACGGGGTGGTGGTGCAATGGGGGTAAGGGGTGGTTAGGTGCTAGGGCCCAAGTTAGTGGTTAGGGCCCAAGTTAGTGAATTGGGTTAGAGTTAGGATTAGGGTTTGATTTAAGTTAGTTAATTAGGGTTAGGGGAGGATTAGGGCCTAATGACTAACGGAATTCTAACACCGTAGTCAAAAGGGTAGGTGGATGTATTTTTTGAAACGTGAGAGGTATATGGTGAATTTGGAGACTTGCGAGGGTATACGGTGCAAAAAAAAATTAGTCAGGGGTATATGGTGAAAAAACCGTTAAAAGAATTATATATACATATTTGTAAATATTTCGGACGGTGTATTGTGTATAACAAGCCCCAAATTGATAGAGCACTTCAAAATGGCGTAGACTTAACATTTGACATAATCCCAGGATCTAAATTGGCAACATCTTGGAACAAAAACTTTTATTATGACTCCGCAACAATCTACAGGAGCAAATAGCATGAAGAGCGCCAACTCGTTTCAAGGATATTATTTCTGCAATAGCATGAAGAGCGCACATACAATGGTACTCCTAACTCACTAGTGTTCACTGGTTTACCCACAGACCAACTCGCCATTGTAGAAACAAGTATGAGGTAGCCGGCTCAAAGTACGAGGCACCGCCTGACACTCTGCCGAAAAGCCTCTTCTTCTTTTATCATAAACTAAAGTCAGAGGCCATTGATCCTCTTGATGTATAGGGAAGCCACTGCCACTTGTGAAGGCCAGCAGAGGATCAAATAGTAGGTCGATTTACATAAGCACAGGAACTAATTAATATAAGACTGATATTACCATCAATCCACAAGTTAGATAACTACTCCAAATTGACAGTAAGATATCTTTCTTTACTTTCACTCTTTTTACAAGGAATACCTATCAAATTGCAGGTATGTCTTCTCTTCTCTGATTAATGGTGTAATTTTTTCCAGGTATAAAATTCTAGCAAGTTTACGAGGTCAACTTTAAGAAGCCTGTTATATATGGGCATTAGCAACATACTGTCAATTCACCAAAACATTGCATCATTTGCATTTGCATTTGCATTTGCAGTTGCAATTGTATGTGCATGTGCTTCAACCACATAACAAAGCCTGATTAAATGATCGATCCGGAGATAATTTATCAAAAGCACGTTGTATTACATTAAAAGTACTAAGCACAATATATTAATCCAAGCTAGACTTTATCATTGTCCTTGTCCCTGACCAAGGCAGATGGAAACAACACAGATAAGATAATCTATGACATGTTAATGGCTCGTCCTTCATTTCACCTCACGTATCCGCATCGGTCATCAACACTTGGACATGGGGGCATCAACACTTGACTACTTCATTTTAGGGCGAAATCATTGAAGATCTTCAAGAGATAGCCCAAGCAGACACTTAGACATGAACATGGCTATACTAGTCCAGGTAGCATAATAACATAATTCAGTAAATAGTAATTTAAATACATACTACCAGTAGTATATTACAGTACATTCATATTTCAACACTTCAGTCCATCCCCTCTGACCTAATTCCCTCCAGTTGTTGCTTAAGTTCAGTCCATCACAGCAAAGGCATGTAAAATGTCACCCTTTGGCTGTAAAACAAGTAATTGCATAAAGTTAGTTGAAAGTTTAAGCTCATAATAATCACGTAAGATAATCATCTCCTCATAAACAACTTTAATTATTATTCTGGTATATGAATGAAATATCAAAAGAATCTCATTAATCATTACCAGTGGCGGATCCAGGATTCTGGATGAGGGGTAGCGTAGTTTTACGTTACTATTAACTCAAAAAAATCATAACTACAAAATTCAAAAGGTTACAAAATCCAAATACAACCTTGAAATCAATAATAAAGGAAAATTGCACTATTATAGTGTTATCTTTTGGATAATTAAGATTCTAGCCTATAGTTTCCATTTACTTTTCTGATTATTTATTTTCTTAAGCTCTTGGTAAGATTTAGTGTTGTCTTTTAGGTATATCCTAGAGTAATAATGTTGCCCACATTTTGCATTTTAATCCACTAAAATTAACAAAGAATTGGGGTCATTATCTAGTTATTTTAGGAATAAAAAATTTATTTTATTTTAAACCATAAACCATCCATCACTACTTTATAGCAGGAGTAGCAACATTAGTTATTTAATTATAATACCTACTTGGCCTTATACTAAAAGGAAAGGGAAATAGCTTGGCTATTCGTTTGCTTTGAATCACAGAATTTGGCAAACTCTAAAAGTTTACCTTAAAATCCAATTAATAGTATATTTCTCCAAGACAAAACAAGAAGAAAAGCTACAGAAATGAAACAACGAAACCGAAAAACAAACAGCAAATCTGAATTAAAATAGAAAGCAAAAACACACTAACCAAACACACTACTCTACTGCTACTGCAACTGGCCATCAATCGCACGCCATAGCAGGCACCATCCTAGGCCAAGCAACACCCCATCAGAAAATATAAAAAGATCCCACACCAGTTTTGCGACCGATCTAGCGGTAGCTAAGGCTATTTGCGACCGCTTAAAGCGGTAGCTAAATTTTTTGCTACCACGCAGTGGTAGCTAAATTAATTTTTCTTTCAAATAATTTTAGGGGTACATAGTTTTTGTCTCAACACCAATAATTCTTCAACAATCAATTATTATGAGTAAATCACAAATGTCATCAAAAGAGTAAACCGTAGATGATATAAGCATATAGTATCAAGTTCACTGGGTTTGAAGGATAACATCTTCATTTGGCCTTTAAAAATCATCCAGATGTATCAACCTAGGTTGCATCAAAACGGATACGGGTACTGGTACGATACGGACACGCAAAAACGTTAACCCAAAAATTAAGGATACGGGAACACATGAAGATAATATTATAAAATATTTGTTTTTCTTAATAAAATTATTAAAGATATAAATATTGGAGAACAAAAATTCTTTTATAAATTAGATTGTCATTGTAATGTTAATTTTAATGAATATAGAAATTTTTTCGTGATTTACATATAATATCTTTCAACTCACTTCATAAATTATACTATAATTCTCATTTTAATTAGATATTCAAACTTTAAAAGAGGTTTAAAATGTTACAAAAGTGACGTAGGTAGGCGACACTAGGCGCAGGCCCATTAAGTGCCCTATAAGGATGACGAGAACTCAATAACACTAGCTATCCCGTAATTCTCCCCAGGAGCCGGTTACATCAGCTATGATACCATGAAGGGCAACAAGGCACGAGGAGGTAAACCTTCACCAACAAACCCTTATCGTCATAGGAATCCTGTTTCTATGGCACACTATTCAACCTTCTTAGGCCCTGTTCTTTTAGACTTATTTTCAGCAAAAATAAGTAAAAATAAGTTCAGTTCAGCAAAAATAAATTTAGTTCAGCAAAAATAAGTAAAAATAAGTTCAGTTCAGCAAAAATAAGTAAAAATAAGTTCAGTTCAGCAAAAATAAGTTTAGTTCAACCAAAATAAGTTCAGTTCAGCAAAAATAAGTTCAGTTCAGCCAAAATAAGTTCAGTTCAGCAAAAATAAGTTTAGTATACTATAATGTTGTAATTATTATATTTGTTTTCAATATTACTATTAATATTGTTATTATTATTAATAATATTATAATTATAATAACGATGAATTTGTAATTATTTTAAAATTTTAATTTTAATTTTTTTAATTTTTTAATTTTTTAATTTTTTAATTTTTTAATTTTTTAATTTTTTTATATATTTATATTTTTATTTTATTTTATATTTTTATTTTAATATTTTATTTATTATTTAGTAATTATTTATTATTTATCATTTATTAATATTATTATTAACTATTTATTATTTATTATTATTATTATTTATTATTTATTATTTATCTTTTATTAATATTATTATTTATTATTTATTATTTATTATTATTAATTATTATTATTATTATTATTATTTATTATTATTATTATTATTATTTATTATTATTATTATTATTAATTATTTATTATTATTTATTATTTAGTATTTATTATTAATTATTTATTATTTATTATTATTATTTATTATTTATTATTATTATTATTATTTATTATTTATTATTTATTATTTACTATTTACTATTTACTATTTATTATTATTTATTATTATTATTTATTATTTATTATTTATTATTTATTATTTACTATTTACTATTTATTATTATTATTATTATTATTATTATTACGATTTATTATTTATTATTATTACTATTTATTATTTATTATTTATGATTTATTATTATTTATTATTATTATTATTATTTGTTATTATTTATTATTTATTATTTATTATTTATTATTATTATTATTATTATTTATTATTTATTATTTATTATTTATTATTTATTATTTATTATTATTATTATTATTATTATTATTATTATTTATTATTTATTATTATAAAATAATAAAATAATAATAATAAGTATTGATAATATTATGTTAATATTTATTGATTATTATAATAATAAGTATTGATAATATTATGTTAATACGGTTTAGTTCAACAAAAATAAGTTCGATTCGGCAAGAAAATAAGTTCGGTTCAGCCAAAATAAGTTCGGTTCGGCAAAACTAAGTTCGGTTCGGCCTAAATAAGTTCGGTTCGAGCGAAATAAGTAAAAATAAGTTCGGTTCAGCGAAAATAAGTAAAAATAAGTTCGGTTCAGCAAAAATAAGTTTAGTTCGGCTAAAATAAAATAAGTTCGGTTCGATTCGGTAAAAATAAGTTCAAAAGAACAGGGCCTTAATATGTTTGTCTTTCCAGTTAAAAATCAAATAAAACTGACCTGTGAGAGTGTGAGCAATATAATACTCCCTCTGCTTTTTTTTATTTGCTACATTTGATTTCTTGGGAATGAAGCCACTACTTTGACCGATTATTTTGATTATTTTATAAGTAAAAATATAGTCATGTGTGATCTTGTTAGATTCGTCTCGACATGTAGATTCATAATATCAAATTTTTATAATTTTTACTTAAGCGAAATAAGAGATATTAAGAGTTAAATAATGCTTTGAAAACCGTGCAAGTCAAATGTAGCAAATAAAAAAAAGCAGAGGGAGTAGAGTGATCCATTGCAATCAAATCATATGACATTGACTTTCTCCTTATGTTCGTACAAATACTAAACACTAGAACATTAGGATCAAGATCAACAATAAAAAACATCCTAGACTGAAGTACTGTGGCTTTAACAACAGTAGCCAATGGTTGGTCAAGTCCAAGCAGGTCAATTCTGCCACAGGACAAGCCAGTTTCAGCTCTTAAATCTTTGCACTGCATAGGTGCCAAATTGATTCCGTGTGATAAATCAATCAAGTCGACTTACTTAAAGTCCAAAGTACAAGTAATAGTAATGGCTCCATGCAAGTTTAAAATTGAACTACGGTAGCCGGTAGGGTAGGCTTAACAATGGCGATGCGCAGTCTATGATAGATTGAAGCATGGAGCCACCCCGACCCCAGAATTAAAGTAGTTAATAACTTATTACTGCTTAATCTATCATAAGTGGCTAATCAACAAATAAATCGGACATGACTTGACCAAAATCTACATGAATGATCCATCACCCAGATATATATAGGTAGAGAGAGATGGAAAGAGGCTTCAGTTGGATACATTTAAAATTGAGTTCAGATATAAGATTAGACAACCTCAGGGGAAAAGATATGGAACAATAACAAATTAAGAACAAAAAAATTAAACAACAACAATGAGAAGTGTAAAAATAATTGAATTAATAAGTAAGTTAGGTGTACCAAATTAAAGAGCAGCATAGGTAACAGGACGGCGATGTAGTCGGAGAGAAAAGAATTTGCCGGGGAGAGGAGTGATGACAACTTCACGGGGACTGGTGCGGCGGATTTTGAATTGGATGGTGTAGATATAGGTATGGGGCGGGGTGCAGGAGTTGTTGACGGCAGGAGCAAGTGAGCAACCAAGCAAAGGGTGGAATTGCCCAAATTAAGCAGAGCATAGAAGTCGACAATCCAGAGTCTCTGATCGAAGTTGGAGGAGAAAAAAATGTTGAGGTGTTGCTTGGAGTCGACATCAAAGGCCCTAAAGAGGTGGTTGCAGGACTGGTCGGGGACATAGGAGAATATGACCCCGGATTCAACAGCCAATACAAACGACTCCAGGTCATATTGTGGGACCAGTAGCTCCCAGCGACCGGGGCCGGAGTCGTTTGGGTCAGGGTAGTAGGCGTATAGGGAGCCCACGGGATCTCCATGGAAGCCCACGAGGAGGCGGTTGTTGGAGTGATCAACGAGGACAGGCATCTGAATGCGGAAATTGGAGAGACCTTTAGTAGGAAGAGGAATGAGGTGGGTCCACTGGTTGAGCTTGGGATCACTAGTAGAATTAATGCTTATTGCTGCGGTGATATTGCTGCGGTTTTACCCATACGCAGCAATATGGTTGCAACGGTAAGCTTTGGCCAAATAGTTGACCATTTGACCAACCATATTGCTGCGTTTTGTATAGAAAACAGCAGCAATATATATCCAACGGATTTTTTCAAAAAAGTGTAACATTTTATTCCTGAAATATATTGCTGCGGTCGCTTTCAGAAATAGCAGCAATATATTAAAATAATGTTAAAAAAATATTATTTTAATATATTGCTGCGGTTTTGTCAGAAACCGCAGCCATATATTAAAATAATGTTTTAAAAAATATTATTTTAATATATTCTTCGTGATTTTGTCGGAAGCATGAAAAATATATTAAAATAATATTTTTTTAAACATTATTTTAATATATGGCTGCGGTTTCTGACAAAACCGCAGCAATATCCCCCGTAATCTGGATCTAAAACACGGGTTTTTTTTTTGGCTTCACTGTTTCTCTACTTTCTCTCTCTCTACTCGCACTCTCTCACTCTCTCTCTCTCTCTCTCTCTACTCTCACACTCTCTCACTATCTTCAAATTTCCGGCGATAAGGTTTCATTTTCCGGCAACAAGGTTTCGGTTTCCGGCGACAAGGGTTACCTAACTCGTTTTTCCGGCGGTTTTCGGCCTTTTTGGTGCGGTTTTCGACCGTGTTTTCGCCCCTCTTTGGTGCGGTTTTCGGCCTTCTTTTGGTGCGGTTTTCGGCCGATTTTGCGCTCCTCTACTCCGTTCACAGCCGCTAGGGCCACCTTCCCCTTGTCATACGGTTAGTTTTTCATTAATTCTTATTAATTTTCAATTGTCTTTTTTCATTTATAAAAAAATTGGCTTAAATTGTAGTTAAAAATGCTCAATATAATATATATATATGATTACTTATAAGATTTAAGGATTAAAAACTAAATTTGTGATGATTTTGCTTAAGTTTTGTATGCCCTAGAATGTTATACGGGATTGTTTTTGCATAAGTGCGGTGAATTGTATGAAGTGATATATATAATGGGGTTATTTTTGCAATGCCTTCATATTAATAGACTCACCAATGGGAGAGGAAGGGAAATCTAAGGAATGGTTTGGTATTTGTTGTTTGGTTATGACTTGAAATCGCTTAAATGCGATTGTTTGTATGTATAATGCGATTGTTTTTTTGCAATGCCTTCATATTTATAGTCTCACAAATGGGAGAGGAAGGGAAATCTAAGGAATGGTTTGGTATTTGTTGTTTGGTGATGACTTGGAATCGCTTGAATGCGATTTTTTTATGTACATCATAATGCCTAGATACCCGTTCAAGATTTACTCATTAGGAGTAAGTCTTGAATAGTCCCCGTTTTGGGACTGTTCTTAAACGTCACATCTCACTTAGGTAGTGAATGTGTGTTGATTCTTTGATTCTAAGTGAAATACGGTTAATCATTTCCCTAATTTGTTCTCCGGGTGCATATAAGATAAGCAATTATCTTCATCGTGTACTTGGAGAACTGAAGGGAAATGCTGCCGAATTTTACTTAGAATCAAAGATGATACATGCATTCACTAGTGGGATTGGACGTTTAAGAATGGGTTAGGTTGAAGTGATAAGGACCCAGTGGAAGCATGGATTGAATATTAGTTTGTTGTGTTATATTTATGTGAATTTTTTAATTGATAATAAGTTTTAATGGATGTATATATGTGTGGGGGTTTTTAGAAATGGATCGAAGTTGGATGTATGGAAAGCGGAATACGTTGGAGTTCGTACAAGGTGTGAATGAGTTTTGTAAACGTGCTGTAGAGCATCAACAACTTACTTTGCGAGGATGAGATATATTGTCCATGTGTTGATTGCTACAATGTGAATACGATTTCTGATATTAGGTTAATAAGAGATCATATTATTCGTCGAGGATTTAGAGCTGAGTATTATATTTGGTTATGGCATGGTGAGAAGGGAAAGTATACTCAGAATAGGGTTATTGTTGATGATGGCACTAGTAACTCATTAGAGATTGATATGTCGAATATTGGGGTAGAGAATGAATTTGTGATTGAAGATCATGTTAGGATTGAAGGTGATTATGTTGTAGGTAATGAAAATGATCACGGAAATAATAGTGACACTGAGGATGAAGAGTTTGGTGATGATCGATTAGGTGAGATGTTGGAAGGGGCACGTGACCATTTTAAAGAGCGGCCACGAGTGTTTGACAGTTTGTCTGAAGCTGCTGGGAAACCCCTTTATCCAGGGTGTACAAAATATGGGTTCTTTGAAAAAGAAAGTGAGGAACCCAGCAAGACCAGAGGCGAGTATTATTCAAGGAACAATTGCCGAAGAGGTTGGAGGATATTGTTCTTCTCATTTTGCTAAGGCTGTGACGATAGGCCTTCCAAAGTCCAGACACGAGGGAAGATTAGAAGGCAAGGGTGGTGTCGGAATGCGACATATTTCGCCTTCATTGAGTGAGTTGAATAAAGCTCATCTTTTCGTGTTGCACCATGTTACTGAAGTTAATCCATACTTAGAGAGACATATGCGTGAATTGCGCCACAAAAACCCGTCAAAAGGGGAGAGGGCGTTGATGAATGAGCATAACAGGTCTTTCATTGATTGGTTCCATAATAAAGTAATTGGTGAATTGTCTGCAAACGACCATCATGTACCCGATACAATTAAGTGGTTGGCATACGGTCCACGTGACAGTTCGTATGAGGGGTATGATATCAATGGATTTACCTTTTACACTGAACGTCAAGACAAGAAATCGAAGGTGGTACATAATTGTGGGGTTTCAATGGTTGCATCATCTAGGGAGTATGCGAGTGCAAAGGATAAAACTCCGATTGATGCTACACAATCATATTATGGGATCATTCAGGAAATATGGGAGCTCGATTATTGTGACTTCACTATGCCTATTTTTCAATGCAAGTGGGCGGATAATAGACGTGGTTTGCGAAAGGATGAGTGTGGTTTTACTCTAGTCGATATGAGTCGTCTGCGTGACACTGAAGAACATTTTATCCTCGCATCACAAGCAAAACAAGTGTTTTATGTATCTGATCCTGTAGACACTCAGTGATGCATTGTTGTTAATGGTAAAAGACGAATTTTAGGAGTTGGTGATGTTGACGATGAAGAAGAATATGATAAGTTTGATGATATTCCCCCTTTCTCAATCCCAAGTGATGATATGATGGATGTGTATGATACTGAAAATAGTTACATGCGAATGGATCACCAGGAAGGTATTACGGTCATCGAGCAACCTATTGACCAAAATTAAAGGTAAAAAATGTTCTATATGAGTAATTTGAATGCTAAATTGATGTACTTATAATAGATTTCATTACAATAATGTGTTGATATATGTTGTTTTAAATTTTGTTAACACTTTTTGTTGTTTCTATGTATATGTTACAGATATGGCTAGTGACGGTTCGAGCGATCAGTCATCGGATTCCGATGCACCATTTCACCCGGAAAAGGAGGCTGATCAGGGGGAGGACAACGATCGTGCTGCAGATGCGTTTGATGCTTGGATGGAAAGAATGGAAGTAGAAGCTGATAGAAATGCTTTACTTGACATTGAGGTGACATCTGATCCACGTCAGCCACCCCCCTCAGGTTCGCGATTATTGTAATATTGAATATGTCATTTATTTGTTCGTTCTCTAATTCATAGTTTCCTTATTTTGATTCTTAGATCCTCGTCAGACCAGTGCATATTATGGTGCACAAGGGAGAGGGAAGAAGTCAGGTGGGAAGACAAAGGCAGCTAGAAAGAGTAAAAGAGGTCCCACGATGAATCTCCACAACACGAAAGATATGTTCTTACGGTTTGATGAATTGGGGAGACCAACAGGTAATTATTGATTGTAAGATAGTTATAATTTACCATGCTTAGGATTTAATGTTTGTATTTTGTAATTGTTTTTTCTATTAGGCACGTGGAGATCCAAGTATGGTATTTGGGTCGGTCTTTCTATACGCAGGCTTAACATCAATTGGAAATGGAAAAACATTTCTCCTGCCTTGTTGGATTTGATGTGGACAGACACTATGGTAAGATTTGTTTCATTTACAATTTTGAGATTTATTGTTCTATTGTTGATCTAACGTGCTTATTTATTTGTTTATGATGGAAAACAGAATATGTTTCACCTTCCGGACGAGATAAGCTATAAGAGGCATTACTTGACTGCTGTGAACTCAAGATGGAGGGATTTCAAGAGCAAATTGGTATCTGGTTGGATCACAATGACCAGAGTCAGATCAAAGAAGGAGATGCTAGGTGATACTCCGCCAGATGTATACAAGCACATCAAGATGGAGGATTGGCTTACCTTCAAGGAGGCTATGACGTCAGATGAGGCTGTAGTAAGTTAAATTATATTCTAATAACTTAATGTGTTTTATTAAATTAAATTATATTCTACTAACTTAATGTGTTTTTTATTGCAGAAAAAGCGAGAAAAGGCGCTCGAGAGTGCAAAAAAGAATACACATCATCACCACTTAGGGCAAAGGAACTATGGGGATGCTAGAGAGTTGTGGAAGCAGGAGAACTTTTCTCCACCTAGTTTTGATTCTGCAGGATCGTCATCTAGTACACCATCCTCTTCGGTGTCCTCTCATGTTACTCGGGGTGATGACTGGTGGTGCGCGATGCATAAGAAAGATCCAGTCACCAAACAGCGATTTATTCCAGCTGAGGAAACAAAGATTGCAGCTGACAAATACGTATGTATATCACTATATATAACTTTTAGTTTGACATATATACGTTTTTTATTTATTAAATACATTTTTGTTATTTGGAACTTGTTTTTTGGCAGTTGGAGTACAAGGAGAAGCAAGCCAAGGGTGAGTTCACTCCGGTACGTAACAAAGACGCCCTGTTTATGGCTCTTGGAGAGAAGCCAGATCACTCGGGTCGTTGTTATGGTTTTGGAGGCTACAATGTTGGCTATAGGAAGGCTTTTGGTCTTCCACCTCCTAGGAACTATTGGAGCACGAGTCAGGAACAAGAGGAAGCATTCATGCAGAAAATGGCTGAAAGGTGGAGAACTGACATTGCCACATATATGCAGAATGTGGCGCTTTCTGCACCCACTCACCTACCTACTCCACCATTTGTTGCACCATTTGTTCCATCACCGCTTCACCATCTCCTGGGCCATTGCTTTTCCCACTCATCTACCTTTTCCGCCATTTGTTCCATCACCTGCCGAAGATCTTACGGCAGTGCTTTTCACCCCACTCGCCTACCTTTTCCTCCATTTGTTCCATCACCGCTTCAAAGATCTTACCGGTCCAACTACTTTTCAGCCTACTCAGCTACCTTTTCCTCCATTTGTTCCATCAGCTGCTTCACCAGTTGTTCCATCAGCTGCTTCACCATCTGCTGGGCCATCTACTTCACAGCCCACTCAGCTACGTACTCCACTATTTGGATTTGGAGACACTCATTCTCCTCATTTGAAGGTACATATATTTATCATATATACATGTGCTTTATACAAATAAGGATCATATATACATGTGCTTTATACAAATAAATATCATATATACATGTGCTTTATACAAATAATTATCATATATACATGTGCTTTATACAAATAATTATCTTATATATTTAGAACTTTATGTTATTGTTAGGACGAGACTCCCTGTCGATTGTATTTGATAGATCCAACTAGTGGAAAGACTTGTCTAGTGGCAGATGCACATTCTTATGCTTTTGATGAGACCACTACAGTTCATGGGTCTAGAATGATGAATGATCACCTTCGAGTGAAAATTCATCGTTTTGTAGAGAAGTATGGTCATTTGCCACTACCTGTCCCCGTCCCTGCATATGAAATCGACACTACGGAAACTGCTTTGGGTACGTGGGTGCAATGGCCAAAAAATTTAGTGCAAATATTAGGTGATGAGGTAATTGTTCAAATTTTATCCATTTTTGTTCAAATAATAGGATTAAATGTAAAAATTACATAATCTTATGCGCGTTCTCAAAAATTATTATTAGGTTACACCGACACTTAAAAAACAAAAGGGGATTTCGGGGGAGGCTGTTAGATGTCCTAGCCAGCAGCTTTCAGCCGGTTCGGCTACTCGTTATACTCAAGTAGTTGATGATGTATCGTTCTTGGAATCACTCACTGAAGACTGTAAGGAGTTAGCAGATACGCTTGCCCTTGCCGTAGCGTGATGATACTTGTTGGTGTAACCTTGCCGAGCTCATTATTCCATTATACAGAAGATGCCACCGCTTATCTGACCAAGGAGGATATTGCTCAGTTCTTGAAAGGGGAGATGCTTAATATTTTTATTATCCAAGTGTACATGAGGTAACAATAATCAAAGTTATGATTTTTTTTTACATTTCATTGTATGATAGTTGTATTTTCCACATAAAATTTATGTTTATCTATTTTTTTTAGGGCAACACAGTCTGACTTGGATGGATTTGGGGATGCTGTTCGAGTTTGTTGGATGTGCCCGGAGAGTACCGCGGATGTGCATTCTTTGGAGAATCTAACGACTTACATTGAGTGTGCTTTGACTGGATCCGTCGTTGCTGGTGCTGGTATCATCTTCGCGCCAATCTTTCAAGAGTAATATTCTATCTTAATAGTTTTACAAATATTGATTTTTGCATGACATGTGAATTTTTTAAGTAATTATTATTATTCAATCTTGCAATAGCCGTCATTGGATGCTCCTGGTCATACGTCCCATGCTCGGGATTATTTACGTCTTTGATTCCGCTAGCTATCACAAGGAGCGGAAGTTAAAGATTAGACCTCCTATGATAGCGTAAGTTGATCGCTTTGATATATTTTAAATGAATTTAAATTATAATATAAAGCAAATAAAGTGTAACTGATCATTTGATTTTGTTTTATGTAGTGCTTTTAGGAGGTTTCGGATGAGCTGCAACGAAGTTCGTCACAGCAAGCTTAGTTGGAAATGTGTTAAGGTATAATAGACTTATTTTATTCAATTAAAAGCATATGTTATGGCATTCTCATTATACGATAAATTTACTCATTTTCTTAAAACTTTCGTTAAAGTGCCCACAACAACAAGGAGACACGGAGTGCGGTTATTTTGTCATGCGCAACATTTTTGACGTACTCATTTTATATTCTAGTTCGGAGGATTTCAATGAAGTAAGTTTTTTGTTCACTTATTATTCATTTCATATTTTATATATATAACTATTGAAAGCTAACTTTGGTGAATTATTTTCAGGTTGCTTGTACTACCTTTACCCGCGATCCTTATACTGAAGATCAAATCAATGAGGTGAAAAATAAGTGGGCAAGATACTTTATTGATAATTGCATTGCATAGGTTAGGTTAGTTTATATATATAACTATTGAAAGCTAACTTTGGTTAATCGTATTGACTTACTTGATTGGATTTCATGATATATAAATATATATGTTGGATCATATGATATCTATGTTTGATTGAATCTTATATATTTCTATTGTTAAACTTGGAATTTGGATTGTGCGTGGAAGTTGGATGTTGGATGAATTTGTGGATTAGGTGTTGTTTGTTGGATGATTTGTGGATGATGGATGGATGTTGGGATGAATTTTGGATGATGAATTGTGGATGATGGATGGTTGTTGCATATAATATTGTACAGGTTAATTCCCAATTATGGGTTTATCCAATTTACAAACGGAGCTCTGTCGAAATTTATGCAGAAATTTGCTGCATCCTGCTTGCTGCATTCTGCTTGCTGCATAATTCTGCATAATATAAATTATTTAAAAAAAAAAAAAGGTATATTGCTGCGGTTTCTCTGGAAAACCGCAACAATATTCCTCTTTTTATAATAAAAAATATACATATTGCTGCGGTTTCTCTGACAAACCGCAGCAATATATTTATTTTTTATTATAAAAAAATGATATTGCTGCTGTTTGACAGAGAAACCGCAGCAATATATCTCATTTTTATAATAAAAATATACATATTGCTGCGGTTTGTCTCAGAAACAGCAGCAATATGTTTGTTTTAAATAATAATAAACAGGAAATATTGCTGCGGTTTTTTCTCAAAACCGCAGCAATATGTATTAATATTGCTGCGGTTTAAAACCGCAACAACAGATTAATTACCTATTACTGCGCCGTTAATTGTTGCGCGGTCAAAACCGCCGCAATAGGCCACTTAAAGACCGCAGCAATAAGCATTTATTCTACTAGTGGATCAAAGACTTCGGATTTGTGGGCTTTGTAAGTAAAAGCATATATTTTGTCACCCAGGACGCGGCAGTCTGGAATCCAGATGCGAGGCTGAGGTGGTCTCACCAGATGAGGAGGGCCCGCCTTCCATTCCGTCACCGCTTTGCCGCCTCCGCTGCCGCTTTTGATATCTATGTATGACACGCCGCCGTGAACAAATCTCCTCTCGTTTTGCTTCTCATTCTCGAGTTTGTAGATGGAAGATTGGCGCATTTGTTCCAGGCCGAAGAGGTAGATAGTAGAACCGCCAAAGGGCACCAAGGAGGCGATGATCCCCTCCTTGGTTAAAACCTCGGTTGCCAATTTCGTCACCTTTTCTCTCTCCAAATCAATGCTGAAAAATTCCATCCCGTGTGGCGCTGTGTACGTCTCCACTAACACCTTCTTCTTTTCCGCTACCTTTTTCCATTCTCTACTCGTTTTCCCCTTTCCCTTCCCCTTCCCCTTCCCCATCCCCATCCCCATCCTCCCTGCTTAGTGTATGCTCTCTCTCTCTCTCTCGATTATAATTTCTGTTTTTCTGAGATAGAACAATTGGGGAAGATTTTAGGCTTTCCTCCTCCTCCTCCTGCTCTTTTTTTTTTTCCGTTTGTCTTGTCTACTTCCCCATCCAACCCTTATTATATACTCCCTCCGGTTCCGAAAGATCTTCCTTGTTACTGTTACTACAGATACCAAGGAGGATCAATTTGTGTGGGGTCTTGGGTGGATAAAGTAGGAGAGAGAGAGGGGGTTAAGGAAAATAAACAAATAAAAAGGGATAAAGTAGGAGATAGGAAGGGAGTAAAATTGATTTAATAGTGTAATTGTGGACCATATGATAGGGACATGAGAGGGTAAAAAGGGGAAAAATTTGCCAAATAAGGAATAAAGTAAAAGAGGGAAGATCTTTTGGAAACGCACTAAAACGGAAAGAGGGAATATCTTTAGGAACCGGAGGGAGTGCGAAGTAGGAGTATATACTTCTGTACATATAGACATATTAGTGCTATGTATATTCACAGGCCTCGTAGTGGCTTCGGCCCAATTAGAAATTCTTTCACTTTGACCCAATTTGGCAAGGCCCTCACGCCAATTTGTTTGTCCCTGCTTTGGTTTCGTCTTATACTTCCTCCCTTACATTTTACCTGTTACACCTCCAAAAACACTTCTCTTTTTTCCATTAATAACCTTAGTTGTGTATTATTCCGTAGTAAATATATTAGGAAAAATTGTCAACACAAACCTTATAAAGCTAAGTTTTTATGGGAAATCACCTTATAAAAAAAATTTTGACATGTAAAACCAAAATTGTAAAATTATTTGTTTAAAATTTGGGAAATTCTATATGGTAGCCCTCAATTTTTTAAAATTACATATGGTAGCTTCTTTTTTTTTGTATTACATATGGTAATCGTCAATTATTGTTATGTTAGTCAACATAACCTTAATGATTAAAAAACGTTAAATATCTGTTAGTAAGGTTAGAGTAGGTTAGATTAAGTTAGGTTGTTCAGTCCCTTTATTTTTTTCCCTCCAAAATCTACCACCCTCCTTCAACTTTATTCATAGATTCTTATTTGGGGGTGGGTGTACGGTGCAGTTCAAAGCACTAACTTCTCTTGTTTTATCAACTTGGACAACGTGAAATAAATAGCTAGATGAATTACTAGGATTTTTTTTTTTGGGCTTCATCTTTATAATCAATCACAAGATCAATCAGGTTCACTTTATCAATGTCACCCACAATTACATCTACATCTAAACCCCTATATATATTGAAATCTCAACATCACAACTTCACCCATTCTTCTTGTGCAACACAAAGCCAACAAGCTAAAAATGACAAAAAAAATTAAATCAATCAATGACTCACAATCAGGGCCATATTCAAACAAATATAATACACTAATAGAGTAATAGAGAATATATATGAACATGCATAATTCTCATAATCGCATGTAAGAAAGAATCATGTGATAGAATGATAGATTAGCTACACTAGTACACTCTAATTCAAACCATGCAAATTGACAATCTATATGTTGACCAAACAATCTTGAACCCATCTAACTTCCTCATGCTTACTTTGTACTAGCTTTTCCCTATTTAATTAATTAATAAAGTTTATTCTTTTCCCTACTTAATTAATAATCTGCTCATTAGTAAGAATTTGGCAGGTGCAATTCCCATATGATTGTCCAATTCTACTAGGCTATATAAGAATGTGGTGTTATTAATTTATAGGCCATAATAGGTTAATTTTTGTAGCATGCATGTGGCTGAATAAATCTCAAAAAACTTTAAATTCCACATAACAAATTTGCAACGAGTCTTCTCCTTCCCTCAATGAAGTGAAAGATTGAAGCTTTATAATCCCTAAGTTGAAATTCAATAACAGATTAATCTTTAGAATCTAATTGTTGTCTCAGTAAAGAAATCAATGAAAGATAAGTTTTGATTTTGAAGAGATGAAGTTAGACAATGTCGAACAACAGTTGATCATGGGGAGTACATGGAGAAGAAGAAGAAGAAAGAGATGGAGAAGAAAGGGTTAGTAATTGTTGGTAGGTTAGATTAATGGGCTTTTTTAAATAAATAAATAAATAACCTATACTCTAACCTTACTAACAACTATTTAACGGTTTTTAATCATTAAGGTTATGTTGACTAACATAACATTAATTGATGATTATCATATGTATTACAAAAAAATAGAAGCTACCATATGTAATTTTAAAAAATTGAGGGCTACCATATAGAATTTCCCTAAAAATTTTGATATGAAAAACCAAAATTGTAAAATTATTTTTCCATTAATAACTAAGTTTTGAGCCGTTAAGAGGTGGTTTCCGATTTGACCTACTATTTGGCACTCCCTAACCATATCTATCTTATAATGTATGGTTATCATACCACACCACGTAACCACATGTATCAATCAATTAATTAATTACCACATACTATGAAGAAAGCTAAAAAATGAAGATGGAACAACATACAGTGACAGGTGTATCAACTCTTTGAATATTGGATTCTTTTGTCACTTTAATTGTAACAATTTAAGGCAGTACACGTGCTTATTAATATATATGTCTAGTAATGTTTGTTGATCAAAATAAGCATTTGTTAATCAATGAAACAGATAAGGCTAAAGAATTATAGTTATGGAGAACAACAAAGTTTCATTCAATAATAGGGTACATGTACATCACATAGATTGATCAAACAATGGTTTTACATCAAAACCTTTCACAAGCCATTGTTACCAAATACCAATAACTAACATCAATGACCGTACTACATTATCACTGCTACTAATAATAAGTCTTCCCCAATAGTGCGCACCATACAAAGACACTAACAACAACAGACACAATTGCACACCAACATACAACAGAAATCCCAACATAAAAACGTCAATTTCACCCATTGTGCAAAAGTAAAACAATTACTGGGTTACACTTTCCTGGTTACCAAATCACGAATTTATGACCGCTAAATGCCCAAAAACTTGATTTCGCAAAATCTGTTACCCAGAAACAAGATAATTGTAACATATCAAAGACAAAATAATGTAACTAAACAAGGCATAGCTGTAGGAACAAAAAGGATTTATCTTATTCCAGCATGTCAGAAGAGTCAAAGGATGAGAGGTATCATGTGATGCATAAGGATTCACGTCAGTTTGAATGTGCTTGCAAGGACAAGAACTGTCTCTCACATGGATGTGAAAAGTCAACAACGTTTCAAGATTGAAGGAAAGATTAGCAAAACCCAATACTCAGTTACCAACCAAATTCAACTTTAGAATGTAGGAACAAAAATTGGTAACAAAGTAATAATACTTATCTGATAACCGTGGCGTGATATAATCACTGCCCTAAAGTTGAATTTGCCCCGCAACAACACACGGACTCTCAGCAATCAACCTCCAGGGTTACACGACTTCCACCTTTCCGGTGTTGACAGAAAAGTAGATTGAGAACGCTCTTGAATATTGCCCAGAAAAAGATGAGAATGCAACAGAGGAGAAGGTGTTTTCGTCGTGTCTCCGTTTTTCCGTCCTCCAAAACGTGGAAAAAAATGAAAGGGGATCAAATCCCCCAGAAATGTGGAGACAAACGGCCCATCAATCCGGAAAGTAGTGGCAACAGTTGAGGCCAGAATTTAGGGGAGAAAGTAAACGGCGATAGTGGTAGGCTAATGGCCGAAAATCAGGAAGTAATGGCACGATATTGGAGAGTGGATGAAATCAGGGAGCAATGGCAGAAATTGTGGAAAAAGACACATCATGGATAATAATCCAACAGATTTCTGACCCAAAACTGGAAGACGTTAAGTTTATTCCTGCGCCTGCGCCCGCACCTCTCATATTCTTTTGAAGCAAAACTTAAGAGTTTGAACTTTAAACTCCAACACACAGTACAGTACATACCTTGCTTCAGCCGAATGAAATCCTTTTAATCAATCCATAAATTTGCTTCAACGGAATGAATAAAGCAAAAGCAAAAGCGAGCAGCCTAGATTAAAGGTATATATATATATATATATATATATATATATATATATATATATATATATATATATATATATATATATATATATATATATATATATATATATATATATATATATATATATATATATATATATATATATATATATATATATATATATATATATATATATATATATATAGTGGTAGGATCCGCTGAAAACAACTGTTAATCTGAAAACTGAAAACATGGTAACTTTTAGCAATTTTTGGGTAACTTTTAGCAATTTTAGTGTAACTTTATATATGTACTTCAAGGGTAACTTTTAGCACTTTTAGGGTAACTTTATATATATGTTCAAGGGTAACTTTTTAGCACTTTTAGGAGTAACTTTATATATATGTTCAAGGGTAACTTTTAGCACTTTTAGGGTAGCTTTATATATTTTAAGGGTAACTTTTACCACTTTTAGGGCAACTTTATATATTTTAAGGGTAACTTCTTTTAGCGCAACTTTGATTATAGTTCAACCTACGTAGGATTCGAACCTACATCATTGTGTACGTATTACACAATGCTCTACCAATTGAGCTAATAGGTTGTAAGAAATTCGCCAAAGATATGTTAGAGACAAAGGGTAACAAATAGCTTTAAAACAACAACTAATAACAATATTTGGGAAACTAATAAAACACAGATTATGCTACACTATAATGAAGAAGATAAACATAACAAAGAGGACGCCAAAAGCATAAAACTAGACAATACCACATGAAACGAAAGTTTGGACATTTAAAATTGCAACGAAAGATAACCAGTTTTACATCAGAGAAAGCAACAACATCCAAGTAATGTAACCATAAGATTTCATAAACACGCAAAATCAACAAAATCACAAAAATCAACACATAATTACAAATAAACTAAACCCTAACACACTCAACAGATTCATAAATGAACAACACAGACACATGCACACAATTCCTAATATAAACCCTAACATTTTAGAAATCACAAAAAACACTGCAACTAATAGTTCAAAATCGACATCATCTTTCATTCCTTTCCAGCCATTTTGCGAATCAATTATCTTTACTTGCCTAAAAAAATTCAAATGTGACTTAATTCAAGAAATTAAGCCTAAAAACTCGAAACACATATAATTTTCAAATAACTAGAGCAAAATTAAGCTAAAATTGATCTGAATCTAGCGATTCGCAAGTCAAAGAATGATTAATTGAACTTCGAAATATGAACAAAAACATGAATAAACAAAAGAAATCATACCAAAAATTCAGATCGTAGAAGCAGCGAACAGCCATTGAAAGTGATAGAATTAGCTTCGAGCAATTGATGGAACGCCAAGTGAGAGAGAACAAGTAGAATATGAGAGAATTGGGCTTCAGAGAAAATAGGATGAGAGAGATTTAAAAACACCAGTGAGAGGGGAGGAAGAGAGAATTTCGTGTGACAGGGGAGGAAGAGAGAGAATGTCGTGTGGGAGAGGAGTAGGAGAGAGAATGAATCTCCAAAATCCTCACCATTCATTATCAGCACTTTAATATCGTTCGTCGGATTACATATGGACGGTCTAGATCGTTTGTTTTCAGTTTTCAGATTAAGATTTGTTTTCACAAGATCCTATTCCTATATATATATATATATATATATATATATATATATATATATATATATATATATATATATATATATATATATATATATATATATATATATATATATATATAGGGGCGGATCCAGGATTTCGAGTCAGGGGTAGCGTAATTTTGTAATACTATCGAATATATAAAAAATGCTACGAAATCCGAATTAAATTTCAAATGCTAAGAGTTCATTCATAATACACCCCGGTGTACCATGCACATGGTACACCCAAAACTGATTTATGCTCATTTATTGATTTGGAACTCTCCTTTTTTAGTATATTTTGCTCATTTGAAATCATCCAATAAGCAAAAAATGAGCAATGAGCAAAAAAAAGAAATCTTGGATATACCATACTCACGGTATATCCGGGTGTATGATAATTTTTTTTAGAAGCGTAAATATATTCTTCTAAGTCTAGCAAAGGAATAAAAATTAATACCATTCTATAAATTAACAATTAACATTATAATTCCTCCTGATTTGTGCCTTTTCAGTTGTCCTATAATCAAAAAGTTAATGAATCAATTTTCTACAATCATCTATACTAATATATTAAAAGACGTGCATAAACAAGGAAGAGTGCCACATGACGCTCTCCCTAAGGGAGTTTTACTCCATGTAATCCACAACAATAAAAAAAATTAGAAATTGTATAGCATAGGGTTTGATCCTAGGACCTCAAGAACATATACTTAAGTTTTAACCACTAGACCAAATAACATTTAATGTTATCATCTTAAAGTATAATATTAATAAATTAAATTTTTCCTTACCCGGGGCATAGCTCGGGCCAAATAACTAGTTCATGATTTAAAGCTTGCCCCTTGTTTTCACTTTCACAAATACAATTATGAATTCCCCCTAGACAAAACGTCAAAACCATACATGTTGTGGTCTTGTGGAGCACCATCGCCACACACAACATGCCAGCACCGCTCCAAGCGTCTAACAGCCACATCAATAAGCTGCGAATTGTTTTTATTTTTTCAAAAATCAAGTGAATTAATTAACTGGACTAGAGAGAGAGGGGAGGCAATTGGACTAACTATAATTGGCTAGAGCTCAGCGTCAACCTCCACGCTTTCCGCCTCCTCTTGGTTTTTTTTCAAGGAAAAAAAAAAGAAAAAAACTCAAATTTTTTTAAAAAAAAATCAGGGGTAGCAAGTGCTACCCCTTATGACTTAGTGGCTCCGCCACTATATATATATATTTATTTATTTATTTATTTGTTTATTTATGGTTAACACAACATGCGAAATTTGCTTTTTAAAATGAGCTACACATATACTGGTATACATAATCCTTTTCTTTTGTCAGGCGAACGTTCCACAGGTGGATTCCATGAGACAATTAGTGCATCTACGTTAGAGCAGTGGCTTCATTGCTCTATGCAAGAACTAGATGATGCTTTGAAGAGAAGCTGAAATGCTTACAATATTAACCAGCACTTAGCACTACCAAAAGTTCTTTATCTATCACTCCAATGATCTCATATAGCACTAAGTCAATACTGTTTTGCAGTTAGACAGTCACCCAGGGAGGTGCAATAAATAATACAAACATTATCTGTTTGAGTAAGCTAGGCTTTACATTTTTAGTGTTATCTATATATATATATATATATATATATATATATATATATATATATTTGAAACCGGGTGAGAATACCGTAGTTATATGAGAATCTTAATTATATGAGAATAGATCTCTACCCTTAGATTACTCTCATCTAACGGTTGACATTTCATCTAGCAAAAGAAAGCGGCGACCCTACCGTAGCTCATTAATCCCAAAAAAAAAACCACCGAAATCCCCAAAATGTCGTGCATCTTCTTCGTGCAACCCAACAACTGAAGCTCGCCATTTTCGTCCATTGTTGAAGCTTCAACAACATCCAAAACTAGCAATTTATCCTCAATTAAAGCTCGAACAAGATTCCAAATTCTACATTGAAGCTCAATAATGATTTAAAGTGGTAAATTTTTCCGATTTTTTGGCTCTATTTTTCGATTACATCTCGGATTTTTTCATAATTTGATCTTGTTACTTTGAAATTAAGCTATGGAAAATGTCATTCTCATTTTGCCTATTTGCTTTAGTTGTCATTTTATTTCATTACGGTATTTTTTCGGATTTTTTTGGCTCTATTTTTCGATTACATCTCGAATTTTAGGATTTCAATTTGATAATTTGATGTTGTTACTTTGAAATTAAGCTATGGAAAATGTCATTCTCATTTTACCTATTTGCTTTAGTTGTCGATTTTAGTCTTTTGTTTTTCATAATATGATGTTAATATGCAATTTTTCTAAATTAATGTAGGATCCCGTAGTTCCTATTGCTAATAAATTTTCGTTTCTTGAATTCATTGTTGAGTAATAAAATGTAGTGGATTAATTTGGAATGTTCTTGGATTTCATGGATGAAAATCTGGAAGGAATTTAGATTTCATTTTTGAGTAATAAAATGTAGTCTTTGCTTGTTTGTTGTTTTTGAGTAATAAAACAATGATGTACTTTTTAATCCACTCTTGATGTACTTTTAAGCTAGTGGTGATGTATTTTTAGCCACCATTAGTTATATTTTAGCTAAAAAGAATTGTTAAAGTTCCTATGCTCTTGGTGGATCATATTTTAGCTCTAGGAGACACGATTGTGCATAAAAATTATGCATTGGAACTTAGAAAGGGAAAGAAAGAAAAAAGTTAGAGTTCAACCTTCTTACTAGGCACTGTTACTTGGAAAATTCTTTTGTTTATCATTAGTGTAGAGGTGGATCTGATCACAAAGATAGACGAAAAGCTGAAATAGTTGAGGCAGTTGTTGATTAGAAAGTAGATCTTTAGTATGAACTGTAGAACAAATAATGCTTTGGTTGTGTGTGGATAATTGAATAAAGGCTTGTTTTAGTAAAAGTATTATTGCTATAAATTCTCATTAAAGGGTTCTAATATTTCCAATTTGTGCTACGAAAAACTATCTTTATTTAGGCGAGCAATGTCTTTCCATGCAGTAACTTGTGCGTGTCGGGTGTGTTCCCTGCACTGATCTTTCAGTTTTTGGTTTCTCACCCTGCTGGGAAAGCTTTGTACCTGTTGAAACCTTCAAACACTATAGTTTTCCAAAATTATATCCACTGAAATGCTCAGATGTTTGCTCTCTAATACTCCCTGTGTCCAGTAGCCTTAACATTGTCTTTTGGCATCTCATATAAAAAGAGCAGGGAAAGAAAGAGATAAATAAACTCACCCTGTCTTTGCTAAATCCATGTGAGAGCCTTGATTAAGCGGGTCATTTTCAGAGCTCCATTAGACATATATCCCACTGCAGGTCCCAGAAAAAGCCGAATAGCTTCCCGAGTCTTTGCTAAATCTAAATTCCTCCCAAAATTGAGCAACGGTGTCTTGCATTCTGGAAATTTGTTCTTTGAGTCATTGTCAAATTCTCCTTGTGAGTGTCTTTGCGAATCCATTGCAGTTTCGAAGCGCATGTAGAACTCTACAAGAGTAACATGGGGATTAGTAAAGGAGGTGAAGAAGTGATTTTCACTTTCGGACCTCGAAGTTGTCTTCATGATCCCACCCAAGAATAAATCCCTAAAATAAGCAGGGATCCACAGATGTCTTATCTCATACAAGTCAGTCAGCCACCCATGTGTTTCCAACTTAAACTCAGCAATCAGTTTTTTCCATTTTTCTTCAAATTCTAAAGGCTCCAACCCTAGGTCCCACACACATAACCGTAACTTTTCATGGAAGTCTGTATCACTCAAAAGATTTTTGTCCATTTTCTGAGGCACCTTCTCCATAAAATGCCACATGCAAAACTGGTGCTCTGTTTCTTTAAAAACTTTCTTCACTGCAACTTTCATCGCTGGATCTTGGTCTGTTATCAAACAAGTGGGTTCATTATTTCCCATTGCCTTCAAGAAAGTGGTAAACAACCACTCAAAGGAGCTTATGTCCTCCTTGGCAGTAAAACCAGCACCAAATGTGATACATCTTTTATGGTGATCGACACCGAGTAAAAGGCCCAAAGACCATATTGTACCGATTAGTCTCATAAGTGGTATCAAAGGAGACCATATCCCCGAACAAAGCATAGTTTTTCCTACAAATGGGATCCGCCCAAAAAGCCATAGTAAGACACTGCTCATCATCTACCTCAAAGTCATAAAAGAAGGCACCCCAAAACAACTTTTTCATTTTAAAGTTGTCCACAAACATTTGAGCATCAGAGCCATCAATATATGCTTTTAGATCTCTTGAGAAGTTCTTGAAATCTTGCTTTGAAGCTCCGATATTGTCATATCCACCAACATTCTCTTTTAAGATCCTAAAACTTTTTGTTGGCCCAATATTCAACTTTGAATTGTCAACTATGAACTTCTTGTGCAAAATTGTCATTTTCCTACCTTGCTTTTGGAATTTCCTACAACTCGGTGTGTAAAGAGGGTGGGTGTGTCCCTCATAGAAGTTTTTCACAAAATATCCCCCCTTCTTCGCTAATCTTCATAACTAACCGAGCTTTACACCCTACTCTCGTCACCAATCTCCTTCTAGTAGCCGCTTTTTCACCCTCCTTTTGTTTAGGCTTATCCTCATTATTTGCCTTACGCTTCTCTTGTAAAACCCGCCTTATTGCATAGGCAATATTTTATTGCAACAACACCACTTTTGTTCTTGTTAGTCGTCGACTTTCGAGTGTTGAAGCCACAATGTAGAGCATAAGCATCATAGAATTTAATCCCTTCTTCCAAAGTATCAAACTTCATGCCTAACACAGTATTAACTCATTAGAGCACAAAGGCATCCACTCCCTTGTTCCTCCCGGGTAACAAAAGGGTGTGCTCTAGGAGTAACCCATGTAGTGGTATTGAAAGAACTATGTCTTTGGAGCAGTTGGAGCTGAAAAGGAAGCATATATCATATATGAATTAAGCTTAACTTATGCAAAACAGTAGACAAGAATGCATATAGTTGCTTCAAATGCAAACAAGTAGTTTCATCTTACGCATTATGTATGCACAAAAATATAGCAAAGCAAAATTTTAACCAAGTGAAATAGTATCTAACCAACTAATTCATCATGAAAATATGAACACTATTACCATCAAACTCAGTTGGAAAAATCTTTGATTTGAAATTTGATAAACATTCATGATTGAAATTTTTATTCTCACATAGGAGAAAGCCAATAATTCACCTGCTACTTGTGTTGTTGGAGTATGTTGATTAGGGTCTTCCATAATCGTAGGTTGAGTTTCCATGAAATCTTGAAATTCATCTCGGAAAAGGAACACAATAATTAATTGAAAGACATAATAAACAACTTAATTTAGAGAATCACGAGAATAAATTAGGTATGCATAAATAACATTTCATGTTTGTGTATGATATTGACCAAAACCCAACTTCTATATTTATAAGAGATATGATGTACTTATAGGTTACCAACGATGTATATATGGCAAAGATTTGATGTACACGAGTTGTATTGTACACTAAATGCTAGAAACCAAAAGAGTGTGTAGATTAAGGAATGTGGCTAGAAATTAATCAATATCAACATAGCTAATTTGCCATACAACACTAATAAATTCCATTATGCAATACTATTACGTTGTGTAGAGTCTAGACCCCTCTTTTGATACTAACATTATGCATTTTGTTTCTTCGACACTCTTTCTCTTTTTTTCGGACTCCCTCTCTTATATGGTTGGGGGTGCGACGAAAAAAATAATTGTAGAATCTCATCACCCATAGCTAAGAATAAATCGGTTTTTGAGTCCGGTGGTGGTAGTGTCTTTATATGAGAACGTAATTGACTAAAGAAAGGGAAAATATAATGTACTTGTAGTGTAGCACTGATGTACATGTAGTGTCTTTACAATGTACTTGTAGTGTAGCACTGATGTACATAACATAGCTCAGCTTGAGTGCTAAATTTGGTACTTTTTTTTTTCTTACGATTTTTTCTAGCTTTCTTTGTCACTGAATCATCATGTAAAGAGGAATGAGAGTCATCTCTCTTCAAATGTCGGAGCAAGTCAGGACTCAGGACCACTAGACCTATTTTTTATGATCATGAGATTTCTTTTTCTTTTTGACCTTCGTTACGACATTGCCATTAGAGGTACCCTCGGATTCACCATTACCGAGGCAATTTCCCATTAGCATTGCTATTACGTGACAAAGTACGATCCGAAGTGCCATTCAACTTGCCTCCTCTTTCACCCAAGTTTCCTATACTACTAGCATTCCCGAAACCACGTTTTTTGACAGTAGAAACCCGGGGCTTCGATTATATACCCTTGCGAGATCCAATGACATAGATTTCTCGGCATTCTCGGTACATGTTATGTACGTACACTCCAACAGATGATAAGAACCTTAATAATTTCTAACATTAGTCATTATAGCACTGATGTACATGTAGTGTAGCACTGATGTACATGTAGTGAACATACGATGAACCTGACTCATTTGATTGTACCCATTACACAAAGATGATCAAATTCTTCAAAAGCAACATACTTAGAACAAAATTTCCACAACACTACACAACCACAACACAAAAGATAGTGGATCAAATTCTTCAAATCACAAACCGAAATGTCAAGTGAAAAGATAGTGCCCGATAACCTAAATAATAAATGAATCCACCAAAAACACGAACCACGCATTGAATTCTTCAAGAACGGAACAAAAGATACAAAATCGACCTCAAACTAAGCAAATTACTAAACATATAAAGAGAGAAAAAGAAGAGTATGAACAGAAATTCTAGTAATATTCAATCAACATCAAGTATTAGTCTTTAAAAGACCAAATTATCGATTAAAAGAAGTGAAAAACATAGCTTATAATTAAGAATTCATGAATTCAAAGATAGAACACAAGTACATCAATATTGAAAAAAATTAAATTCCATGAACTAGGTTTATACTTCAATTGCAAAGAAATAATGATGTCTATAAACTAGGTTTATAATTTAATTGCAAAGAAACAAAATTTTGGGTTAGTTTTCCGATTTTCGTACACGATGATTGAAAAACAAGGTTGTATGAATTGATGAATTGAACAAATAATTGATGGATGAATTCGATCAATGACAAAGGTTAAAATGCTTCTCTCGCAATCAATTGATGATGAAAGTTCTGATTTTTTGAATTTTCCTCATTTGTAAGCCGTTGTTTTTTTCATCCAATGCTTTGAATTACCACGTTGCCGCGAGATTGAGGTTGGAAGAGATGGTTTATGCTATTACCTCTTGGGCTAATCTCAGCCGTCCGATTTGTGTAATCTAAAGGTTGTAAGCTATTCTCATATAATTAGGTGATTCTCATATAACTCTCTATTCTCACATGATCCCGATTTCTATATATATATATATATATATATATATATATATATATATATATATATATATATATATCAAACAGAATCCTTAGAGTCACATGGCATGAAACTAGAGAAATTGCCCCCATATGGCATGCTTCATAGTTGAAATGCTCAACTAGATGGTCCACGTGACAAGCAACTTTGTTAAAAATTTTCTGTATTTGAAGATTTGACTCCTTTAATCACGCATTCTGATTGAGATTTTAATTGTAATATATTAGGAAACAAAGATATTCATCCTCAATATATTCACTTTGACAAGCTAAATTTACGGAAACCGTTAGTCCGTTATTGTTAAAAGGAAACTAAATTTTGCCATATATGTATATACTATTGCCCATGAAACTAATAAATTTTGCCATCAGTATTGCGGGTTCTAGCTCTTCCATATTATTTTCATATATGAATACTATTTTTCCTCCCCATAAAATTCCATCAATCACCCATTTTTTTCTCTCCTCTGATTTTCTACTAGTCTCAACCCAATGGCTACCACCATTCAATCAGTTGGTGCTCCGTCATCTTTCTCTGCTGCTAAGTCGTTTGATTCTAAGAAATTTCATGGTGGGTTATTCATTTTGTTTTTCTTTCCTTTTTTTTTTTTGGTAATTCAATTTGAAATTTGGGTTTTTGAGATCTCATTCACGTAGACAAAGAAAAAAAATTGATGGGTTTAGCTGGAAATAGAGAGAAGAAGAGGAGCTATCGCCCGCTAAGATGTTCGCTGGTCCGGCAGTACAAATAGGGGTTTTGGGGTTTAATTCATAAATTTAAAAATTAATTCAAGATTAGCATGTGATTGTTGTCTGATTTCAGTTTTGAGAATTAAATTTTGATATGCAATGAATAGTACGATGCATTTGAAGCTTGGCATGTTTTATTTCTTCTTTCTCATTTTATTAGCCTTTGACTTTAACCAGTGGCTTTGATTTCTCAAGCTCTACCTGTAGAGTTTCCAAGCAACTTTAGAGGATCTAATTCCCTTCTATCACCTTTAATTTCTCGAAATCAGAACTCCAATGATATCGATTTGAGTCCAATAATTCGTACCAATTTTTTTTTTACTTTCCTCTTATGTGCTCATATTGAGGAGCGTCTCAACAATATCGCTTGAAACTTGAAAGCACTGGTTGTTCCCATTTGGGAGCAGTTGGGGAGACAAAGCTCTAAGCATTATATTGAATTATCATAACCTTTGATTTTAGATTTTGAGATTATATTATAACAGTTGGTTAGGCTTTAAACAAACCCAAATTACATATTCGATGCTGCAAGATGAGAGAATATATGATTTTGTTGAAGTTCTCATTGTCAAGAGTTTTTAGACTTATTTATTTCTGTGCTAAAGAATACCCAAATATCAAGTAGAATGTCAACTAAATGCCGCAATTGATGTTAAGGAACTATTAAGTTAAATAAAGTTAGCACCTGATTAGGAGAGTTAATTTCCTTTTTGCAACTATGATAAATTAAGGAAGAAATAAAATTAGGCAACTCCTTAAATCTCAATGAATATATGTTAAGATTATAGCATAATTATAATCAATTGCACCATAAATGGGGCATAATAACCTAGAACTAATATATGACCAAGATCAAACTTTTTTTTTTTTGACGGGAAGAAAATATATCATTAATAATAAGCTAAACGGCAGATACAATGATAATTAAAATATGAAAAATACATATTTAGCAAATTGCAACAATCTTCACAATGGAACCAATTAATTTTAAGCATACTCAAGTATAGCTCCAACTCCACCGCTTCAAGCTTGACGCGAGCAGTGTACTTCGATGTCTTCGCATCTTTCCAAGTAGAGACATTCACAATCTGATTCTGTGATATAATTGTTTCCAGTGACGAATTGCTGAACAAACCTAAACCCTTATAAATCCAGACCATCTTCCAAATTATTGACACCATGAAAATAAGAAAACTCATACAAAGATGAGAAACGACCACCAAAAAGGGGGACAAAAACTCTCACAGATGGAGAGAACTGAACAGAAGAAAGCAATAAAGAAGATCATAACACTAGAAAAACACTAAAATCTAAGGAAAAGGGTCGAAAATTGTCTAATTTTCAAAGAAATTAGACTATTTCCGGCCAAAGATGCCAAGAAAATTAAAAACCCTAGAAAGAGAATTGACCAAGATCGAACTAGATTTATTCCATCACATGGAATTTCCAAATGTAAAGAAATAAGTTGATTATTTTTTTTGAAACATTCATGGTAACCTATTAATCATACTAAACAATAGCATATCCAAACTTGATGTTTTCAATTTCTTTAATATTTAGAACATGATATTTATAGTGGGACTAAATAATATCTATAATACTCCCTTTGTCCTAAAGTTAGGCGACATGTCATAGCACTATATATTATAACTTAATTAATGCATTCATATTACATAAGATAGGTATATTTATTAGAATGATAGAGTTTGTAAGACCTCAAGTCTTTAGTAGTGGTAGGAATTAAGTTGCTTTAGATATAAAAAATTCTTCACACACTAAAAGCATGAAAAATATGAAGTTGCCCAGTGTAGTGGTAACCCTCAATAAAGCATGATATGAAGTGTGAGTTCCTCCTTTCCCCCTCCCCTTCCTTTTCCCTCTTTCCATGCTAATTCAAACAAAGTGCAAATAGCAGTTGTAACACTCAAGAGCCCTTGTTTGGTTGGAAGCCAATTGGGGAGGAACCTAGGCATTGTATACATGTATGTATTGAGAACACAGAAGAAGTGAAAGTTCCCAAGGAATATGGAATTCCTACAAGACATAAGAAGCGGCTTACCAAGGGAAGGGTAGGTAACTAAGGTAAGCAAAGCCATGTCAATGCCTAGGAAGTGAAAAGTCCTCTCGTGAACCAAACAAGTGGTCACCATTTGTTAGGAAAAATTAAAAAATTACTTCCCTTGAAATTTATTTCCCATGTCAAGCAAACAAATAGGAAAAATTCACAGGAATAATCCCAACTATTGACTGTCTTCTCAAATTAATCCCAACAATGCATTATTCTAATATAATCCCAACTTAGGGGGTTCTTCCCATTTTACTCTGTTATGACTAATTACCTGCTGATCAGGTAAACTTCCCTCCAAAACCGTATTTGACCCTTTTTTTTTAACACTGTCCCTCCATTAACACTGTTCTCCTAACCAACCCAAGCATTTACTCTTCTCCTTCACTCTACTGCTTCACTGTTCTCCTTCCTCCTGATTCATCTTCTCTTCTCCTCTTTTAATTTTTTTTTTTTTCAAATTTGCTGGAAATTGCTGGAGTATCAACGCGCCATTGGTTTAGGTAATTCTTCTTTCTCTATTTTTATTTTTTTTGTTTTATTGTAGATTGTGTGCTGCATTCAATTTTATATGAAATGGTGTTTGTTTAAGTTAAAAATTCAATCTTTATGGTACATTAGGGTTTCTAGTTACTTTGAATTTCGCCATTTAACTTCTAGTAATTTTTGCTTAGGTATGAGTTCTGTTGCAACCTTGAAATTGTGGCATGGGGGTAAACTTAAAAGGGATAGGAATGGGGTACTTCATTATTTTGGGGGGTGAAGCAAGGACATTTGAGATGGATTGTGATGAGATTTCTTGGTTTGAGTCAAGTTACGTTTGCCAAAAAGTGTGGTGATTATTCAGACATTGACAAAATTTTTTATGTACTGCCTTGGGTTGATGATTTTGAACAAAGTTTAAGAGTTATCCCTCATGAGAAGGATGATGAGGTGAGGGAGATGATTAAAGTTGCATTACAGTGTAGGTGTGTTGATTGTTTTGTTGTTCATGGAGTTCATGTGCCCGCCCCTGAAGTAGGAGAGGGTAATGGGGTTCCTAAAGCTGTTTTAGAGGGTGTGTGGAGTGCTCCTCTCTCTCCTAGTATTTATAGCTCACCTAAACCAGGGGGTGGAAGTAGGAAAAAGGCATACACACCTAGGAGGAAGAAAAAACAGTTAATTAAGGGAAAAGGTGAGGGTTGTTCTGGTAAAGCTAGTCTTTGGTGACTCAAAGAACAATAATGGTGGGGACCACCGGAGGGGTCACCTGGGGAGGGGTCACCTAAAAATAGGTTTTATGAAGAAAGTGGTCCAGATTTTGTACCAAATGAACCTTTTGGCCTCTTTACATCCAAACACAACGCAGTGAAGCTCCACACACCGCCGAAACACTAACACAGACCACAAAACAATCCTCTTTTAGAATCCCAAACCCAAAATCAATATACTGAATTCACAGTTAACCCAGTGCATGAGGACTACAGTTGGATTGATCCAAGAAGTGAGAGTCCAGTTGATTGGACCACTTTTTTGAGGGGATATAAAGTCGAATCATCTGGATTAGATACTGATGATTCTGAGTTTAGGGCAGAAGATGATGAGGGAGGAGATGAATCTAGTTGGGTGAGTGGCTTGGTACCAGAAGATGAGGATGGGGATGAATCTGAGCCACATGGGAATGAGGATGGGCGTAAGTAGATGGTGAAGGTATTGAAGTACTCGAAATATTAGAGGAGCAAGTTTGTCCTTCGATGGAGGCACTAGTGATGAGGAATATGTTAGCACAAGAGCAAGACCGAAGGGGTGGAATGCAAGAGTGTTAGGTATAGCCGCACAGCTTACAAAAAGAAGCTGAGAAGGGTAGATTGGCTGGACAAGAACAACCAAACACTGGTGCACATGAAACTAATAACACTGACTTCTTGAGTGAGTATGAGGCCTCGATGAGGAAAATGATACACCAGATTCTGATGAGGAAGAAAGAACACTGAATAGGAGAAGGAAGGTCAAAGTA
Organism: Beta corolliflora; assembly: GCA_947648045.1. Lineage (NCBI taxonomy): Eukaryota > Viridiplantae > Streptophyta > Magnoliopsida > Caryophyllales > Amaranthaceae > Beta > Beta corolliflora. The sequence continues at coordinate 248,427 of CANSZD010002164.1, read as the reverse complement.
CCTATTGTGGACCACAACACAGACTTCAACACACTACAATGGAGGGTTGGTATGAGATTTGAGAACAGGGAGAAGTTTAGAGATGCTGTCATTAATTGTATGCAGTAGCACAAGGGAGGAATTTGTACTGGTCTATTAGTGACAAAAGAAGGCAGCAAAGGTTAGGTGCAAAGTGCATTGGTAAGTGTCCATTCAGAATTTATGCTAGCTGGGAGAAGAGGAGGGCATGCTTTGTTCTCAAGTCTGTTAAGCTAGACCATACATGTTAGAAACAAAGTAATTGAAAACAAAATGAAATTACAGAAACTAGACTAGGACGAGTATTTCTCTGTCCTTAGGATAATATTAGCCCCACTATTACACTGACGGGATTAATGCTAATTTACCCCCAGGATTTCCTAATCTAAGAATGGATTTACAGCAATTAATCCATCCTCCATGAACATGGTTGAGAGAGTTTTTGAGAGAAAAACGTTCTGTGAAGAAGAAGAGAAATTGAAAACTGATTGTGAAATAACGTTCTGCCAAAAAGTATATATTGGGATAAAATCAGATGGCAGTTATAGGAAACTGTCAATAAAATATTATCCCAATATCCGAAAATAATTAATTAATAATTAAAAAAAATATTTCGGCAGAAAATTAAATACTAATCAAAATTGTTAAGTCTTTAATTAACCGGCGCGTCGTGCACGTGCAAAGTGCTAAGTGCTAGTCTTTGATTAGAAATATACAAGTATATCAATAACCCAAATACAAGCACATCCAAGCCCAATGCTCACTTTGGCCCAAGTAGTTAGACCATCATCCAATTTAATATAACTATCACATGGGTTAATATAAAGACAACAACAACACTCTATTCCTTCCATGTGGGACAAACACCCACACACAAAATCTCCAACTACATATTGAAGACTATAATCCAACAATCCCCCACTTAGTCTTCAATATAACAGAATGTGCATACATGAAAGAATCTTTCGATTTGAACTTTCACTTAGTGAAAGATCTTCAAGACTCTAACGAAATTTATGGCAGCGAAAGCTTTTGAGCCAAAATTTCTTCTGTTAGAATCGGAAGAACTCCACACACACTCGACCATAACCATGTTCATAAACAAGGTAGCACTAATATGGCCATGTGCTCATCCTGGTTCATAGACACTTACAAAAGTTTTGACCCAAAACTTTGTTAGAAGCGGCACCACTTCTCATGTCTATATAGGTGAAATTCTTCAAACACTAGAATTTCATTAAGAGTAACAACTCACCCTAAAATACACACTAGAAGAAATTAAGCTAGTGTGACCAGACCAGTTATCAACAATTTGTTATTACCACATTGAACCTTCTAATTATAAGGATCTATAAAGAAAAGGTTGGGTTTCCATCGTTGCTGATCAATTAAATGGGTCTTAAGCCCATCTCTCGGCTTGTTCCATAAACCATATCCCTTGGTAATCCTTTCGTAAAAGGATCTGCCAAGTTATTGCAAGATCGTACATAAATAACAGTTATAATCCCGTCGGATATCAACTGTCTCACATATGCATGTCTTAAACTGATATGTCTAGACTTACCATTATAAATCTTATTGTAAGCTCTAGACAACGTTGCCCTCACTATCGCAAAGGCAAAGAAATGGTCGGCATAGGTTGTGGCCACAACTTTATATCCAATAACATATTTCTCAACCACTCTGCTTCTTTGCCTGCTGCCCCTAAAGCTAAAAATTCAGCTTCCATTGTAGAATGAGTGATGCAAGTTTGTTTCTTTGAGGCCCAAGAAACAGCACCACCACCGAGCATGAAAATCCAACCACTTGTGGACTTATTATCTCCATCACTTGATATCCAACTAGCATCTGTATACCCTTCTAGTACTGCAGGGAAATTCCCATAGTGCAAAGCATAACCTTTGGTTCTTTTCAAATAGCCAAAAATCCTTCCAATTGCTTGCCAATGACCTGCACCAGGATTACTAGTAAATCTCGAAAGTTTGCATACTGCAAACGCAATATCAGGTCTAGTGCAATGCATAGCATACATCAAACTGCCTATTGCACTAGCATACTCTAACTGAGCTACAGTTCTTCCACTGTTCACACTAAGTTTACACGATGTATCATACGGGGTGTTAGCTTCCTTGAAATTCAAATGCTCAAATTTCTTAAGCATCTTATCAACATAATGAGACTGACTTAAGGAATAACCCCCACTATTTCTTCTAACTTTGATACCTAAAATAGTATCAACTTCATTTAAGTCCTTCATTTTGAAACAAGAACTCAAATAAGTTTTGGTTTCAGTTATGCCTTTCATGTTTGTTCCAAATATCAACATATCATCAACATAAAGACATAAAATGACTCCATAATCTTTTGTAAACTTAGAGTATATACATCTATCAGCAGAGTTATGTATAAAGCCATGAGATAGAACAACAGAATCAAATTTTTCATGCCACTGTTTTGGTGCTTGCTTTAAACCATACAATGACTTTATTAGTTTACAAACTTTATTCTCGTGACCAGGTAGTACAAAACCTTCAGGTTGTCTCATGTACACCTCTTCATCTAAATCACCATTTAGAAAAGCAGTTTTTACATCCATTTGGTGTACATACAAACTATATAAAGAAGCTAAAGCTATTAACACTCTAATGGATGTAATCCTAGCCACTGGAGCATAAGTATCAAAATAATCTACTCCTTCTCTTTGTCTAAACCCTTGACAAACAAGTCTAGCTTTGAAAACTTTAATTGACTCATCATCCACATTTCTTTTTACCCTAAAAACCCACTTACATCCAATGGCTTTAGAGCCAGGAGGCAAATCTGATAAAACCCAAGTCTTATTAGCCATCAAAGACTCCATTTCATCATCTATTGCTTCCTTCCAAAAAGCAGAATCTCTAGAAGCCATTGCTTCTCGAAAAGTTTTTGGTTCATTGCTTTCATCCTCAACATTGAGAAGTAATGGGATTTTCCTGGTTACCACTTCTCTATTTCCTTCAACAAGAAAAGCAATAGCTTGTGAATTTATAAAGTCTGAGCCCAAATGTTTTTCCTTTCTAGCTCTTACACTTCTCCTAGGTTCAATATTATCATTAGGATTTATTCTCACATTACTAGAAGAAGGATGATGACTCGATTCTGGGTTGAAATTAATTTCTGTTTGTGGTATTTGCAAAGACTCATCAACATTTTTAGAATCACTTCGAAATTTATTCTCAAAGAATTCAACGTCTCTAGACTCTACAATCACATTTGTATCTAGATCCAAAAGCCTATATGCTTTAGAGTTTTCTGCATATCCCACAAATACACTTTTTAAAGCTCTTGGACCCAACTTAGTTTTCTTAGGATCTGGGACTTTGTAAAAAGCTAAACATCCCCAAACTCTAAAATAACTAATATTAGGTTTTCTTCCTCTCCAAATTTCATATGGAGACAATTTTAACTTCTTTAAAGGAACTCTATTGTGTACATGACATGCAGTTAGTAAGGCTTCACCCCATAAATTCAAAGGTAAATTGGAGTTAACAATCATGGCATTAACCATATCAACCAAGACTCCATTCTTCCTTTCAGCAACCCCGTTTTGTTGAGGTCTATAGGGAGCACTAACTTGATGAACAATACCATTATCCTCACAAAAGGAAGTAAATTCAGTAGGGAAATATTCCCCACCCCTATCACTTCTTAAAATTTTCAATTTCTTACCCTTTTGAGTTTCTACCATGGTTTTGTAAATTTTAAACATATTATATGCTTGATCTTTTGATTTCATTAAATAGACATAGGTAAATTTAGAACAGTCGTCGATGAAAGTAATAAAATACCTACATCCACCTCTAGTTAAAACGCCATTTAACTCACAAATATCAGAATGCACAAGTTCTAAAATTTCAGATTGTCTATCAACTTTTGGGAAAGGTTTTCTTTTCATTTTTGCTTGTACACAAACTTCACACTTTTCTTTATGTTCATTACTATAAGTAATAATTCCGTTTTTGCACATAAATTTCATTGTTTGATAATTAACATGTCCCAAGCGACTATGCCAAAGATTAAAGCTTGTACATTCTATATTAAAACTGGAATTAAAGGATCGCACACAAGAGTAACTAGAACTATCTTCTTTATTGATACTTAGTTTAAACATACCATCAGATACATAACCTTTTCCAACAAAGGAACCAGCTTTAGACAGAATAATTTTATCGGACTCTATAACAGTTTTGAGTCCTTTCTTACACAAAGACAAAAACCGAAACCAAATTCTTCCTAATTGAAGGAACATGTAATACATTAGTAAGAGTAACTTTCTTTCCAGAAGTGAATTGGAGTATCACACTTCCTGTTCCAAGAACCTTGTTAGTGTGATGATCTCCCAACAGAATTTCATGGCCATCCACGGCCTCAACATAATCCTTGAAAAGTGAGCGATTATTGCAAATATGTGTGGTAGCACCAGAGTCATACCACCAATCATCACCAACAGCAACCGAAGCCATGTGCAATTCTTGGATCATACCAACATGCATTTCAGAAATCATGGCAACAATTTGATCATTGTCCTTTTGTTCAACAACATTTGCAATCGCCTTCTCTTCATTATTCTTCTTCTGGTTTTGGTTCTGATTTTGCTCCTTGTCCTTCTTGGGGTTCCTACGTAAACGTTTCATATGGCCTTTCTTGCCACAATTATAACATACAATTTCGAAAAATCCTTCTTACCCTTTTATTTCGGGTTAGAAGTATTAGAGTTATTATTTGCCTTTCTTTTACCCTTCTGATTCTTCTGACTAACATAATGCACTTTAGAACTTGAAGCAATGTTCAATTCCTTTTCCCTACTACGTGTTTCTTCTTCAATTCGTAGGTGTTTCTGAATTTATTCTAGAGTGAATTCCTCAGAGGTATGCAGTAACTTTTTCCTGTAATCATTCCAGGATGGTGGTAGTTTGGCAATAATTCCCCCCACAATTAATTTTTCTGGAACAGTTATGTTCAAGTCCTTAAATTTGGAGATTAAAATAAGGAATTCATGCACTTGATCTAGTATAGAAGTGCCATCAACCATAGAAAATTCAAAAAACTTAAAAGTAACAAACTTATCTGCCCCTTGCTTTTCTGCATCATACTTGAACTCCAGTGATTTCCACATCTCTTGTGCAGACGGAATTGGAGTGTAGAGATCATACAGGCGATCAGAGAGAGAATTCAGAATGTATCCTCTGCACAACATCTCATCCTCAGCACGTTTCTTGCGTTCTGCAACCATTCCTTCAGTGTCCTTGTCTGATGGTTCTGGTAAAGTACCCAACTTTGGATCCAGAACATAAAAAATTTTCAGAGCAGTGAGTAAGAACGACATCTTCTCCTTCCAACGCAGAAAATTGATTCCATCAAAACGATCTAGTTTCACAGTATCATTACCGAACATCTTCATGGTGTTTTCCATATAATATTATCCTAAGATTGTTAGAAACAAAGTAATTGAAAACAAAATGAAATTACAGAAACTAGACTAGGACGAGTATTTCTCTGTCCTTAGGATAATATTAGCCCCACTATTACGCTGACGGGATTAATGCTAATTTACCCCCAGGATTTCCTAATCTAAGAATGGATTTACAGCAATTAATCCATCCTCCATGAACATGGTTGAGAGAGTTTTTGAGAGAAAAACGTTCTGTGAAGAAGAAGAGAAATTGAAAACTGATTGTGAAATAACGTTCTGCCAAAAAGTATATATTGGGATAAAATCAGATGGCAGTTATAGGAAACTGTCAATAAAATATTATCCCAATATCCGAAAATAATTAATTAATAATTAAAAAAAATATTTCGGCAGAAAATTAAATACTAATCAAAATTGTTAAGTCTTTAATTAACCGGCGCGTCGTGCACGTGCAAAGTGCTAAGTGCTAGTCTTTGATTAGAAATATACAAGTATATCAATAACCCAAATACAAGCACATCCAAGCCCAATGCTCACTTTGGCCCAAGTAGTTAGACCATCATCCAATTTAATATAACTATCACATGGGTTAATATAAAGACAACAACAACACTCTATTCCTTCCATGTGGGACAAACACCCACACACAAAATCTCCAACTACATATTGAAGACTATAATCCAACAATACATGCAATAGGAATATGGAAAGCAATAGGCAGATGAAATCTAGTTGGGTGGCTGAACAATTCTTAGAAGTGTTCAAGAGTAGGCCTCATTGGCCTGCAAAAGACATAATTGAGACTGTAAGGAGGGCATACAAAGTAATTGTGAAGAAAAATTTTGCCTACAAGGTGAAATACACAGCTCACAGGAAATTACATGGAAGTATGAGGGAGCATTACCACAAGATTGGCAGCTACATAATGGCACTGAAAGAAACAAGTCCCAATAGTTACTTCAAACTCACCACTGTACCTGATCAAGATCCACCAACTTTTCAGAGATTCTTTGTATGCTTTGAAGGAGTGAAGAAAGGATGGGTAGATGGTTGTAGAAGAGTGCTCTGTGTAGATGGCTGCTTCCTCAAGACCTTTTTAGGAGGTCAACTTCTGTCTGCAGTTGGCAGAGACGCCAATGAACAAATGTATCCACTATGCTGGGCAGTGGTAGAGGGTGAGACAAATGATAGTTGGGATTGGTTTTTCAAAGAGCTAAGAGCAATGTTGGATGGCACAGATGGTACAGGGATGACATTCATATCAGATGAAGCTCAGGTACAATTTTTTGCCCTAGAATCTCTTTGTATGCTCTATTTATGTATGTTAAGTGACTATATACAACTAACCTACTCTAATTTGTGAATAACGAGGCCATCTTGAATGGAGTTAAGAGTGTTTTTCCAAAGTCGGAGCATAGACAACGTGCCGGACATGTCTTTGCTCATTGGCACGTATGGTTTAGAGGGGGATGAAATGAAGATGCTCTTCCCGGAATGCAAGCAAAAGCTTACAACCTACCCGACTACAATGATGCACTAGCGAGAAATGGAGAAAGTAAGTCCTGCCGCTTTGTTGATGCATTTAAGTCATACAATCCCAAGTGTTTTTGTAGGGCATTTGTAAGCTACGGTACACAAAGTGTGATGTCATAGTTAACAATATGGCTGAAACCTTTAATGCATATATCATAAATGCAAGGACTAAGCACCTAATATTCATGCTAGAAGACATTAGGTCAGCTTTGATGTCAAGAATGGTAACAAAGAAACAAGCTATGGAAAAAACAAATGACATGATTTGCCCTAGAATTAGAACAAAATTGAATTTTGATAAGATGAAAGCTGCTGAATGTGGTGTGATGCCTTCCACTGCAACTCTCTTTCAAGTGTCTTACAAACTTGACACCATGACTGTTGACATTGAAAAGAGAACATGCACATGCAACAGATGGCAGTTAACTGGAGTGCCATGTTGTCATGCATGTGCTTGTATCTTCTTTATGCACAAAGAACCTGAGGATTATGTTGACAGTTGCTACAAGAAGGACACTTATGTAAGCATTTACTCTTCTTCAATTCCCCCTTGTGTTGGAGAAAGACATTGGCCCAAGATTGATCTCCCAATAGACCCTCCCCCAATCAAGGTAGGCCCAGGGAGACCTAGGAGAAATAGAAGGAAAACCCCTCATGAAGACCCAAATAAACCGGGCAAATTGACCAAGCATGGGATAGAAATGTCATGCAGTGTTTGCAAATCAAAACAACATAACAAAAGAAAATGCCCCGACAAAGACAAGGCAATTGAAACTCAAACAAAAAGAGGTAGAGGTAGACCAAAGAAGGTTGTAGAACCTGCCTATGGAAGAGGGTGAAGTGTTACATCAAAATCAAGATCATGATATCACCTTGAACCATCTCGCTTTAGGAAGAAATGGGAGGACAATCATCGGGGCGGAGGGAGGGGTAGCGAGAGGAGGAAGAATTGCTTGGTGGTAGAGGCGGGGTTCTGTTGGTGGCGAGAGGCATTGTGGGTGGAGGTGGAGCAACAACCGAAGGTGGCGGGGGTTCTGGCTGGTGGCGAGAGGCGGGGGTTCCCGTTGGTGGCGAGGCATTTTGGCCGGAGGTGGAGCAACAACCGAAGGTGGCGGGGAAGTGGAAGGGCCGGGGGCGAGGAGCAGGGGGCAGGCGTAAGAGGTGGAAGAAATCCGGTAAATGTAAGCTACTTGTTTGTAGAAAGTGTGTTTTTGATTTGTTGCAAACTACCGATAACTTGTATTGTTTTGGTTCAACAGGTACCACAAGGTGTTGGTGTCTTCATTGATGAAGCGGGAAATGCACACTTTGGTGGTCAACCATCACAACAAAGTGTTGTCACGTAAAATGCTTCTCAAACTAATGTTTAGGGTGAATTAAGTTAGTGATAGTTCTTAGATTTTGAACTTGACGGTTTGTTGTAACCAAACTGATGAATTCAACTGTTGGATATATTCAAGTGTTTTGTAGTTGATGGTTTTTCGTAACCAAACTGATGGATTGAACCAATTATGATGCCAAGTAGCCTATTTTGTAAGCAACTTTATAACTGGAATTGAACTTATTGGTTTGGAAATGCAAAAAGTACTTCTTTCATTCATAATTTTTGAAGTTCATTACATATTGCAACACTCCAATACTACTTGTCTGTATACATAGCAGCCCCTACTTTTGTTCATACATAACAAAGACCTAAAATCCAACACAAAACAAAAGCAAAAAAAATCCAAGACAACACAAGAGCTCTAAGAGCAAATCCTTTCCCCCTTTTCATGCTTGTAAGCCTTCATCTTCAATTTCTCAACCTTTTCTCCAAGTTTTTTATTCTGAGCAAGGAGATCCACAAATCGCTTCTCTTTGTCAGCTTCATCATCACCAACGAACCCAAATTGATCATCAACATACCACTCAAAAAACTTGCACTGTTAATTACAACATGAATTAGTGTTTTAGTGATTCGAAATTGGATTCGGAAAAAAAAAAAAAATTTACTTACCGGTGGCCAAAGTTTGCAACTCCAATAACTCCTTCCAATGTTCTCCCCACGCTTCACGCTTTTGACAATGGTCGGGAGATTATGGCGACATTTTAAACCCCTTGACGCCATTGTTGAGGAAGAAGCTGACGCCATTGTTGAGGAAGAAGCAATGGCGTGCAATGGCGTAAAATGGGAAGATTTTAACCTAAATGAGTCATGTGACATACACATGATAAACTACACCTAAGGTTACCGGCTCCAATAGGTAACAAAAGGTTAACAGAGTAAAATGGGAAGGAACCCCCCTAAGTTGGGATTATATTAGAATAATGCATTGTTGGGATTAATTTGAGAAGACAGTCAATAGTTGGGATTATTCCTGTGAATTTTTCCAAACAAATAAGCCAAGTCGCTATGTTCCCCCAACCACTCAATTTTAGCACCGTAACCCCTAAGACTTCAACTAGTTGGCCAGCTAAAACATATTATGTTTGAGACCAAGTAAAGTAAAGAGGTTAATAGCAAGGACATACACGGAAAAAAGGAAAGTAAAGCAAAGAAAAGAGTTTGATAAGAGGGAATGTCACTAAGGCAAAGTAAATGTCCTAACTAACTATATAGCATGGCTTAAGCATCATGCTGGTTTACTATGTTTGTGTGCATTTCATAGTAGAAGCTTGCCATACCGGCTAGTGTTTATGTATCAATGTATGCATACACGTACTACTTAACAAAATTGAGCTTGCCATACCGGCTAGTACTTTGTAGCATGAATCATACTTTGTATTTTGTAGTTCATAGTATATGTGTAGCACCTCTGGTTTCAGTGTAAAATTTTGCTATGCATGAAAAGTACTCCCAAACAATATCATACATTCATACCAAACAGGCAAACATCAAACAGATAAATGATAATCCTAATTATATGTACTTCTTCCGTTTGAAATTAATGACTACACACTTCTCTTTTTTAACCTTATTTGATAATTTTTTCTTTCTATATTTTTCCTACCAAATACCTATATACTTTAATACTCACTCACCCAACGGAAAGTGGCTTCAGTTGGATACATTTAAATTGAGTTCAGATATAAGATTAGACAACCTCAGTGGAAAAGATATGGAACAATAACAAATTAAGAACAAAAAATTAAACAACAACAATGAGAAGTGTAAAATAATTGAATTAATAAGTAAGTTAGGTGTACCAAATTAAAGAGCAACATAGGTAACAGGACGGTGATGTAGTCGGAGAGAAAAGAATTTGCCGGTGAGAGGAGTGATGACAACCTCATGGGGACTGGTGCGGCGGATTTTGAATTGGATGGTGTAGATATAGGTCTGGGGTGGGGTGCAGGAGTCGTTGACGGCAGGAGCAACCAAGCAGAGAGTGGAATTGCCCAAATTAAGCAGAGCATAGAAGTCGAAAATCCAGAGTCTCTGATCGAAGTTGGAGTAAGTTTTTGTATGATAATCACATTCTATATAGTCAGTTTTTGTATAATATAGTCAATTTTCTGATAGTTTTCGTTTGATATAGCAAGTTTATTTTCTTCTAATATAGTCATTTTTTGTGAAATAGTAACTATTGGATTTCACCTTTGGAAAACAAATACCTAATAAGTTTATTTTTAAAAAAAAACCTATCATCAAGTTTTTCTTTGAGCGACACTACTAAATGACGGAAGTTGTTAATGAACTTCGTTAATGGACTTCAAATAAAAAAATAAACCCTAACTCCAAAATTTAGAACCCTAATTTACAAAATCCGACCCCCGCTTATTGCTAAATTGATGAACAATTTTTCCAATTCATAACCCTTATGCATAATCATGTCTAATTTCTCGAAATTTGAAACCCTAATTTGCAGTTTCTTTCAAAAAATATAAATCCTAACCCTAAATTTTGTAAATATTTTAAAAGGTATGCAATTACTTGTTGCTAAATGCTCAATTCGAACATCATTGGTATTCGATGCTATGTATGAGGGAGATGGCGCGCATTGACAAAATCATTAATAGTTTCCATCATTTGGTAATGCTACTCAAAGAAAACTTGATAATAGATACTAGTTTTTTTTAAATAAACTTATTAGATAGCTTTTTTTCAAAAGATGAACACTAACAGATAGTGTTTCACAATTTTTCCTAAAACCAACCCATCTCTCTCCAAATTTTAGACAATCATCAACATCAACAATTCTTTCACGAATTTTAAAATTGCTTTTAGAGTTTAAACCACAAGATTTACATTTGTCAAAGCAACTCTCAAATCTCAATATTTTTTCTTAAACTCCTCTCATAATCGAATTTGCATAATTATTAACCTCAAATACAAAAAAAATATTTTTTTTTCTACATAATTAATTTGTTTTAAATGAAATTTCCATAGTTTCTCTTCCTCATTTTCAAAATTTTACAGCCCTATTATTATTATGTGCAAATGAACCACCCCGACGTTGTCGACAACCCTCTTCCTCTTCCTCCTGCGATCCCTCAACACTCGATGCGTCCTTCAAGCCCATTTCTTCCCGGCAATGTCGCAATCCCACAAAGGCCTTCTTTAGCTGCCGCAAACTTCACTTTCAGTTCTAATTCTCAACTGGGTCCCACTAATTCCTCCATTATCGTATGTACTTTTCTTCTGTTGTCATTTTTTTTGTTTTGTTTTGTTTTGTGTTTGCTTCAATTAGTATTCATTTAATAATCGAGTATTTGTTTTGAAGTGTTGTGTGCAATCTTACTGTGTTTGTTTTAACTGAATTTTACAATGAGTGAATGAATTATTAGGTTTTATTGAGTAGATTGTGTTTGTTTTTAGTGTGTTGGGTGAGGGTTTGTTTGTTGATGGGAGTGCTAGTTTGTGGAAGACTATGTTGCTCGGATTCGGGTACTCAACTTGTGCAAAAAAACTTATGGTACGTGTTCACAATAACTTATTGTGCATCGGAAATAATCATATGATATAGTAAGTTTTCGTTTGATATAGGCAGTTTTCGTTTGATAGTCATTTTTTGTATGATATAATCACCTTCTATATAGTCAGTTTTTGTATAATATAGTCAATTTTCTGATAGTTTTCGTATGATATAGCTAGTTTATTTTCTTCTAATATGTTTGTGATAAGGTCAGTTTGGGTGCATAATAAATTATTGTGAACTCGGTCCACCCAAGACGTTTTGGGACCTGTGTATGTGTCGTCGGCTAATTAATGAAGATTTTCCATGGTTTTGGCCTAAAATGAGTGTGAGAGTGTTGATACCCATGTCGGAGTAATAGGGTTAAGTGGGTCTAATGTGGTGGAGGGGTATGTGGAGAGTGTTTTTACGGAAAGAGTAATAAAGGAATACCATCATTTGAGTGTGTGACACATGGGTGATGAAAGTTTGCCTTGTCTCCTTTTTGATGAAGTTTCTGTTTTACTTTGGTTAGTTCAATATGAAAGGCATTTGGATATATGATTCTGAAATGTTGTTTGCTTCATTATTATTAGAATTCAGCCAGTAGTGTCCCTAAAGATGCAAGTGCGATGGGTTCATCTGGTTCGTCATCTGCACTGGCTTCTTCAAGTTCTGGGACAACTGCATCTTCTATGTCTAATATGAGTCCAGTGGCAACATCAGTTTCATTACACTCTGGTTCGCCTGCTGTTGCAATGATACCTGGCTTGCCTGGGCAAGGAGCTTCCAATGTACTGTCCTCCAGTCCTTCAGTCTCTTCTGCAGTGATGAGTTCATTCTCACCTGCACTGTTGAGACCTGTCGTGCCAATGGTATCGCTTCCATCAAATCCAGCTGTTCAACCACAAGTATATCCTATGTATGCAACTATACCTTCTGTTGGTGCTTCACCTCAACCACTCTGGTTGCAGCCCCCACAAATGGCTGGACTGAGGCCCCCATTCTTACCATATCCTCCTGCTTATCCTGGCCCATTTAATTTGGCAGCACGTGGAATGTCTCTTCCTTCTGTTCCTCTCCCAGATGCTCAGCCTCCTGGTATTACACCTGTTGTAATCCCTGGTGGTGCGCGTCCAGTTGCTGTTTCTGGTATGCAGATGGCACATATTTCTGTGATGCAACCTGAAGTACCACCTCCTGGGACTGGTTTGTCTCTATCATTTTAACTAACATGTGAATCTTTGCTTTTCTTTTTTATAAGAAGATTTTCGGTTTGTGCAGATAACAGTAAGCAGGGTACTGATACTGGTGCCATTGATCATACTGTTCAAAATGACCAATTGGATGCATGGAGTGCTCATAGAACCGAAAATGGGGCTTTATATTATTATAATGCTATAACTGGGGAATCAACATATGAAAAGCCTTCAGCTTTCAAAGGAGAGGTACTGTAGCAGATTGTGGGCATAGTTTATTGAAATTACTGTTCTGTGCTGAGGTTTCCTTTAGATGTGTTTTTTATTTTTCCTGAAAACTGTGCTATAACTCTCTTGTACTCTGCAACTGAAGGAAACTTTTTATTTGTGTTAACATTGATACGCTCATCCCAAATTGGTCTTCAACTGTGAGCACAAATTGATTGTTTGACACATTCTCTTATTTTCAAAAACTTGTCAAAAGTAAATGATTGCGTATGGTGATTAAAGCATGAAGCAATTAAATGATGTAACATTTTTGTTGAAGATTGTATGCTAGTGTGGAAGCGCATAATCCACTTTTTCATAGGTAATTTGCTTAGAAAGATACCATAAGAGAAATTAAATATATCTTAGACAAGGCCAGAATACATAGTAAGAAAATCTGAAACAGTGCTATTTTCTTGTGCTTAATCATATCCTGTTCTCATCATTCATTGTTGTTATAGTTATGCTGACATGTCATGCCCATAATACATGTGGCTTGTGGTGTTTTGATTGCATTTGCTTTTCCTAGATAATTATTTCAGGGTATTATTTGTCATGGTATACACTTTGGTGGTGAGGGGGGGAGATGGTTCCTTTTTGTAAATGAAATGACAAGTTCTTCAGTTGCTATGAGGGATTCTTTGCCGAGTAGACCCCTCGTAAGATGCGAGAGGAGGGGGAGGGGGGTTCCTTTGAATGAATGAGAATTGAATAGCCTTCACAGTGATTAGTGAAGGGTTCTGGGGATTATACATATGTTAGGCTGGCACTAGTGTATTAGTGGTGTAATTTCTGTTAGGCAAAAGTTAGCCTCCATGAGTAAAATACTGCCAAGAGAAAATTAATTTCACTTGACAAATGTTGTTGATTATGATTGGTATTTGATTGTTTTGGAGATATTGTGAATCTGAATAAGAAGAACATAAATGTTAAGTCTTTCCTTGGGCGTCCAACAAACCTTTTGATGACTATTAGTAACTCCAGTGGTAACTTGTAAGTTTGAGGCTTCCTTGGTTGTCGAACAATATCTAACCATGTTAGACACCATTTAAGTTTGAGGGGCTAAAATTGTTTTTGGAACTGCCACCATGGTAATAGTTCCGTGTATGTTGTTCTAGACCCATGTTGAGGCTGCTGCTGTTTAAATTTATGTGAAACGTTCTCATCGGGTCCTGATAGGAAAGGACATTATGCAATGCTTCAAAATGGGAGTGGACTGTGGAGTCTTGACTAATTTCTAGATTGATGGCTTGGTGCCTGAAAATAATTTGTTTGAGGTGAGTTAGAGGATTGTTAATCATGGCAGATGTGGGCGTATGATGATCCATAAAGTTTGGCAACATGTCCACCGTGGTAACGATATTGAGCTCTTTGGGAGCATCATGGGGCTAGATATTTAGCAATTACCGATGTGAGGCCGAGCTATCTTTTTTGGCTTAATTAATGACAAGTTGGAAGTAGGAACTCTCAACTACAATAATTAGTCCTTAGAAGGGTGAAGTTATAGATTCTTAAACTCTTTTCAGGGAATGTGAGGTTTATTTTATTCTGTTTTTATTTATATGAAATCTGTTAGGGCAACTTTTTTGGTTTACGAGCCTCCTTTTGTATGTAAGAGATATCTGCTGTCATATTAATATAATTTGTTGAATACTTATGAGCAAGACCAAATAATAAACAAAAGATGAAGACATAATGAAAGTGAATTTGCTTTCTTCTGATGTTTTTATATTAAAAAATATAGAGTTTATAGAGGTTAGGAACACTTTTGTTGAATTCATTAGGGAAGATCATCAAGAGGGTAGGTTTATATTCCATGTTGGTAAGCGAGACTTTGTAAGTATCCATTGTTTTTTTTTGACTTGGAGCTAGATTTGAGAAAAGGGTCTTCACTTTATTGTATATATTTCTATCCATCTTTTGTTATTCTAGGCCATTAGTGCTCCTTTCCCCGTCTCTTGCCTTTCTCCTTTTGTGATAGTGCTATGCAAAAATGATGAAGCTATCCAAGGAGTATTTAATTTTCTATCATGTTCTGAATTCTTCTTATTAAGAATATGATCACTCGTTGAGCTTGGAGGTACGAGTGGAGACTGGAGATTGGTAATGTTTGTCTTCATTGGTCTTTCAAAATGGAGGATGTTCAGGAAACTGATGGTTGGAACAACCTTATATAACTTTTCTTGCCACTACAAAGGATGGCTTTTTGTGTTTTCTTGCCGCTAGAAAGGATGACTTTTCATGTTCTTATGTTCTAGGAATAAAGGATTTTGGTGTTCTAGTTGGGACCTTGTCAACCAGTTTACAAGTTTTCTTTTCTCGAGGTGATGTTCAACAAGTGTTCCTTTGGGTTAAATGACTTTGGGACTTGAGAGCTTAATTACCTTTTCTTGATCAAAGCACTAGGTAAGGGGTCATGTGGATCCATTCAGTGTTCAAGGAGATGTTAATAGTTAATACTGCTAGCTGTTGGAACTTATATCATAGATCTTGCTACTATTTGTTATTTGTTGGTGAAACACAGATTGGGAGAAATTAGGCAGCGAATTGACCTTTTCCTTCACACTTTCTTTGTTTGTGTCCTCTCTTCAGTCTTCAATTTTTTATGATATCCATCGTCTACTTCCATTTTACAGGTGATCCTCAAGATTGGAAATTGGGAACCTACGAATGTGTTGGGTGTTCTTTTTTAGAAAGGAAAGCTTGTCTAGTATTCTCAGGTCGTTATCTTTGTCAGTCCCTCTCTCGCAACTCTTTCTACAAAACCATAGTAAAGCCCAAATCGTCATTTTTTTATAACTTCCTTTAATTGGAAGTGTGAGGTCCTTTAACAAGGGAAGAATTTTGCTAATGGTTAGACGTATGTGTCTTCGCATTGCAATAGAACCGTATTTGTTTAATATAGGGTTTCATAGAGTGGGTTTCATTAGCGTTTCCGTTAGCTAGCACTTGCAGAGTTGCGAGGTTTTTATGTGAGATTTGGTAGATGAAACTTGATAAGGTAGAAGACATCTGACACTCAGTTTTCATGGCCACACTGTAGGTGTTAAGGCTGGAAGCAAGGATATAATTTATTTGTTTCTTGTTTTAAACTAATTTCAATGTGATGGATCGGGCTTTTTCAACTTCAGTTTTATCCTGTGCTTAGAGAGCAGCATGCATTAGAATGTTTTTGTTGTGCAAAATGTTTGTAATTCTATATTGTAGTATCTTCATATGTAGACTTATGGACTTCTAGTCCTCCCTCTGTCTACCCTTTTTTTTTCCTTTTTCTTTCAAGGAAAGAAATTCATATGTATGAGGCTGTGTGAGATTAGCTGGCATAGAACTTGGGTCAGTGCTTCTTGTATCACTTAGGTGGGTACTTTCTAAAGATTTCAGTTGTTGATGTAATCTATGGATTGCCTGGATTTTTCTAGTGCAATGTGGTTTGCAATCAGAAAGTGGTTTGCATTCAGAAGCTTTCTACTGAAGTATGGGGTTGTTCCCCAATTTGGGAACTGTCTTACTGTAAAGACATTAGGGCAGGTAACTAATTTGCTCCTTTATAACTTTGGCAATTTCAGAATATATTGACCGATAGAAAATGATAAGTAAGTTGGAGTATGTCTCTCGTGCTGGTAATTCAAAAAACTTTGTTCTATATGAATTTTTGTGTCAACGTCTCAATTGATGTTTTATGGCTACTGATGTTATTATCTCTCCTTTTCTTATGGGTCAATTGTGGATGCAGCCTGCAAAAGCAATAACACAGCCAACTCCTGTTGCATGGTGAGTATTTTTGTTTAGGATGTATAACTTACACCATTCTGTAGTGGTGCATTGGCTGCCTGATGTCCTTTGACAGACAATACTCTCAACATTTGTCTAAGCTGTTGAAATATCATTTTTAATTGTAATGCATAAGAATTGGTGATACCAATATTACAGCTTAGATAAACTCTTATTTCCCAGCCTCTGGCTTTTGTGTTTTGGATAGACTTATGGAGAGACCTGACCTCACTTATATTTGTACTGTGTGCTTGTTACCTTTGCATCGATTAATCTCTATAAGATTGTCAATCTTTTTTTTTTTTTTTTTTTTTCTAAATTTTCAAGAGGGTATAAGTTTGTCTTTTTGGGATAGTTTTACTACAGTTTATATCTTGATGTATTTGGAGTAGGGGTGTAAGTGGATTGGACTGGATTGGACTTTGCCAAATCCAAATCCAATCCAAAGTTTTTTGGACTCGAGATATTGAGTCCAAGTCCGATCCAGATATTTTTTGAGTCCAGTCCAGTCCGATAATTTTTTCTTGAGTCCGAATCCAGTCCAGTCCGATTATTATATTATTTTTTTTCTACCGAATTAGATTCAATGATTCACAACGTTTTCTCATAATTAAATTTGAAATTTAAGCTCATTATATTTATTTTATAAAATAAGTCACATACATCTTTTATATTATATATATAAATATTAAATATATATACATTATATATATAAATATTAAATATATATTATATATAAAAATATTTTTGGATCGGACTGGACTTATTGGACTCCAAAGGGGTGAGTCCAAATCCAGTTCGAAAATATTTGGACTCAAAAATTTGAATCCGAGTCCAACCCAGTTCCCGACAAGTTTGGGACTGACTGATTGGACTCTGGACTTTTCGCAGTCCGCTTACACCCCTAATTTGGAGTTCCATGATTTCGTCTTGGTAGAAACTAAGAGAACAAAACTCTGTTGGCGTTGGACTGGGGGTTTGTGGAGTGCTATTGGCACGCATTCACGATATGGCTAAGACTTGAAGTATAAGAAAGAGAAATCCTAGACAGGCATGAGCTCAAATAGAGTTGTTATTTTGGGCCTAGCTAGAATCCCAAAAGTTTGATAATTTAACCTCAAAAGTCAATTTTTTCTGTCAGCACAGAAGAGAGAGGAATGTAGAGAGAGTCGGAGAAACTGAGAAGCGGTAGAAAGGAGAGAGGGAGAAAAGCATCAAGATGAAACGGAAACTTTTACCGAGCACCTATCATTTCTGTTGCCTCACTTTACCCTTTCGAAGAAAAAGTCACTTTTAGATTCTTAACATTGTGGATTTCACATTTAATTTGACAAATGTTAGAATTTTCCTCCCAATTATAATATCGTCTGTGAAACTAGATGGTCCGAGGGCGGGAACTACCTATCACCCTATCAGTCAGTGTTAAGAATTTAGGGTCTGAAATGCAGAAAAATGGAGATATTGGTCAAGCTGTTTTGCACATATGGAATCTGAAGGGCTCAACTGTAGATGAGTATTGGTGTTACATTCCTTTGAAGGTGAAAACTTAATTTTACAGGACAGGTTTGTCATGTAAAATATTGGGCTTTTGAGCATATTTGAAAGGTAGATGTGGCAAATTATGCATATATTGAGGGGGATGTGCCATACAAGAAGAAATAGAACTTGTGGTGAAGGGATATGCAGTAGGGTTAGATGAAGGAGATATGACTATGTTGAGGGGGATGTCCAACGCCAACATCAAGAAGCACTGGGTTGGCAAAGATTGGAGGCAAGCACTCAGCATGATCATCCTGTTCTTCCTTGATTTGGTAGATGAGAACATGCATGATTTCATTGTTGAGGGCATGAGTTTTATCTATTAGTTTTTACGTTTGGGAAACTTGTATGTTATCTAGGGCATGATTTGTTTTGATTCTAGCTAACCTTACTTGCACCTTTTGCACTTTGTTGGTGTTGTTTTATGTTATTGCCAAAAAAAGGTCCACAAACTAGTAAAATCAATAGCTCGAGCTTCTGTGGTGGCCTATTTCTTTTGTCCTTCCTCAGCTCTATTTTTCTTGTATTCTTTGTATGTGCTTTGAGTATTTATGCTTTCTGCAGATTTTTGTTTTCTGACTGAGCAATGGTTTTAAGTAGTCTGTATGAATATCTCTATTCTATCATTATTTTATTGACTATATGGACATCTTCTGTGTAGGGAGAAGGTAGCCGGTACTGATTGGGCATCAGTCACCACCAATGATGGCAAAAAGTACT
Organism: Beta corolliflora; assembly: GCA_947648045.1. NCBI lineage: Eukaryota > Viridiplantae > Streptophyta > Magnoliopsida > Caryophyllales > Amaranthaceae > Beta > Beta corolliflora. Next base: position 229,054 of record CANSZD010002164.1, on the reverse strand, counting down.
ACTATAACTCCAAAACTGAGGTATTATAACTTTGACATGAGGTGCTTCCAATCACAACTTACTGTGTTAATGCAATACGATTTAGTTCCCAAGATGGACTTATCTTGCAAGTTTGCGGTCCTGCTAACCATGCTGCTACTCCCAGTAGGATATTGTATATATATTTTTGGTTGTAATTTTAGTGATAGGATACCCATCATTGTATAAAATATATGTAGTATTAAACTAAGGATCACTTGTGTTGCACAAAAATGAAACATGTAGGGGTTTAGTTAAGAGATGGATGCTGTTATCTCACTTTTGAACATTCTTGATTTTGTAGAAATGTTGCTCCATGATGGTTTGAGGACAGGAATTTTATCATTTGCTTGCCTTTTGTACATAGGTGACACCCCTTGGTGTCTTTCTAATATACCTATTCATTTCTTATCAGAAAAAAAAAACTATTTGGGTGTTATAGGTCTATAGGAGAAGATTTCTTAATACTGGAATTATGCTGATGCTTTGGCATGACCTAGAATATGCAGTGGACTTGATAGTTGGTAAACTTAGATTACTTTTCTTGCATTAAAGATCAGATACGAACATACGATGACTCAGATTGAGAGGTGGAAGTTTGTCATGTCATTTTCCGTTCCTTTTGCAATATCAGTCAGTTGTGTTGCTTTCTTTAGTTGTGTTGCTTTCTTTGATGGAGCTAGTATGTGAGTGGCATAATTACTCCACATACTTGGGATTATATATTGAGCAGAAGTTTGGTGCATATCACGAGCTGCTAATTGAGGGAGGATGATTGCAATGACTAGATTACTAAGAAAATTTTGGATAATTGTCATCCTTGAAGCGTATCTGACATGTTCAGAGAGTTGTCCATGTGTGATCATTGTCAACAAGGTTATCCCATATGATTTTTTGAAGATTGTTTGATTTATGACATTTGTCTCTTGTCCATTACCTGTCATTCCATTTGTCTGCTACTATCTTTTTACAGCTTTTAGTAATTGTTGTATTTTTGTTGTCCTCAAATATGATCCGTTACACTGTGTCATTTAATTTTACTTTGGTGATGCTCTCAGCAATATGTAATTTTTCATTTATTTTATCAGACTAGCAGCTGGCAAGTACCACCAGAGGTGACTGAATTGAGGAAAAATCAGGAAAATGATAATGTGAAAGAAAACTCAATGTCATTGTCAAATGCCAATGTGTTAAATGAACAAGGATCTGGTCCTACTAGTTTAAGTGCTCCTGCTCTCAACACAGGTGGTCGTGATGCCATATCACTTAGAGCCTCTGGTGCTCCTGGATCATCATCTGCTCTTGATTTGATTAAAAAAAAGCTGCAGGATTCGGGAGCTCAGGTTACCTCTTTCTCAACTAATGCTTCATCAGGATCAGCATTGTTGGAAGTCAATGGGTCTAAAACAGTTGAGCCTACAGTTAAGGGCTTGCAGAGTGAAGGAAGCAAGGATAAGCCTAAAGATGCTGAAGGAGATCGCAATTCATCAGACTCATCATCAGACTCAGAGGATGAAGTCAGTGGACCAACAAAGGAGGAGCTTGTTACTCAGTTCAGGGTATCTTTCTTATTTTGTCTTGTTATACATTATTTGGTTCATATTGGTTTGGGCTGCTTTGTAGCATCCCTGTGATGTAGAATAGCAGACGCCATTTATGGGAGCATGAGATCTAAGAAACTAAAAAGAGTATTATAGAAATTATAGTAGTAAAGGCATTCAGATTTCAGAGTGATGGGAAGTGATAAATCAGATGACTTTTCAAGAGGAATGAGAAAAGTAGCTCTGGTGTATTTTTGGGATTTGAAATAGTAGGCAGTTCTCTCATTAAGCTGAAGGATTGAAACAAATTTTTCTTTAGAATGAGTTAAATAGTTCTTGTCTACTTATGGGATATAAAATAGTAGACAGTTCTCATTAAACTGAAGGGGTTAAAACATATCAACATTTAGTGGTTTTTATTCTTTTCTGAAATACCTCTGAGAGTAATCTTTTGCTCTTATGTGAATAACAAGTGCAAACTTTTATTCATCAAAGTAAGTGTGCTGAAGACTTTAAAAATTCAATGAGTTCTAGTTTCTTCACCTGTGTGGAGCTCTTGGAGCAGACTTTGTGAACTTCTTGCCTTTAAGCGCAAAGATCGAGTAAACATTATTCTTTTGGCACTGCAATTGGTTTGGCGGTCAACCATTGGAGGTCCAAATTCAAGAGTTATTTGGAATAGCTTTGTTTCAGTAAAATGTGGAAAATTGATTTTGTAGCAAATACATGGGGTACCTTACTGGATTTCTTAATGACTGAGAGGAGGTAGTATTTTGTAGCTTGATGGATTTTGTCTAAGCTTGCAACTGATGGTTGATAAGGTGATGCTTTATCTCAATAGGATTGAATCTGAAGGTGTTGGTTAAAGTAGTGCACCGGAGGTGCGAAGCTCAGAGGATGGTAGCCTTTAGGTCACCATGAGGCTATTGACGCATCTTGATGCCTATGAAATCAATTTCTCAAGTTTTAAGTAATGGTAATTATGAGACTGGCTTTTATTTATATTCTGATACAAAAAGATCACTGATTTTTATTGCTTGTGTTATTGTACTTTGTCTTTATAGTGATAATGATCATTAGAAAATTACTGCCTCACTTTGCTAAGGTATGTGTCTAGGACCCCTCTCGTCACAATGTGCCTCTCACTTTGCAGAGCATTCCCTGAAAGTGATAATTTGTTGTATTTGATGACTTGTACTGCTAAGAGCTCTTAGAGCTTTCTTGAAGGGGCACATTATCACTTAGCAGCCAAAGGGTCTCTGATCCACATGCTGTTTCTGTTGTATATCTCTATCAATTTGCTGTCCGATGACCTATGACATAGCTTTAGATAGTCGAACACCTCAATGCAAGATCTTTTAGATGGCATTTGTGAACCATTCATCTGTACAAACTCTACAAATTTTGGCATTTCATCAATCATCCAAAGGAAGAACTAGAGGTTCACTAGTTGCATATGCACAAACCTGATACATACCTTGTTTGCTGCCGAACTTATTTCCAAGATCTCGACTGATATCCTTTCTCCACAGTTAACTAGTTTTTATGAAGCTCATTCCATAGTAAATTAAAAGAGATTCCCAAAGGCACGGTTTATGTTGAATAATATGGATTCAATTGCAATTTCTGCAGAAGTTCAGTTTTTGACCAAATTATGGTGTCTATTTTGACAAAAAGCGGAGTAGTTTTGCATTGCTGACACTCATCCACCAGAAATTATATTGAAAACGCTTGGAATAGTCAGAGTTCCTGAAAAGTGAGCTTTGGAACGAGTGTGATAAGATCATCCTGAGTTGGCCGAGTGTTTTTTTGTGCATATAATGACTGAATCCCCAAACCTAAACACGATAGGGAAGGATATAACTCAGAAATAGAGTGTCACTGTGATGTATTGTTCACTAACATGGGTCCAAATCAAAGTTCATTGGTGTATTTCAAAAAATCTGAAGTGCTATGAACATTAACTTTTAGGACCTTAGGTTTCCTCGTTTCGGAAACGTTTACACATAACTAGGGGTGAAATGTCATAATGTCGAATAAAATGAAGTCCATGATATCATGTGAATGATATTCAACTTCTTGTCTTGCAAGTTTGCAACTTCATGTACTCATGTACCATGATCTCTATATAAACTTAGTGATGTACAATATGATTGGCACACAATAATCTTGTATTCCAGAAAGTGACATCACATTTTTTATGAATTGTTACTCATTGTTTTGGTCCTCTTGATCGTGTATTGTTCTTTTATTTTATTTTCTTTTTTAGATAGTTCGTTTATCTTGTAAATATCTATGCAACTAGCATGTTGTTTGAGTGATTTTCTTTGGTCCCTTTTGTTGTAAAGGTCTTTGGAATATTTATGAAAAGTTCTCGTTCTTATCTCAAGCAATCTTTCTATGCTGATAGGAAGATTTTTATTTTTGTTTATGATATAAGAGATGAATCTAGTGAAAGCTGGGTTAATGTCATCATATGGAAGTTTTGTGCCAGGAGAGTCTATAGTTCGAAAATGCGGTTTCGATCACGGTCGCGGTAAAGGTCATGGTGATGCGGGAACGGGGATGATGCGATTGTCGTACCGCCAAATATCGGCTTAAACCATGAGATATCCCTAGAAACCGCCTTAAATGCTGTTTTTTTTACACCTTTACGATGCGGGTAATATCGGTCGGTAGATTTGAAAACCTTTACGACACGGGCGATACGATACGATGCGGCCTTGTTTTGACACCATACAGGAGAGTCATATAAGCTAGAAATATTCTTTCCTCTAGGTTTGGTCTCACTTTTCTTCTCTGGGTTTTGGCTTGGAAAGAGTCATCTCGTGTGTATTTTACTATTTTTATACCATCAACCCATGATGAAAGTCCACTATGAAACTCATGTAACAGTCAAGTGCCATTATTTCATGATCAACACTCTTAGATGCAGTCATGTAAAAATTAGAACTCCACTAAACTGCTTCTTCCTTGCTGCATAAGAGCTGTACCAAACTTAATTTTAATGCTGCTCTTTATTTCCTTATCTATGTTTCCAGCCATATGCCAACATAGTTATCAATAAAATACACTCCTTTTTCAATCCAAAAATAAGCCAAATCCATTAATAAAAAAGATTAACAGAGTAACTTATTTTGGAACAACTTTTTGCTCCTCATCGCCATATTAGTTGGCTTTCACTGTTCCAGAAGGGAAACTCAGTACTGTCTTCAAGCTGGACTGACTCTATGAGTATTGGGTTTGAGTAATTATCTTTCGGTGTGTTCCAAAGGCTCTTTTGGAGTTTTGGTTGCTTAAGAACCTATTTAGTACAATTCAGTATAAGTAGCATTTGGTGTTAACTTAAATGCTTTTTATTCTTCTGGCACAAAAGGGGTGCCTTTGCTTTGTTTAACATTCTTGCTTGCTCTGGCATTTCAGGATATGCTTAAAGAACGTGGAGTTGCACCTTTTTCAAAGTGGGACAAAGAGCTGCCAAAGATTGTTTTTGATCCACGCTTTAAGGTTCGTTTGATACAATATTTGAAATACTCTATATTGAGGATTCAGGGCTTTGCAGAGGGTACTTCTTAAGCAGGTCTTATTGAGGTATCAGGATTCTAGCTGCCTTAAGTTTGAAGTTTCTGTTGATAATATCTTTTTAGCGAAGTGGGTGAATAAAAAATATTGTCTTTGAAATGTTTTTCTGTTGATAATATTTTTGCAGCGAAGGCCCTGATTAAATATAATAAAAAACCCAATTAAGCTTGTCTTTGAAATATTTTTCGTATTATGTGCTATTGCCAGTGTTTAAAAAGCTCAAGGTGCATGGCCTGATAGAGGTCCTAGAGCCTAAGCGCAGGCTTAAGGGGCGGGCCTCATTGAAGTGAGGCGCAGTTAATAAAAAAATATTTTTGGAGCAAAAAAGGTTGCTGTGCACCTCCCTTTTTTGTGTGTGCCTCAGTGTGCCTTTTTGCGTATTCACTGCACCTCTTTCGAAATGCTTTGCGTATTGCAATTAAGGCGGTTGACCAGTCTCTCATTGGCATAAGCGCCTAAGGGGCGCCGTGTTATAGACTGGCTTATGCTTGGTTCCTTGGGGGTATCTACTTTGCTTTAAATGGTGTTCTAGGATTGGTCCATGCCCACATGTGTTACTTATTCCCGTATCACCAGAGATCTTTATTTTGAGTGATTTTAGTGGTTGGATTTAATTGGAGATGCTTGCTCTGCCGGGGTCCTTTGTTTAAATTCCCACATAGCTCCCTTGTTAAATTTTTTTATTTTTTTTTGTTTTCCCCAATTAGTCCTGCAGTAAAACTGTGTCTTTTCATCTGCAGGCTATTCCAACATACGCTGAGCGTCGATCGTTATTTGAACATTATGTTCGTACACGAGCTGAAGAGGAACGCAAAGAAAAGAGAGCAGCTCAAAGGGCTGCTGTGGAGGGTTTCAAACAGTTGCTAGAAGAAGCAAAGGAGGTTCTTATGAGATGAACTTGGTTTAGCTTGAGTTATACTGTACTTTATTGTATAGAAGGGGTGAAAAGAAAAGCTCATCTTCAGTTACCGAGGATAGGGCCTTTAGTTGATTTATTCTAAAATTTGTTTTAGCATGAAGTTTTCTTACTTGAGTTATTGTTTCAGGATATTAATCATACGACTGATCACCATACATTTAGGAAGAGATGGGGCCATGATCCACGATTCGAGGCCTTAGATCGCAAGGATCGAGAGGCGTTGCTTAATGAGAGGTATAAGGACTTTATGTAAAAAGCTACTCTGCTTCCTGGCATTCCCAACTATGCTGGCTTTGTATACATTGGATGTGTTTTGAATTACATTTTGTATCGTTTCTTGAGGCTGTTTTATCATTTCGCATGGACATTGGTACATCAAGGATTAATCTTAAATGTGGATCTGTAGAAGATGGCCCTTAAACCACCAAGAGAATGCCTACTTGGTTGGCCAAGTCGCTTTATACGTTTTGGAATTAGTTAATTCTTGTGGCTAATTTTAAATTGTAATGAACCGGGAATAATCTAGTTAATGGCAAATTGCTGAAATTACCCACGTTCCTTGATGAATTATTGCCTCAGGGTTTGAATTTTTAATAATTAAGGCAGTGACATTGACCATTTTCTTTCGATTAATTTTTGCTAAAACTACTTTTATCTAAGTCAAAAAAATAGGGTCATATTTAGGGACTGGTGCTTCATTATACATATGTTTCCAGAATTTGTTGATGAAATCGTACAAAATGATGCGTGGTTTGTTGTTCTAGCCCTCCTTCTATACAAAGCTGACAAGGACTTGTGAAAAAATCCACGAGCGTATACAGGTTCAGAGTGTTTTATCTCTCTCTTATGGAGCTAGGCATATGATAAGGTGAACCTGTGATTGTGACTTTGTGAGCCCTCCTTCATTAATGGGGAGAAAGAAGAAGAATCCAAGCTCAAATTCTATGACTTGGACAATCTAATTCATAATATGATGATGAAAATTTAATTGAAAGTAACTAGTATATAGTATCTATAAGACCACAACTGTAGTCTTGAAATTGGTGTAAAGTTCAGTGAATACATGAGTAGTTCAAGATGATATTCAAGAGGTTAACACTTAACAGAACAGGTCTCCCTCAAGGTAATCAGATTAGTTATGTTGGCAGAAAATTAGCTATGAAAGATGAAAATCCTGCAATGTTTATTCTTGAGGGATGGTCTAACTTATCTACTTGTAGTAAGTTATAGCTGCAAAAGGACTGAACCTCTCATCTGTTGCTGAAGGAAGGTAGACCAGTGGCTCAACTGCTGAACTCTGATGTTGCTTTGTTTTCTGTGAATTAGGCATTTGCTATTGTGATGTATGTTATGGTCTTGTGGGATTTTTGTTGTTATTAGGTTTTTAGTAGAAAGTGGAACCAAGTACGCCCACAGGCTACAGGTTACTAGCCAATTTTGATACTGAGGGGCAAAGGTGGTACCTAGATGAATTAGAGGTAAAGGAAAGAGGGCTATCAAGATTCAACAGTAAGTAATCTTTATTACTGATTGATGCTTGGGACCCTATTGCTTAACAAATCAAGTATGGGGTTGTTGTGGTTAGTAAAGTTGGTGATTCTTATATGACTTAATGAAGATGGTCTTGGAATATAAGAGGCTTGAGTGCACCTCAGAATGTGATTGAGGTAAAGCATTTCTTGCATAGTAGTTAAATTTCTATTAAGCTAGAGTGAAGCAATACAGAAACCATATAAGCTAGAATACTAAAAGAAAATTGATAATTGATGAGGTGTGGCCATTTAGCTATGATAATTTAAGGGGAGAATTTGGCTGGGAAATAAATGTTCAGCAATTCATTCACTGCTCAGTAGTTGATACAAGTGACAAATTTACTATTATGCTGATTGTTGTTTATGGTTATCATTGAAGATAGTAAGGCTTCATGGTTGCTATCGGAAACCTTTTGTATATGTTATCTTCTTGTGTAGTGAAAAAATTTTCGGCAATTGGTTGCTGTATTATAGCATATAATATTATTTAAAATATAGACTGCAGGATTACAAAAAGTAGTAGGCAAAGTAGTAAATTAGGCAGAGTCTGCGTTTTTCCACTGTAGGTGCAATATCTAAGAAAAGCTAATAGAGGTTAGTGACAAGTAGATCCTATCTCTCGGTGTCGCTTTGCAATTGGTATTGAATATCTGAGGAGATGTATTGAATGAACTAGCAGGCAATTCTGATATCAACTGCCACTCCAGGTGTGGAAGGTGGTATCTTATATTCTTATGTTTGCAGATCCTCTTCTTTATATTGCTAGAGCAAATGAAATTTATGGTTTGGAAGTTAACCTTGTGAAGAGCATCGTGGATCTCTGTGGGGTTTTATGTGCACAAAAGTTGTCGTATGACCAATGTAATCCTCTGAAGATTATTGCTAGAGCTCATTCATGGAAGCTGTACCTTAAGGTGATCTAATTTAGTGGGCACACTTGTTAATTTGGTTGTGAAATAAGGTACTACAAGAAGTTGAAAGTTACATGTTGCTCCTTTGTATTAGTAATGTAATTCTATAGGAAAAAGCGTTGAATTCTTGGTAACAGTTCTGCTTGCCTAGGAAGAAGCTAGAGGATGGAATGTGAAAAATCTCAAATATTGGAATAAGTGTTGTTACAAAGTGAGGATTGTCTGACAAACAAGTGGATTCATAGATATTATTTTAAGGAGAACGATGATATTTGGATTTTCTATTTTGAATGCCATGCCCTGGATGATGAGGAAGGTTATGACTTGTGAGTTGTAGAGACTCAGATGGTAATTGTGATGGTGGCAGACACTTCAAAGCAAGCTTGATTTTTCAATCAAGCTCATTTTGGAGAGGCTGTGGAACTAATTATGTGGTTAGCTTGGGGAAGGCTATTGTGCTGTAAAGCTGCAAGTCCAAAGAGCTTATATATCACCTGGCTGGGACTTCAAAATAGATAAGCTACAACTGAAAGATTATTGAAGTGGAATATTCTATCTGATATCATTTGTGTCTCACTTGCGTGTTGCAGAGATGGAATTGGTGCTCCAGACTTAGTGTGCAGGGTTGAAGCATAGGTTCTGATAGCAAATAAGGATAGTAGGAACCAAAGTACTAAGGGAAAGCTCTATACTCCATTTCTTTTCAGAAGCTGTTTACTGCATATGGATTTAGAGAAATTCTCTGAAGCTTCTGGAAAGTAAATGCTTGCCTAGTGAGATATTGTTTAGAGCCATAGTGCAAAAAGTCTTATGTTTCTGCTCCCTGGTAGAGAAGGTTGAAGAATAAGTAGATTGCATGTAAGAAGTTGGTTTGTATATGGAAACAAACGAATTGGTAAGTTTTTAAGTGCTCTGATTTGGCTTATTAGAATAATTCAGTTTTTTTTTTCTTGTCTTTTTTATCCATGAAAATTTTGGAGGGTTTGGTCCACCTCTCATCATGGACATCTTGGAATTTCTTTAGATAAGATCATGAAAGAATCCTTAGCTCATGGGCATGTATCCAATTTGGGAATGGTGGTGTCTGTGGGTGGTGTCTCCAACCCTTTGATTGGATGATTAAGTGTTTATGTGAAGTATATTTGTCTTGCTAGTCTCCTTTTTCTATAGGGATCCCTTAGTCTTCTTTTTCTGTGAAACTACCATAATCATAGGAAATAATTGAATGATGAGGCATAAGCTCATTTCTGTAATCACCATAGTTTGTTGCTCAGAGGCCTCAGGCTATTTGCCCCTATAATGTAGTGTGATTTTTTTTTGTTTCGTCGGAGTGTGGCATGTTCATATCTGTCTTGAAAACTGCTTGTGACATTGATGTTCTGTAGACCTTTTATATATTATTATGCCATTTATTACTTTCCTCATTTATTGGTTACCTTCATCTCTTAGGGATGTATCATCTACAATTGTCATTGTTGGTTGAACAAAATGTTTGTGAGTTGCAGGGTACTTTCATTAAGGAGGGTTGCGGATGAAAAAGCTCAAGCTGAACGTGCAGTTGCTGTTTTTGATTTCAAATCCATGCTTCGTGAAAGAGGGGATATAACAGCAAGTTCTCGTTGGTCCAGGGTGGGTGCTTTTTAGTGTGGCATTATAATGGTGTTTTTTTTCTCTCTTTACCGTGGGTTCTATGGGTGTCTTTATTAACAATATGTAGTTGAACCTTGAATTTGGATTACAAATAATATGTCTACTGATGTCGGAATGACGGAGATGCACTCAAGTAGATGAAAGGGAGAATCATATTATATAACCTTGTATGATCACTTAAATTAAAAAACTATATTCCGACTGTTATTCCCAAAGTGGTTTTGATATAGTTGAGCGTTAATGTGTCTTCACTTATTATATGTGAACAAGATACAGAAACAATGAAAGTTGAAACTCTGACATTTAGGTGTATTTAGGAGGATACTAGGATGCAGTTTTGATTTTTTGAACATAAACTAAAATCAATTTTTCTGGAAACCAGAAAAAGTGATTTCCGAAATTTAGATGTTGACTTGATTAAGTGTTTAAAACAAAAAGGATCAGTTTACAATTAATTATCCAAACTCTTATGAATGACATTTAAAGTCTAAAAACTGGAAAACTGAAGGTTATTGATAACACAATAGGCCCTTACCTCTAAGAATACCTACGCATGGATCTATTTTCCCTACTGATCTGCCTGTTCTCATCTTACTGAATCTCATCACCTGTTACAGGTTTTAAACATGTACTTAAGGTATCTTGAGGCCTTTGAATGAAGTTTGTGATGGAACTTCCTCTTTTTCCAGTAACTAATTAGTAGTATGTGTATGTTTAGTCTAGATTCAATTGGTACAAGATCTTGGCTATATGATGACTTATTAAAGGTCAATGTTATATTTAATGCTGCACTGTTATATAAAAATTAGCAACTGCAGTCAGATGGGTCTGTGATGTGTGTTTGTAGATACATGCCTGTAACTTTCTAAAGGAGTAACGTTTCAGGTGAAGGATGGACTTCGGGATGACAGCAGGTACAAAGCTGTTAAGCATGAAGAGCGTGAAGCTTTATTTAACGAATACATATCTGAGTTAAAGGCTGCAGATGATGAAGCTGAAAGGGAAGCTAAGGCAAAAAGGGAGGAACAGGTACTGAACTTACTGAGGTTAAGATATCTTTTGGCTCTCCCCCTCCCCCTGAAGGTGTTACAACCAGAAAACTAGCTCAAAGCCTTCCGTCCCTCCTTAGGTTTGTGCTTATCGAGTTATCGTGCACCCCTTGAATTACCCCACAGAATTTGCTCTTCTGGAGACTGGAGTTACAGAGAACCATGGAATTCCTGTTAGTATTTATGGAAAGGAGCCTCCCTGTTATTTCTGTGGAAACTAAATTTGCTTAGTGCTATGACTTTAATTCCATTTTCCCTATTTCCCAAACTCTGCTCTATTTGGGACATATTATTTTTCAATATTCTGGAATTTTAAAAGTTCCTTTTTATTCTGTTCACGAGTCATGACAATTATGGACTATGTACCTCTAGGGAAGTGGTTTTCTCATTTTCTGTACATATTATTAGGTTAGTTAGAGTGCTAGTGAGGCATTCTTAGCTTTTCTTTAGTGTGACTGTTCGGTTGACAAATTTTTAATGCTTTTGGGGGTCAATGAGATTCTTTTAATGTGTTGCACAAATGCAACATTTGCAGGAAAAGTTGAAAGAAAGAGAGAGAGAGCTTCGAAAGAGAAAGGAAAGGGACGAGCAAGAGATGGAAAGAGTACGATTGAAGGTTCGTAGAAAGGAAGCAGTTGCATCATATCAAGCATTACTGGTTGAAAGAATAAAAAGTTCTGAGGTAAATTCTGGGTTAGCAGATTGCTGTTTAGTGTCGTCATTTTTTGTCATTTATGTTCCTTGTCCTCTGATGGCAGAACTGCAAGACTAACTAGAAAATATTGGAATTCATAGCTGATAGCTCCATATATTAATCATGGTTCACTACTGCACCTTTTTTTTTTTTAAAGATTGTCACCTTGAAGTAATTGTGTGTTAAATTATGTGGATGCTTTTATCTTAAGAGTCATCATCTTGACTTCTCATATGTTTTCTCTATTTCCCTTTGATTGTGTATTTGCATTCTAATTGTTTAAATTGAGTTTTTCTAGCACTGTGATTAGATCAGTAGTGTGTTCATGTTAGCTATTGACGCAATTCCTATTACTAGGCATCTTGGACCGAGTCAAAACCTAAGCTCGAGAAAGACCCGCAAGGGCGTGCATCCAATCCTGATTTGGAAGAATCTGACTTGGAGAAACTCTTTCGAGAACATGTGAAGATGCTTTATGAGGTATGCATATTATAATTTTCTTATTGTTTGTTATTGGCATTACTGTGATTTCTAGTCCTTTAAATCAGCATTCTGATCTTCCGAGCTGTCAGACAGCTAAAAACTTGTTCGTGTATTTGATCATGTCTTCTAGGATTTCTGGTTTGCTGTTTCTATCGTTTTCTGAATCTATATTGTAATTTAAAATACTTTGTCCTGCTTTTTAAAACAATTTTTAAGTTACTCCCTCCCTATTTAACATTAGTTGTCACATTGTCCTAACCTCTCATAATTTATTATATGGTACAGTTCTAAAAGAGTATAATCAGGACCTAACTTTTTGCTTTTTCTCCATTTAGGACCTCACCTTTTATTTTGAACTGTTTGGGACTCCTACGTTACTCCAACTGGTTAATTCACTTACTGTAGTTAGTGGTGGCTAGTTTAGTGAAATATAATGAGATTACTTAGAGAAGTGGAAAATATATATTTTTTGGATCTGTACTTTTAATTGGATCGTAGATATTGTAACACTTGCCGCTAGTTCATATCCTCCATCCTTTGTTACACATATCAGTTTAACTTTCATTCAAATAAGTCAATTTTTTTCGTGGATGTTGGTGGGATTTAGTGTTTAATCTGCATCTTTTTTTTTTTTAAAGAAAAAAGCTTCAACTTTTCAGAGTTAAATTCTTTAATTTGTTTTACCTTGTAAATTTGCAATTTGAAGATACCACTTGCTGATGAGACAACGGAGCTATAACATATTTGTAACCCTTATAAGTTATAACAAGGGATTTTGGGAACAAACTTGGGGGAAAGTAGGGGGTTCAGAAACAAGTGCAAGAAATGTGAGTGGCTGTGTGTGTGATAAAAAGTTGTGAATTTCTCTGAAACAACACATGCTAAGAACAATTTTGGGTTTAAGGGTATAGGCTTTAATTCTTTTTTAAATTTTTTTATGAATTGTTAGACTAATTATGTGCTCGGATAAATTGTCTTCTATAATGCAATACCCTCTTTTCCATAAGGTTATCACCAGTACTCTTTGGTTGTAGTCTGTTGTTATGTTGGGATATTTGGGTAAAGTTCACATTTTGTTAAAACAGTAATAAATTATGATTAGATTTCACAAGGTTCTTGCATTTGGAATGATTGGCGGAGATGGTGGGAAGGACATGACTGTTATGAATGATGTTTAGATCAATCATGTTTATACCATATTGGCCAATAATAAATGGTGGTAGTGGTAATAAATTAATATTCCTTTCCATTTTATGTGTCAAAATTTCCTTTTAAGGAAGTTCCAAAATAGTTGTCAAGTTTCCATTGTCAAACAACCAGAACATTTAATGTGCCATTAAACTTAATTCTTATATGTTAAAAGTAATATACTAAGTGGAAAACATAACAATAAATGATATTCCCTTAGTTTTGTATATTCCCAAAGTATGACAACTAAAATGGAATGAAGTAATTTTGTAAAGTAAGTCCCTTGCGGATGTCCATGAATCCCACCCGGCCCACCCCCGGACACCTCTTTTTCTTCATCCTTTACCATGTTAGAGCCTTAGAGATGGAATGGAGAGGTAATGAATTGTTTGAAGAAGAGAATGTGTTTGGGAGATAGGGTCCATTATGGACATTGACATGAATTCTCCTGAAGTTCTTACAAAATTACCTATAGAATAATCACTATTACCACCATTTACTATTGCCTGCCAAACTCTGTGTTAATGTAATGGGTTAGGACAATGTGACAAAATAACTTTCTCGATGGAGAATAGAACTGGTGGTCTTAGACTGCTGCGCAATCTCGGGTGAAATGGACAACCAAGAAAAGGCTGAATGACATGTGCCAACTGTTTTATGGCCTTGTTTACGATTGCGCATAACATTGTGCATGCTTGAGAAATGAGAATATGGAGCAAGTAACAACTGGGTTAACTTTGCAATTTCATTCTTCTTTAACACCACATAAGGTATTTAACTACTGTCAGTTTGATCGTATATCCCCCCCCCCAACTTCCCCATTTCTTTGGCCTTGTTTAACTTGGAGTTTGTTGCCATGTCCAGCGGTGTGCACATGAATTTAGGGCTCTTCTGGTGGAGGTTATAACTCCTGAAGCAGCAACAAAAGAAACAGAAGATGGGAGAACAGTTCTTAGCTCTTGGTCTACTGCAAAAAAGTTTCTGAAATCGGACCCTAGGTACACAAAGATGCCAAGAAAAGAGAGAGAAGCACTTTGGAAAAGGCATGTAGAGGAAATACAACGTAAGCAAAAGGTTGCTGTTGAACAGAAGGGAGACAAGTATAATGAATCTAAAAGTAGAAATTCATATGATTCTGGGAGGCCTTCCTCAGCACCCAGAAGTGGGCAGGACTGGAGATAGTGCTGTGTTTATGAGGTAATGGGCTCGGTTTTTCACAACTTAACTCTATTGTTACGAACTAGTCTCTCAGTACCCGAATTTTAAATGGTATTTGGGAGGCAGTAATTGCATAAAAAACTAGCTAAACTTCACTAATTGCTATCTCGATCCGGCAATGATATCATGCAATATGGTCCAACTTAATCAATTTGCAAAACTCCAAGAACTTGAGAGGTAGAATGTAAAGACAGCTGCTTTCTGACGCTTGAAGTCGTCTGAAGATTGTAGGATTCGTGTTTATATAGTGTGTGCCATTTGATAGGAATCTATACCTTCAGTTGTCAGGGAGTTCCAACAAATGAATCTATCTTGTAGGAGTCAAATACTCAAATTAGCTGTGAGGGAGTTCCGACAAATGAATCACTGTATTTTTTTAATGCTATACTCTTTCATTCTCTAGGCTAAAGAAGTTTATTTTAATTGAATCTAATGATGCTTATGGTTGACAGTCAGGAATCAGGATTAATGTTATGAAGGGGAAGAGAATCCCCATCAGCACAAGTCAGGCAATGTTCTGTTTGGACCATATCATATGGAACCAGTGCACATTGTCTACCGCTTGACAGATGTTCAGGTAATTTTGATTTCCGTGAAGAATTGACGACTTGCAGAATCGAGATAGCTGCACGTGGCAAACAAAGAACAAACTAAGGTTCATGTGAGCTTTGCTTCACTTTGCGGAGAAATAAATGCTGCAACATTTTCAAGTCACAATCAGTGAAGCACGCAATGCGATAAATTCTGATCTGTAGACATTACATGAACATGATTGTATAAATTAGCAACTGCATGAAGCTTAGAAAAATGTAGCAGTAGGCTTTTTCCGCTGAACTTATGCTGAGATTGTTTTCTGTACATATAGAACAGATAAACTTCAACAAATTTAAGCTAAATTGAGGATTTTATATGGGCTTGTCCGCTGGATATGGTAATACCTTCGGCTTGTGTGCATCACAACTTCAGAACTCTGCTACTCTTATCATTGTATTTCTAAGCATTTGTTTTCTTGTTTGCTCTATGCATCCACTCTCTTTCCCTCCTTTCAGCTGAAGAAAATTTTCAACTGTTTCTGCCTTGAGGAAGTTTGTCAGAGTATGCCATTTTTGTCCAAAATGCTCTATTTTTCCGTTTTAGACTGGAAGTTGGGTCGACAATCGACATTATGTATAGATTGAGGGCAATACATTACTAATGAGGTAATATTTGTCAATCTACAAGGAATGAAGGTGAATAGGTGGTGATGAAGGAGATTGTGTGAGGAGGGAGGGATGGGGAAATACAACGTCCAAAATGGGGGTAATACATTCTTTGTTGGATGCGTTTATTTGTCTCTTACTACCTCCAATTTAAGCATAGTTTAAAGGAACATAAAATTACACAACCTTGAGGTTCCAACCTCCTACCTTTCAAGTTGGAGTAGAGTTAGGAACATCCATAATTTGGGGTTGAGGAGATCGTGCAATAAAATATTCTCAACATTTATTGGTAGGTAGGGGAGTATGGCAAAGTAACAGAACAAAGGAGAGACAAAAACCATGACTTCATGAATTTATTTGAAGACTATTATTGTATACACTTTTGAGACACAATAAGAGCATGAGCAATGGGTTGGTTGTTTGTTGGTCTAGGAAAAAATAAGGCTAGCTTTATTTGATTTGACTATTGGGGCAATTGGCCCTTAGGATTGGTTGGTCTGGACTGCCAAACCATATGCACCTCGGATGGCGTGCATAAGACGAATAACTTTTGACCGCGTGGCGAAGAAGTTAATTACACGCTGAGCAATGAAGGAAAGGGAGAAAAATAGCTGGGCCAAGACTCCCTGAAACGCAAAACTTGAAGGGAAAAAAGTAGCTGGGCCAAGCTAATGTACGCGCGTTAGAGGCCCTGAACAACAAACCGCGGGCTGCCCCGTGCGTTGCTTTGTCAGAATTTCCTCCATTAACTGGACTGAGTTTATAACGGGCATTTTAACGTTACAAAAAAATTGTAACATTAAAAAAAATTAGCTATTAATTAAAAAAAATTACACTAACTGCTATAAAATAATTTTAATATTTTATCTATAAATTGAGCCCAAATTTCATATATTTTACCACACTTCTTCCCAACTTATTTTTTTAAATTACTCTCTCCTACCTAAAATTACTTATACTAAGCCAATATTATGGATTCAAAATAATCCAAACCACCCACAAAATCCCCAAAATTATCTATCTTATGTAACGTGTTCAATGTTTTTTAATTATAAAGTCAAGCTAACGTAATTTAATTCAACGTAATTTAATTTAACGTAAGCTAATTAGCTTTTATTATTGAAATGCATAAATAATAGGTTAATGTCACTAATTAAATTATGAATACAAATCATCTTTTTCATATAAAAATAACATTGGGTAGGATAGAGATTATATGGTGGGTATAATAAAAGTAGGAAAGAGAAATAGAAAACCAAGTAAGACTAGCCCACTCATTGTGAGGAAAAAAAGATGAGTTGGTGGGAGTTAGTGGGATGTGAGGTGTAAGAAGGAAGAACAGAGAGAGAAAGAAAAAAAACTCAAAGACCAACCAATCCATTGCTCATGCTCTAAGATGCACCAAGCTGCATGCAGAGCTAAGTAAACCTGGCGTTATATTTTGCTCATTTCAAAGGCCATATTGCTCATTTGAAAATTTTGCGCATTTCTAAGTTTCCTTTGGCAAGAAAGAAATTGTTTTACGAAAAAACCAGACAGTAACAATGAAGTGCAAACACCAAAAGCAACAAATCCAATACACCACATGCTATGAACTCTTTACATGTTATGAGAGGTTACAACAAGACGTTCCTCATAATATGTCTAACACTCCCTCCGTCTCAATTTATAGTGCTTATATGGGTGTTCCAAAAATGTTCGTGTTTCTCATCTATCTATTTTTTAAATGGTACTATCGTTTCTGCCAATAAATTGTCAAAGATAAGTGTAGTGTTGAGAGTTTTGAAATTCCGAGAAGGTCTGAAATCCCGAGGAAGAGGTCCCCGGCGATCCCGCAAAACACAATGAAAAATTGGCCCGGGGGTGTTCCCGGGAAAACCCCTCTGATGCTCAAGGCAGATGTGATTGAGGTAGAAAGAAGTGAATAAACGTAGAGAAAGATGCTCTGGTTTTTGTAGGTGAGAATTGAATACCTTTTGATTGATGAAACAACTCCTATCTATAGATGCTAAGACTTCCAATAAATGAGGGTATTTGAGTCAACTCTAGTTGGTGGAGGATTGTTTTTTCTAGAGGTAGGGGTATTTTAGTAATTTCACCGTAAATGGACCGGTCCAAAAAATGGGCCCAAACAACTATATTCTTGTTTTATGTTCATTTTTACATAGAAAGTTTTATCTACATGGCCCATAATTAATATTTGTCAAATCATTTTGACATGAAAAATTGTCTTTCCAATCCAAATATTTACGGATTTTTCACCAGGTACCCCTGAGGTTTCTATATATTCACCTGGTACCCTCGCGTTTTCCAATATTCACCAGGTACCCCTGAGGTTTGGTAAAAATTCCTGAAATGCCACTGCCGTTAAGTTTCCGTCCAAATCATTCATATTAACCCAAATTAACTCTAATTAACCCTAATTAAACTCTAATTAACCCTAATTAACTCTAATTAAACTTTTAATTATCCCTAATTAACTTTAAACCTCCACCCACCATCACCCCAGCCGCCCCACCCACCCACCCACCCACATCCCCGCTCCCGAAAACCACCCCTCCCTCCCCCTGCGAATGACCCCCACCCTCCACCGCCCCGCGCAAAACTCCCTGCCACCCCTCCCTCGTCGAGAGCCACTTGAATGAAAAATTCATAATCAAAGATCCGTGTATGATTGAGGGTTTGAAGTAATTAAGTTGAGGTCACTGAACAATGATGGTGAATTACAGGGAGAATTCTGATTTTTTTTCATGATGTGAAAGATGGTAATTTGTTGATTTCAGTAGGGGTATAGTGGTCTGTGGACAAAGTTCCATTAGATGGGAAAGCTGCTGCTTGGGAAGCTGAATTAAGAAGCTCCAAATCGGAGCTTCTGTTTCTAGCTTTATTAGAAGTCATTTTTAGTTTTCAAGAAGTAGAAACTACTTCCATAAATTATAGTTCTGGCCTATATTCAGCTTTTGGGTCTAAGAAAGTATCCTAAAAGCTCAGCCTAAGTAGTTTGTAATCATGTAATGTCTCACATGAAGAATCAGATAATAACATATTTGGCCTCAAAGTCTGCAGAATTTGTATTTTGGTGTCTGTCTGTCATCTTTAATACTTCATAAAGCTGCCTCACGTTTGTCTCGGTCTTGCGAAATGGTGTGGGGGAGGGGCTGTGAGGGCTGGTGGTTGCCACGAGAGAGTGGGGAAGGGTTTCTAGTGGGGTGGGTGGGGGTGGGGTGTTGGTGGGGGTGGGGGTGGGGAGGAGGGAGAAAGTGGTTGGAAACTTATCAAACCTAAGGGGTAAATGTGACGGAAACTTAACGGCAGGGGCATTTCAGGAATTTTTCCAAACCTCATGGGTACCTGGTGAATATTAGAAAATGCGGGTGTACCAGGTGAATTTTAAGAAACCTCAGGGGTATCTGGTAAAAAATCCGAAATATTTATCTTTCCAATGCAAGTACTATAACTATTTAAAGCAAATGATAAGTTCCTTAATTCCCGTGCAAAATGAGAAACAAGCACTATAAATTGGGACGGGGGAGTACTTTCTTAGACACTAAGAAGCTGCCCCCCAAAAATTTTGTTGTTCCTTTGTTTCTAGATGCACTACACTGTTTCACGAACAAGGATTCCACATACCCAACATATAACAGTCTTCCTCCTACATGATTCAGTTGCTAGCTGGAGTTCAACTGCAAAACCTGTTGGTGGTCTATTCATATGTAATTTATGCAACAAACTCTGTCATAACTCATATTTCCCCTGTATAACTGCATCTTAAAAATAGATGCTTGATAGATTCAGATTCACTCTTAGAGACAGTAAATGGGGTTACAGGGAACATTCCAAGCAACAATTCGAGCAACATGCCTCATTGGATGCGATCTAGGACCTAAGAGACCATTTAAAAGTATAGCCATATTGGAATAAACATATGTTGGGAAATCGGAGGCTCTAAGAGCTGTTTTGGGATGGAAAGGGAGATATATAAAACTTGTCGTGCAAGGCATTTTAAGTCAATGTAAAGGGTAGCAACCACCTGAGAATCATCTCAAGGTATCTCGGGACCCCTTGTAAGGTCCCAGATAAAAAAAAATATCGCTGGATTAATTACTGCGGTGCTAACAAGAAGATAAATTTCCATTGATGGTTAAATTGCTTCAACTCTCACATGAACAAAACAAGGAACAACGTGTACTCTTTAACAAATTTTTGTCAATTCACAGGTACAAAAATTCTCCTACACCTCTAGCATCATAAATCCATCCAACGTTTGAAGGAAACAATATCATCCTTCACACTCCAGCAAAAACAGCAACAGCATGTATCAACTACATTATACAAAGAACACCACATAGTATAAATAATTATTTACAAGCTCACCCAAATGAATCAATTTCCAGCACTAGGCAAAGCAGCCATGAAAGAATTGTACGAAGACTCGAGATCAAAGTGAAGCTGCCTTGCTTGTTGCTCAGTCAGTTCATCAGCAGCACCCATCTTAGACAACCGTCCCAGCCACTCTTTCATTTTGGTCTTCCCCTCAAAATCAGGTGGCAATATACTAAGCTTATTCAACGACGTTGAGAGGTCCGACAACAGGGGATACACCTGATCAACTGCTACCATGTTCAATTTCAGCGAGTCCATCGACGTGATGAAGTTCTGAACACATTCGGCCACCGTGGCAGCTGAAGTGTTGGAAGAAGCAGCAGAAGCTGCCCTATGCTCTACTGTAGCAGGCACCCCAGAAGTCACAAGCCTATTCAAAGCAGCTGAGCAGTCCATCTTATACACATCAACAAATTTCTCAATGCTGGGAACTGTGTCCTTCAATGAAGATGAAAGGGTTTTGAAATGGGCAATCAATTTAAGGCATTCAGTTTCATAGTCTGAAGGGGAGATAATGTCCCTAATGTAAGCCTTTTCAAGCTTCTCAGTGGCCTTAATAATGGCGAAAAGCTCCGCAAAATTCTCATACATTTCTCTTTCACGCTTATCATTCCACAATTTCACTTCCATCTTGGGTATACTATGTGGGTTTTATGGAACCTTCAATCTTGAATTTGTAAGCTAGATATTGGAGAAGGAACGGAACACGCGCAGAGAATACTTGTCAACTACTGAACAGCATAATCAAAAAACAAAGATGCAACATACAACATCGTTAGTCTACATTTCAATGAACCCATAAACAAAAAAAAAATCACAGATCATAATCAATCAGCAATCAAACAACAACCCAAATATTTACAATATCAAGGAAGAAAAACTCACCAAGAGAAAAGCTAAAAAAATCACATCTTTGGCAAAATTAATTAATAGGGGATTTTAAAACTAGACTTCAGAAAACTCAGTTAATGTAAGGAAGAAAACCCAGAAACAATAACCGAAAATTAGGTAATTAAAGCACAAAATAAACACCCAATTCATGCCTTAATGCCAAGTAAAAATAACTTTAACTAAACACAATGAAATTAAGGTAGCGTTTCGGAACCCGGATTTCATTTCAATTTTAGTATCTCAATTCTGGAACTCGAAATCATGTATTTGAATTCCAATTCCAATTCCGATTCCTCAAACTCGTTTGGGAAACATGGGAATTGAATCCCAATATTTCAAAATTCAATCCATGTATTAACGAAGCTCAATTTTAGAAACCAGCATCAGAACTTCATAAGGAAATCCCAGATGCAAAGTACATCCGAAAAACCTAATTTAGCTCAACAATCAAAATTCACACACCGATTTTCAACTAAACCATCAATATTCAACGCATCAATGAGAAAGGGGAAAAAAAAAATACCTTGGATCCACTGTCCTACAGGCTGCACAAACAATTTGATCCTATAATCCTGCGATCTGATTCTACCAAGGTAGGATCACAATCCTAACCATCTTGATTTATTGAGTTTTAAGAGATTTGAGATTATACATAAAACTCAAATTCTAGGGGAGTTAATACAAATATTAAGGCTATGACTATGAGTTATAAAGTTATACTCCTGTAGTCCTGTAGGCCATAAGGAAGGCATCAAAATTCAAAGTTCTTAAATTACAAAATCTCATATTAAGACGGCTTTAAAAATAATTTATACATGGGCCGGGCCGGGCCGCGCAAAAAAAAATTGCCCATTGTGCGGGCCGGGCCCAAATCCGGGCCAAAAATTTGTGCCCGAAGCCCGATATTTCGGACCGGGCCGAACGGGCTTTTGCGAGCCAAAACGGGCCGAGCCCAAAATTTAGACTAAAAAGTGTTTTTTGGCTTGTCCAATGCCCGCCCTAAAAAAAAATGCTCGGGCCGGGCCAAAAAAACTGCCCAAGCCCGCCCAAAAACCGGGCCGGGCTGGAGTTGATCAGCTCTAAGATAGGTATAATTTTTTGTTCTAAAAAATCACTTATGGTGTAAGTTGTATTTTTAATGTAAATAGGGATTCTTTTTTTTTGGCAGAATAAATAGGGATTCTTTGTCCAAAAGTAAACTCGTTAACTAATTAACCCGGTGGTCTTATATTAATTAACTTTATTGTAACATGATCTTATATAAGACTTAATATAATAGTTACAACTATTTGATTTTTGTATTATTTATATGTTTTTATGATAACTCCAAACGACTGTCGCACAAATTTCATGGCAATGGAAAACGTAGAAACAAGAGGGAGACTAATAATCCTTGATACTAGAGGCTTTTCAACTCAAAAAGTGTCGAGTCTTGGGTTAACAAAGGAAGAAGGCTCAAAATTTGAGCTTTTAAGGCTTGAAGGGGGATGGAGCGGGTGGGGAATGTGGACCATACCAACTGTAATTAGCATTGTCTAATATTATGTGAAAAAGTAGATAGGAAAGAAAAGAGTTAGGCTATATTCTCTTCACCTGACATAAGGTGATCTGGTCTGAATTTATTAAGATACGGAATGGTCTAGTCTAATTTTTTTTTGGTTTGTTATAAGAAAAAACATATTCATGCGGGATCTTTTTAGAGCCATCTCGTCGTATACTTGTCAAATATCTGATTTTCATAGTTTTATCTAATACAAAATTGTAGATGTTTAGTATTAAGTAAACGATGAACTATTCGGTTTGATTCGATTTTGACAAGAACAAGTACTCCCTCCATCCAATTTTAATAGTTACACTTTTTTGTTGAACCTTTCTTTTTAAGGAAATTCCCCAATGGTGACCTCAAACTTTTCGACTTTCCCATTGGTGGCCCTAAGTTTTTTTTATTCTCATAAATCATTTTTATATAGAGTTTTAGGCACATTTAGATTGCATTATTAGAGCATATTAGTTCATACAGTAGCATTTTAGGTGTCATTAGCATGAATTATCTATTTTGTTCTATTACACTTTGTTTTTGGTTTTATTAATGTTTCTGGTAGTTGCATAGCTATTTGGACGCTTTCGAAGCAATTTTGGATGAATTGGATAATTCTTGCAGTGGAAGTTGGTGAATTGCGGTTTTTGATATATGAATATATGCTCATTGATGTTTTTCTTGAGCCTTATAATCATATGAAGTGAAGCTCCATGAGGATCGCGACATATCTTTCAAGAGTGAATTTGAGCTGAAAATGAAGAAATATGTCAGTTGCAAAGTGATAAGAACCGATACATGTTCACTCTTTTGATCATAACATGAGTTCTACAGATCGGATTGAAGTGATTTAAGTTTGTTGGAAACTAGACTTAAAGAGATTCATAACGATAGGTTACACGTCCATAGACGATGCCTAGAGCTCGAGATACATCCTTCAGAATATGACCCAGCGAAGCTGTCACATGCCCAGGGCCCAATGGTTGCCTTCTTCGTTCTTGTCGTAGCTTGCTGCCTGGCCTGCTGGCTCCCAATGGTCGCGGATCACCTGAGGTTTTGACGCAAATAAGGGGCTTGTGGTCATTATCGGGCATAATATATCATCTACTATCATCGACCAATCATCGAACTTCCTTGTATTAGTTTATTTTCTTATTTATCTTTTCCTTTACTTATTTGGAGATTAGATTAGAGGAAAATATAAATACTGAAAAGGGGATTTATCTTATTGTCTCTCTCCTACTTTATTTTTCCTTTAGAATAGTTTTACGTTCTCTTCTCTTTTCCTCCATGAATCTTAATTCTTGTTTCTCCAGTAATGAAATTCTTAGAGGTATTTTATTATTTTCTCTTCTTTATTGATTGATTTCTTTAATTATGTTTTCGTTCTTAGATTTAGTTTTCATTATTTCATTCATATTTGAGTAGTTTTTTTTCTAGGGTTTTGGGAATCTATGTTTATACTATGAATCATTAATAATATTTGTTGATAATTTAATTGGTCATTCATATCTTTAATTGATTAGGTTTTTATTGTTAATCTTGCAACCTGATCAATTGTTTGATTATATCTTGCTAATGAGGGTTAGAATCGAAAGATCGACTTTATATAGGCTTACCTACAATTAGCAATTCTGATTATGTTAGTAACCGTGCTGCATATGTTGAATTGAGAGCGTTAATAAACTAGACTGTAGGACTAACATTTGCTTTAGATATATGCTGATTAAATTGTTAATGATATTTTGATTGATTGTGAACTATAAATATGGTGAACCATTGCCCTAGATCTTTTTATTTGATTATCATTATTTTCATTAGTTTAATTCATTAAATCCCAAATCTATGACTTTGTTTAGTTTTCCAAACTTGAAAGCCGAATTGAAAATAATCATCACCCTGTGGATTCGACCCTACCTACCCTACTACAATGTTAAGAGGTTTGCTAGGAATTATTTTTGACAGGTGTACGGCAGCCTATCATATTCTCACTGGTAACCCTCAATTACTGTTTTAAACCTAAATGTGACATTATAGAGTAAAAAACCGTTAGTTTTCTTAACTTTTCATTAGATTAAATGTCTCGATTTGCGTGCTTGAAAATTGTCTAGGTTTGCATGCCGCAAATATTGCTCGGTTAATGTTTTGGGGCTCATTTTAGCTCTTAAGGGTCAAATTTTAAAGTCTAAATTGGTTTTCATGCCTAAAAATTGATCGACTAAGGAATTGAGTGTCATTTACAGGTCAAATTTGACGTCAAAATTGACAAAAAATGACCGGAAGCACCTTGGTTTGTGTGCCAAGACATTAGTTCTAACAGAAAGTTAATGGAATTAACGGTTTTTTGCTTTATAAGGTCACATTTGGAACCCGAACAATAATTGAGGGTTACCAATGGGATTAAAAAAGTTGAGGGTCACTGATGGGTTTTAAAATATACCGCAAGTGCACGGTGTCTGTTTGGCAGAAACTGGCAAATACGGGTCGATCCACAGGGAGAGGAGTTCTACAGATTTATGTTCAATTATCTAACTACTTCCAGAGAGGAAAAATAATTGAGGAATTAAAAACTAAGTTAGAGTAAACTAGAACGCAGAAAAATGAGAATTTATCAAATAATTAAAAACCTAGGGCAATCGATCGGTCCACCATGCTTATACCAGTTTAATCAATATAATATAGTTCAACAACACTTGGATTGAGGTTCGAATAAACGAAGTATTTCGCTAATCCTTGGTCAGGCATTAACAACTCCTAGATTAACATATGCCAGTACGGTCGCTCAACATAATCAAATCTACCTATTGTAACAAGCCTCTAATGAATATGATCTTTCGATTCTAATTCTTATTAGCTAAACATAACTCATGATATTGCGCAATTACATGAATTAAACAAGTATAACAAATCAATAGGAATTATTTTAATTCAATCCAATTATTGAAGAACATCAAACCACAATCAAAAAGGTATAAACATGGCTTCCCTCTCTAAACCCTAGAAATAGACTACTCACTCATTATAACAAAGAACTCAATAAACAGGATCAAAGTAAAAGAATTCATTAAATTAAAGAAAGTAAAGAAGAATACCGAATGATTGAAGAACAATGAAAAAGGAAATCGACAATCTATATAATCTTCCAATGTAAAAGTTCAACAAAAGTAGAGAGAATAAACTAAGTGTTTTGCCCTAAAAACGTAGAAAAATCAGATCCCTTCCACGAAAATACTAAAAACCTATTTATACTAAATACAAAACCGGCTAAAAAAAACCGAAAAATCGCGTCCTGAGAGTCCGCCCGGTCGGGCGACGCTGATCGCAGACTTACGACGAAGGAAAAATTCCGCCCGGTCAACCGGGCGCGTAAGCGTTTTTCTTCGTCTGATCGCCCGGTTGACCGGGCGAAATAAAGGATGAAAAATCCCAAGTGTTGAAGTTCGCCCGGTCGGGCGCGTAAGCGGTTTCTTCTTCGAACGCTGCTGGTGGCTAAGTATGAAACTTCGCCCGGTCGGGCCACTCCGCCCGGCCGACCGGGCGAAGGTATTTACTTGTCTTTTTCTTCGTGGAATCCAACCAAAATGCTCATGCGGTCTTCCGGATACGCCTTGGACTTTGTGTGACTGCTGGACTTCCGTGTTGCGACTCCGATAAAGGTACAGAGTACCAAATCCGCATCAAAACCTGCAAAACACGACAAGAACTCCAAACACATCAAATCCACAAGAAAAGAGCTCGAAAGAGCCCAAATCGACTATCAAAACTAAGGGGATTAGAGTAAATAATCGATGAATAATGAACACATCAAAATCCCCCAAGCTAACCCTTTTGCTTGTCCCTAAGCAAAACCATGACATGAACAAGAATATGATTGCCTCACCCCTTCAAATATGAAAACAGAGATCAAAGTTTTTTTTTTTTTTTTTTTTTTTTTTAAGGCTCACAAATCATTCAAGCAGGCACAATTCAAGTTCAACTGTTCAGATCACTCTAGTTACCAATCACCCAAATAACCAATCCTAATGCAGCTGCCTTATATGACGTACAAATCTTGAAAAGGTACTCATTAGGGTGTCACTCCTCTCGATATTTTGTGGCAGGCAAAAGATGTGCCCGATCGCTCACCATCCCAACCATAATGACCCTTCCCACTCACACTCTCATGTGTTTAGAAAGGTGATAATATCACTCAACCTAATCATGTCGACTCAAGTAGCGAACGTACTCTTTAACTTTGACAAACTGACCACATCAATCCGATAGACAATATAAGCGCAAGCTCAAGAGGACTTTTTCGGGGTTGTAATGGGGCTTTAGGTATGGGTATGGATTATGTATGGGAAATGTGGTGGAGAAAACCAAGAATAGGGGAGCACAAGTTATTAGAAGTATCCACCTGGATATAGCCAATAATAGTTTCCCAATTCTATAAATCACCAAATCTGCGATGAACTCATTCTAGAAACAGCGTGATTGAAATTTTTTTTTTTTTTTTTTCTTTTGCATTTTTTCAATCCCATAATCACATGTATTTCATTTTGCTCATTCTTTTCTTTTTCTCAATTTTTGTACCTTAAGACAATCGTTTCCATCCAAAGTAACTCATAAAAACTATCTCAGATGCTAACTCAACCATATGCTCCCCCAAGCTAGGCTTGGGATTAGTATCAAAACAGAGGTATGGGCATGTAATGAGGTTAAGTAACATGAAACAGTCATTAGGCTCAGCAGGGCTAAGGAGGATAAAAGTATATCATGAAAATCACTTTAAGGTTCAAAAAGCAGACAAAAGAACGCCTCTATCACAGCAATTGCCACAAGTCATCAGATCTCAATGCGTACGATGTCAAAGTCAAGATCAGTCAGCTAATGAGGAACTAACACACAAGAAAAACAGAATGGATATAGAAATGAATCCATTGGCAAAAATGAATCCTCGCAGTCTAACCAGATCAAGTATGCAGTCAAGATAAGCGTTTTATTATCAAAACTCATTGAGGGTCATGGCCTTTAGAGTTCACATTCCAAAGATCACAATCAAAAATACCCAACTATCCGGATAAAGAGCCCAAATACATTTTCAAAGAATATCACGGGGCACGGAGAAGCGATCATACCATTCCGATCAATTCGTATTTTTGGTATTTTTTTCAAGAATATATATATATATATATATATATATATATATATATATATATATATATATATATATATATATATTTTTTACAATGAAACTAAACTAGGACAAACAGAGACTAACTAAACCGACTACACTAAAAAGCAATAAAGAGAGAGGGTGTACTTACAAAGAAATCTCCCCCCAGTGAACTCTAAGAATGACCTCATTGCAGCAAGAGAGGAAGAAGAGAGGACTCATGTCGCATCGGCGAGACATATCGCAGTAAAACCGCCTCCCGAAGTACTGCGGCACCAAAAACAAGATTGCCAAAGGCATCCTCCCCCATATGGTCAGTGGGGTCAGGTACGTGTGGCGTATACCAAGACGGATGGGTATGGTCATGGGCGATAAGCCCCCGGGTGGTAATAGTCATGGTAGATGGGGTAGAGGGCATGGTGCATGTCGGACTCCACGGTGGTCAACCGTGTGTCCAAGGAGGTCAGGTGGGTCTGAATGGTGGCCTGACCCAACTCAAGACGGCCCATCTGTGAGGTAAGGGACTGCTGTCCCTGCTCGATGCGAGTAAGGGCGGCCATCATAGGGTCTTCAGGAGCGGAGGAAGAGGCTTCCCCCACCGACTGCCTATGGTAGGTCCTCAAGGGTCGTCGAGCAATGGGCTCCTGACCCCGCAAAGGAAGTAGGTAGGAACCTACTCCAGGCTCAAGGCGGGTCTGGGCGCGGTCAGGAAGAAGGATGGACTCCTTCTTGGCAATGTACCACCTAAACTTGTTGGCCGATCGGGCAATGATCCACTGGCATTGATCATGTAATCGATGCCAATCTCTCGGAGGCCAACTACCTGCATTGTTAACATCGAGCACAAAACCAAAGTGAACAGCAATAGCAGTTATAAGTCCACCTACAACAATAGGTTGTCCCCTGACACTACCATCCTCAAATTGGGCAGGCAAGCTAGTGGCGGTCCGTTTGAGCTGGGAGACAAACAAATATGGCAGGCACAAAGCATAGTCAAGCTCGGGAAACAAATAGCTCCCCATCAGAAAAATCTCCTGTTTTTGACAGGAGTGGGGCTCAGCTCGCCCAAAAAGTGTGCATCCCAGAAATCGCTGCAAGTAGCGAAGACTGGGAAGGTGCAAATGATCGGCAGACATATGTTGGGTGTTGACCTCATCTTCACCCGTAAAGGCCGTCCAAAGTGTGTTTATGCGAAGTTAGGGGGGTGACGATGTTCCCGATTAGGGGTAGGCCAAAGATAGCAGCCTAGTTGGCTCAATGTTAATTCCACTATCCTCATTCATGAGGCGAAAATGAAGCACACGATTTTTATTCCCTACTTCTAGGGAACTCAGAAATTCGAGGGTTAGGTGCCTATAGGTCCAGAAAAACATGCCAAACATAGTACCCAAACCCAATTTCTCAAATAAAGTCTTTGTATCATTAAATATTCCCAATGTATGTAGAGATTGCGAATCAACAAATCGAGTAGGAACAATATTTCTATGTTTCAATTTCTGAAATTTTTCTTTTTGTTCTAAAGATTTGAAGATTACCTCGGGGAAGTTGGAATCCGGTGGGATGCGAGTGCTTGATTCCCCTCGTGAATTTTGCCGCCTCTTGCTTGGCCTTGACATGCTTGAATTTGATAGGAAGGTGAATGGAAGTGAGAGAGAGAAAAGATGGAGATTTTCTGAATTTGTCTTTTGTTTGAGAAAGATGAAGAAAAGTGAAGAAAATTTGAAGGAAGGGATGAGATTGGTGAGAGAAGAGAGGTAGGAGAAGGTATGGAGATGGAGGTAGTGAGGAGAGAGAAAACAAGGGTTTGGAGAAGATGAAGTTGTGAGAGAAGGAAAAAGAAAGAATGAAAAGGAGGGTGAAATCGACTCCCTAAAGAAGATGTCGGGGTATCCACCCGGTCGGGCCGATCCGCCCGGTCGACCGGGCGAAATCTTTTTTTTTTTTCTTGTTTCTCGCGTTCTTCTCGGCGGGCAATCGCAAAGCGAAGGAAATTCCGCCCTGGCCGGTTTCAGATTTTTCATATTTGTTTCGCCCGGTTGGCCAAGGCAATGTAACCCAAAACACGCTTGCGCGCCCGGTCGGGCGGCTCGCCCGGCCGACCGGGCGAAAACTACGTTTTTTTTTTTTTTTTCTCGTTTTTCTCACTCTGCTGAAAAAGTGGTTGCGCGCCCGGTCGGGCGAGCTCGCCCGGTTGACCGGGCGATTTCAATTTTTTTGCGTTTTTCCGTCAAAATTTTCCCAAGTCCGTAAATTTGCCTCCTGCACACACTAGACTCGTCCAAATATCAGCACACTCTCCCTCACCACACTAAGAAAGTAAACTAACTAAAAAAAAAAAAAATTCAAAAGAAAACAAAAATCGAAACTAACAAAGAAGAAAAGAAAAGACGGGTTGCCTCCCGCAAAGCGCCGGTTTAGATGGTCCCTTGCACGACCTTAGTACCTCTTCTCAAAATCAAGGAGTGTCTAGGTACATGACCTCTACTTGGCCGATGAAGGCGCCCCTCATGGTACAGGTTTGACGCGCCCATTCACTTTGAACTTCGTTCAGTTGCATTGGCCACTTCAATAGCTCCATGTGTTTTCACGTCGAGTGACGACAAAAGGTCCGGACCATTTTGACTTAAGCTTTCCGGGGAAAAAGCCTCGATCTAGAGTTGTATAATAGGACTTTGTCACCAACATGAAACTCCCGCTTTACAATCATCTTGTCATGAAAGCGTTTGGTTTGCTCCTTGTAGAGTTTGTGGTTTTCATATGCTTCCAAATGAGTTCATCTAACTCATTCGGATTGAAGAAGTCTTGCTTCCCTGCAGCCTTCCAAATCCAAATTAATTTCTTTAACTTGCCTAGGCCGAGAGATACTCCATTTCAATCGGTAAATGACAAGCTTTGCCATAGACTAATCGATATGGGGTGGTTACTAGAGGCGTCTTAAAAGCAGTTCTCAGAGCCCACAGAGTATCCTCTAATTTTTGTGACCAATCCTTCCTTGACCTGTTGACTACCTTCTCCAAAATGCGCTTGATCTGACGATTTGAGACTTCAACTTGACCACTAGTCTGAGGATGATAGGCTAAACCAACTTTGTGAGTGACTCCATATCTCTTCGAGTAAAGCTTTGAAAGTGCGGCTTGGTGAAAGTGAGATCCCCCATCACCGATCAAGACTCTCGGGACTCCGAATCGAGGGAAAATGACCTTCTTGAAGAGCTTCAGGACTACCTTAGAATCATTGGTAATGGAAGCCACAGCTTCAACCCACTTAGTCACATAGTCCACAAAGAACCAAGATATACCGTTCCCACAAGAAGAAGGGAAAGGTCCCATGAAATCAATACCCCATACATCAAAAGGTTCAATCTCCAAAATACCCATCTGGGGCATCTCCTGCCTCTTTGAAATATTACCCGTTCGTTGACATTCATCACAAGAGAGACAAAAAATACGAGCATCTTTAAAAATGGTAGGCCAATAAAAACCCACTGGGAGAACTCTATAAGCGGTGGCTTGTGAGCCCGAGATGTCCACCGCAAGGCATACTATGACAATGTTGGAGAATGCCAACTATCTCCCAATCAGCCTATACATCGTCGGAACAAGCCATCCCGAACACTTCTTGTATAAGAGGGGGTCATCCCAAAAATAATGCTTGGCATCGTGATAGAACTTCTTGCGCTGTTGGTATGTCAAATCAGGAGGATGAGAACCACTAACACAATAATTAGCAAAATCAGCATACCATGGAGATTGAGTAGACATAGTGAAAAGATGGTCATCTGGAAAAGCATCATCTATGGGACCGTCAGCACTTGACTCAAACCTCAACCGGGAGAGATGATCCGCAACTACATTCTCGGCACCCTTCTTGTCACGGATCTCCCGGATCAAACTCTTGTAGTAACAATATCCATCGTATAAGTCGTGGTTTGGCCTCCTTCTTGGCCAAGAGATACTTTTAGCGCAAGCATGGTCAGTATGAACAATCACTTTCGAACCTATGAGGTAGGTCCGAAACTTGTCAAGAGCATACACAATGGCTAACAACTCTTTCTCTGTAGTAGCATAATTGACCTGGGCCTCATCTAAGGTCATGCTGGCATAGTAGATGGCATGGAGGACTTTTTTTTTTCCGTTGACCAAGCACAGCACCAACCGCATAATCGCTAGCATCACACATGATCTCGAAAGGAAGACTCCAGTCTGGAGGTTGTATGATAGGGCAATGATCAATGCTTCCTTAATCTGTCAAAAGACTCCACACACGCATCAAGAAAATCAAAGGTGGCATCCTTGAGCAACAATTGAGTAAGGGGTTTCGCAATTTTTGAAAAGTCTTTTATAAATCTGCGATAGAAACCCGCGTGACCCGAGAAAACTCCTTACTCCCTTGAAATTCACAGGAGGAGGAAGTTTCTCAATCACCTCAATTTTTGCTCTGTCCACCTGGATGCCACGCTCAGATATGAGATGTCCAAGTACCACTCCATCATTCACCATAAAGTGGCACTTTTCCCAATTAAGAACCAGATTAACCTCAGAACAACGTTTCAGAATTTGAGAGATTACGCAAACACACATCAAAGTCAGAACCATAAACACTAAAATCATCCATAAATACCTCCATGATATTTTCAATGAAATCGAAAAAATGGCCATCATACATCTACGAAATGTGGCGGGGCGTTGCACAAACCAAATGGCATTACTGCGATATGCAAAAGTGCCATAGGGGCAAGTGAACGTCGTCTTCTCCCGATCACCGGGTGAATGGGAATCGAAAGAAACCCGAATATCCATCCAAATAACGAAAAAGTTATGTTTTGCTAATCTTTCTAACATCCGATCAATAAAAGGGAGAGGAAATGATCTTTCGTAGTGGCAATGTTTAATCTGCGATAGTCAATACACATCCGCCAACCCGTAATGCACGCAGTAGGAATTAGTTCATCCTTATCATTCTTAACAACAATAGTCCCCCCCCTTTTTAGGAACAACTTGAACCGGGCTCACCCACTTAGAATCGCGAGATGGGGTAGATGATGCCCGCGTCAAGTAGTTTCATAATTTCCTTTTTCACCACCTCTTGCATATTAGGATTCAAACGTCTTTGAGGTTGTATGCAAGGGCGGTGATTTTCTTCCAAATTAATTCTATGCATGCAGAAATCAGGACTAATGCCCTTTAGATCATCAATACTATACCCAATAGCCTTCTTGTGCATGCGAAGCACTGTAAGAAGTTGTGAAAGCTGGCTATCTGTGAGTTTAGTACTGACAATCACAGGACATTCCTCGGCATCATCAAGAAATGCATATTTGAGATGAGAAGGTAAAGGTTTAAGTTCTAACTTCTTTACCGTGGTTCGAAGTAGAGCAAATAGTCTCCATTACCTTACAATCGCTACCGTATCAATGTCAAGATCATCGGTGAGATCAAGACTTGTCTCCAATAATTCATCGAGACGAAAATTGTGAAAACTAACTCCGGAGATCTCATCGAGTATGTCAATCCCGCAACATGTGTGCTCAAGCATAGGGGACTTAATAGCATTGGTTAACGAAAAGTAATAGTATCATCACCAACACTCAAAGTCGAGAGCCGATTTTTACATCAATAACAAAGACCAACGAGTACATAGAAAAGGTCTACCCAAAATAATGGGAATTTGACTATCTTCTTCCATATCAAGTACTACAAAGTCCACAGGAATATAAAATTTTCCAA
Source organism: Beta corolliflora (assembly GCA_947648045.1). NCBI lineage: Eukaryota > Viridiplantae > Streptophyta > Magnoliopsida > Caryophyllales > Amaranthaceae > Beta > Beta corolliflora. Next base: position 195,378 of record CANSZD010002164.1, on the reverse strand, counting down.
CTCTAACAGGGACATCCTCTAAAATACCCAAAGGATACTTCACAGATCGATCAGCCATCTCAAAGTAATGCGTGTGCACTTTAAAGCACCCAAGTTCGGTTTATTACGCACGAGATAAAGGCATAACGAGATACACTAGCACCTAGATCACACAAAGCCTTATCTATAAACAAGAGCACCCACATGACAGGGGATGGAAAAACTACCAGGGATCTTTTAATTTGGGTGGGATTTTATTTTGCAAAAACAAAGACTACATTCTTCGATTAAAGCAACCCTATCTATTCCACCAAAATCTTTCTTTTTGGTTATCATATCTTTCAGAAACTTGGCATACACAGGTACTTGAGAAATTAAATCAGTGAAAGGAACTGTTACCTCAAGATTTTTGACCATAGACATAAATTTACCAAGTTGTTGATCGACCTTTGATTTTTGCATCCTATGGGGGAAAGGTAGTGGTGGAGTAGGAGAATCAGTAACCTTCTCCTTGCGTTTCTCGCGTCATCCACTTTCCCGCGCTCAACTTCAGCCTCGGAGCTATCCTCACCTTCATTGTCATCCACATCATCATTCTGAACTGGAGGTATTGAATCATCAGTAGGCATAGGTGGCGCATCATATTGTGTACCGCTTCGAAGAGTGACAGCATTAGCGGTTTCTTTAGGAATTGGTTGCCCCGGCAGATGACCTGGTTGCCTTTGTGCATTGTTTCCAGCCACCTGAGCAAGTTGAGTCTCCAAATGCTTGGTGGTGTTCTTCAGCTCCTTGATGCTCTCCTCATGATTTTTCTGCATAGAAACCATCATTTTCATTAGATCAGACATAGTAGGTTCTTGAGAGCTGTTATTATGAGGAGCTTGCTGCTGATAGCCTTGGGGTGAAGGCCTATTGAAACCAGGAGGGGGGTTCTGAGGAGCCCCTTGATAATATGGTGGTCTAGCAGCATGTTGTGGTGGGTTTTGATGTGGTGGTGGGTAGGAAGATTGTGGTGGAGGTTGAGGATTTTGAACATTGTGGCTCTTATAGGAGAAATTGGGGTGATCTCTCCAACCTGGGTTGTAAGTGTTGGAATAGGGGTTGTGTGGTCTCTGCTGAAAAGCATTGGCATGCTCCATCTGATTAGGATCAGGTTGACTGTAGGAACAATCATGACCAAAGTGACCTTGAATACCACACACTTCACAAAAGGAGGAAGTAATAGGAGCCATGGAGGACATCGCATTAATACTCATGGGAGGAGTAGTGGACTGCGAAGATTTCAATGAGTCCATCTTCATGCTCAACTGTGCTACTTGTGAGGACAACAAAGCATATGCATCAGCATCCAACTTCTTCTTGGTAGTAGTCCTGGAGGAGCTATGATCATTCGCTGCTAAGTTGGCCAGAAAATCGTATCCTTCATCTACCCCTTATCTAGGAAGACACCCCCTGAGATGAATCAATCGTGCTCTTGATATGAGGTTGTAGACCATTGTAGAATGCTTGGGTGATGAACCACTTATCCTGATTGTGGTGTGGGCATTCCCTCTGCAGATCCTTAAACCTATTCCATGCTTCCTTCGAGTGTTTCATCGAGGTTCTTGTTGGAAGGTGGCAAGCTTGTGTCTTATTTGCAGGTTTTGGTGGGAGGGTAGTACTCTTTCAGGAATGCTTCAGATATAGCACTCCACTCAGTTTCATTAACATCATTCAGCCACTTCTGTGCCTTGTCCTTTAGTGAAAATTCAAAGACCATAACCTTCAACTGATCAGGAGTGACCCCTTGGTGCTTAACGGTACGACAAAGCTGTTGAAACCGTTGTAAATGATTTGCATGGTCTTCAGATGGATGGCCACCAAATTGATTCTGCTGGATCATGTTGATGAGGCCAGGCTTGATTTCGAAGTTGACTGCTTGTATATCAGGCATAGTAGGACCTGTGGGAACATTGCCAGGAGAAGGTACCCCATAAGATTTCAGCGACTTAGGAGGCATAATTGGTTCAGTTGGTTCTTCCGTGGTTTTTTTCTGATTAGCAGACCGCTTTTTCTTCTTTTGTGTCTTCTTGAGTCTTGGGATGGTTTTCTCAAGATCGGGATCGATCTGAACTGGAGAACCTGTTCTTTTAGACCTGGGCATAAAAGAAACAAAGAAAAATGTGCAGTAAGATGGCCTCAATTGGAACTTGAAGTTCCAATGAGACAACCGAGAAATAGTCAAATAATTAATCAAAAAGCTATAGAAACTAGCCGTATCCCGCAACGGGCGCCAAAAACTTGATGGGTTTTAAAATATACCGCAAGTGCACGGTGTGCCGTTTGGCGAAACCGGCAAATACGGGTCGATCCACGGGGAGAGGAGTTCTACAAATTTATGTTCAATTATCTAACTACTTCCCGAGAGAGGAAAAATAATTGAGGAATTAAAAACTAAGTTAGAGTAAACTAGAACGAAAAAATGAGAATTTATCAAATAATTAAAAACCTAGGGCAATCGATCGGTCCACCATGCTTATACCGGTTTAATCAATATAATATAGTTCAACAACACTTGGATTGAGGTTCGAATAAACGAAGTATTTCGCTAATCCTTGGTCGAGCATTAACAACTCCTAGATTAACATATGCCAGATCGGTCGCTTCAACATAATCAAATCTACCTATTGTAACAAGCCTCTAATGAATATGATCTTTCGATTCTAATTCTTATTAGCTAAACATAACTCATGATATTGCGCAATTACATGAATTAAACAAGTATAACAAATCAATAGGAATTATTTTAATTCAATCCAATTATTGAAGAACATCAAACCACAATCAAAAAGGTATAAACATGGCTTCCCTCTCTAAACCCTAGAAATAGACTACTCACTCATTATAACAAAGAACTCAATAAACGGGATCAAAGTAAAAGAATTCATTAAATTAAAGAAAGTAAAGAAGAATACCGAATGATTGAAGAACAATGAAAAAGGAAATCGACAATCTATATAATCTTCCAATGTAAAAGTTCAACAAAAGTAGAGAGAATAAACTAAGTGTTTTGCCCTAAAAACATAGAAAAATCAGATCCCTTCCACGAAAATACTAAAAACCTATTTATACTAAATACAAAACCGGCTAAAAAAAACCGAAAAATCGCGTCCTGAGAGTCCGCCCGGTCGGCCAGGGCAAATCCGCCCGGTCGGGCGACGCCGATCGCGGACTTACGACGAAGGAAAAATTCCGCCCGGTCGGGCTCGTAAGCGTTTTCTTCGTCGATCGCCACGTTGGCCTAGGCGAAATAAAGGATGAAAAATCCCAAGTGTTGAAGTTCGCCGGTCGGCCGATCGGCGAATCCGCCCGGTCGGGCGCGTAAGCGGTTTCTTCTTCGAACGCTGCTGGTGGCTAAGTATGAAACTTCGCCCGGTCGGGCCACTCCGCCCGGCCGACCGGGCGAAGGTATTTACTTGTCTTTTTCTTCGTGGAATCCAACCAAAATGCTCATGCGGTCTTCCGGATACGCCTTGGACTTTGTGTGACTGCTGGACTTCCGTGTTGCGACTCCGATAAAGGTACAGAGTACCAAATCCGCATCAAAACCTGCAAAACACGACAAGAACTCCAAACACATCAAATCCACAAGAAAAGGGCTCGAAAGAGCCCAAATCGACTATCAAAACTAAGGGGATTAGAGTAAATAATCGATGAATAATGAACACATCAGTCACCAATGGGAAACTCGAAAAGTTCAAGATCACCATTAGGAATTTCCTTTCTTTTTTATAGTTACAGACTTGCCTTCTTACTTTTTTCCTATTTAGCAAATATGACCCATTGATTTTTTACTTTTTTCCTTTCTTTTTTGTTTCTTTAAGTGTGTCAAATACAAACAGAGGAAGTATATTGCATTTGGTGCCAAATATTGATAAATAATAGTGCATGAATACTTTAAACATACAAATAAAAGATAGCAAAAGGAGCTATTTGAACAGATTGTTTTGGAACGTTACGGATTCAGGACTAACGTTGAGTTAATTCAGAGAGAAATGTAAACAAATTTCTTACAAGTCGGGAGAACTCTAGGCACTAGCTAAGGTGCAGCAAAAACATAGTTTTCCATCTACTACTAAATACAAAGGCAGAAATGATGGTTTAGATAAACTAGGTTTTCGCCTTGAGAGAAGACAGTCCTAGTCTCGACGTTTCCTTGCATTCTCAAAAGAAAAGAAAAAGAAGGCAATGAAGATGGATTTCTGTACTACATACGCCTCCTACGATACCTCAACCTGACAATCAAACCAAGTCACTTCCATCCATAAGGCTTGGAGTTGAGCTTTGGTGGAATTACTGACTAAGAAGTGCACTCCAAGCTCCAGTACCGACTTATCCAGTTTCAGTACCAATGCCATTGTATAAACTAAGTTTCAGAAGTCTTAAAAGTTATATGTTCAACGTTCCAGATCAAAGCTTTCCTAAGAATCTGGAAAGATGAGTTCCAGGTCTTCGTTATCTCTATAAACTTGAACGAGTGCAGCAGCTTTGTATGCAAATAATCCCAACATTGCAGGCACAATCTAACAATGAATCAGAAGATCAGTTTAAGACCAAATGCTAAAATGCCAATGTACCTTCAGATAATTTATGATATACCTGAAAATCAAAGAGATCACTAGCAAAGTTTTGGTGAAGCACGACCCATAATCCATATATGGCGGCAGGAATTACAAGTCTTGGAGATGCAAGAGCAATTCCGCTACCCTTGACTGTTTTTTCTAGTGAGTCTCTCAAATCCTCACTTCGTATTCCAATTCTGGTCAGTAAGACAGCAGAACATTAGGCGCCTTCGTAATTAGGATGGTAGTAGTCGTTCTTTTTGGGATTTTTTGTCCCAAACTACCACAACTTTTAGGGATTTTGCAAGAAACTACCTCAACTAAGCAAAATTGTCCCAAAATACCGTAACTTTACAAAACCACTGTTGACCACTACCAAACCGGTTTTCTCTTGCGTTGACCACGGTTTTCCGATAAGCAAACGTCAAGTGCTCGGTACGTGACTCATTCCTTTTGTAAACGGTGGAGCTGCAGTAACACCGGCTGTAACCACAACACCACCTAAAAGGCGGAGCTGCAGCAACACCAGTTTTAACCACAACACCAGCGAACAACAACCAAAACCGGCTGCAACCACGGCAAAGCTGCAGCAACACCGGCAGCAGTAAGGAGAAAGAAGAGGCCTGCAGTGATGTGGGTTGTTGTTGTAAACAAGAGGGAGAAGGGATTTTGAGTGAAAAGGGCAAAAAAATACTGGTCATGTGCTCGGCACATGACTTCGGTGACCGGAAAACGTGGTCAATGCATGAGAAAACCGGTTTGGTAGTGGTCAACAGCGATTTTGTATAGTTAAAGTATTTTGGGACAATTTTTGCTTAGTTAAGGTAGTTTCTTGCAAAGTCCTTAAAAAGTTGTGGTAGTTTGGGACAAAAAATCTTTTTTTTTTTTTTTGATAAAATTTAGTACAGGGTAGAAAATAAAATTATACTACTCCCTCTGTTTTAGCCTGATGTTCCCATTAGCTTTTCCACAATTTCCAGAGCACATCTTTGATCTTTGACCCTTAATATCGTTAATTGCGCATCGGTGAAACTCATGAAAAGTTGATATTTTCTATATAGCATTAAAACAAAACTACAAGATTCTAAAGGACCTAAATGACAATGTTTTTCGTAATAATTTGGTGATATATTATGGTCAAAATATTGGCTTTATACTGAGACATTCCAAATGGGAACATCAAACTGAAATGGAAAAGTAATTACTCTTTTTCTTTTAAAAGTTTGAGGATATACTTCTTTATTTTCTGTTGCCGAAATATTTGTGGAACTGATTCCTTAGATATGTTATCCACATGCCGGAACAATAGTTGCAGATACAAGCAACTGCAACAAAGAATTATAATTAATAAACACTAGCTGAATAGCTGCAGAAGAAATCAAAGATTAGACTCCAATTCAATCAACCTTCACAATTTTCTAGTTCACCAGCGTTAACACGAAAAGAGGGAGTCAATGAGGTACAACTGTACAAGTTGATACCCAACAAATAGAAAGGAGATATTTAGACTAATATGGAGCAAAGAAAATAGGAAAAATTGACGCTATGGGGCTCAACTATGAGCGGTTGTCTTTAATAGATCCTAACTATCAGTAATCCAGTGGCAGGTCCAACTATTGCACGACTTATCTTTCTGTGGGCCTAGTTTACCAATGACTGGCTGAGGCAGTCATTTATGCGAAAGTGCAGCGTTTTACCCCAAAAATCTTACCCACACCCCCTCTGTCTTCTTCCTTCCTCCATTCTCAACTAACACATTCTAAACCAACACAGTAAACTCCATTAACTACCAACACATTATGCAATTTTTTTCTGTCACCTCTGGCTCTCTCCTCTACTATTTTCAGTCCATTTTCATCTCTCTTTTCTCCCTCTCTCTTGAGGTGCATTAATGGCGTCTGATATACCCAAGCAACTAACAGAGGAATTGTTGGGTACACACAGCAAAATTCATTTATAGCCTACAAATTGAAGCTAAATCTAGAAAGAATTTTAATTATTGAAATCGAACATTTTCATCTGAACTATAAAGAAATCGAATTTAAACACCCAAAATCGCTTGATTGGAAGAGATAAGAGATAATCAAGTTTTAGTAAGCTACAACACGAGTCACCAAAACCAACAACATCATGTCATCACCACCCCATCGCAAACCCCCTCGACAACCAGCATTAGAGATAGGGAGGGAGGGATACAGGAGAGAAAAACTGAAACCACCACCATTAGGCTCGATTAACGCACCATTAGACTTGAACCACAACCTCACTACCATTGGAACAACTATCTCAATTCTCACATCACCCAATATAATGGTCAGAATTGAGGAGAGAGTATGTTCGATTTCAGGGGTCATGGCCGGTGGGTCGCGAATCTAGGTTCTGGTGGGTCGCGATTTAGGGTGGTGGTGTGGTATGGTTATGTTCATGGGTCGCAATATCAGGGGTGTTGCAGTGGTGGCGGTGGTTTACCAATTCCAATTTCGGGGGTGCTTGACGGTGGGGTGTCGTTGTGTGTGTGTTTTTGAAGGAGGAAGAAGATTACGGTGGGGGTGGGGGTGGGGGTAGAGAGAGATAGGGGTTGAATTGTTGTTGCTGGGGAAAGGGTAGAGAAATGAAGAACAGACGCCATGGATTCTCCGGTGGGTTTTTAAAGTCATGTGATCATTTAATGAGTCACGTGACTTTATTAACCTGAAGTAGCAGGTTAAATGACCTGCTGGGTCCATGCAAAAATGGGTCATGGTATATTTGAGCCCCCCACTGGAATATTGAAAGTTGGTACCTATTAAAGAAAACCGCTAATAGTTCAGCCCTATAGTGTCAATTTTTCCAAGAAAATATCACAACTAACCTGAATCCAACACCAGAAGCATAACTCACTGCTGCCTAAGCAACATACAACAGAAAACACATGAGCTACAAAAAATTCCAGATTCAAGATTATTCACCTGCTAAAATTTAGGGAACATAATTCAACAAGAAGAATGGTAACTGAATTTTAGGTTAGACTTTCAGGGGCTCTGTTGTTTGAAGATTTTCACTTGAGACATAATATAACACTTCTCCACGTGCTTCAAGCTCATTACTTGTTATTTTGAACAGATTAATTAAATCTCAGAAGTGACCAATTGACTGCATTAAAGAAGACAGCGTATGGTTCTTAGCTCTACTCAATATATACAATTGGATATGCAATATATACTGTTTGCAGATAAGCCAAAACAATGAAGTTAGTTATATGATCTTTCAAAGTTCACAGATACGAAGTTGCTAGCTGCATAAATGAGTATTATAAATACACATTCATTTGCCTTCTTTTTATATATTACCTGGATTGACAAGACAAAAAAGCAATATCCCGTACAGGCAGCTCCTACCCCCAGTGTCATGAACATCAATTCCCTCTTAAGCTGGAGAAGCAAATCATACTAACATCAGGATCATTTTCGATTAATTAACTAGCAAAATTTGGAGATGAATAATGTGAGAGAGAAGAAAATTAGAAAAAAACATGGTTTTCATCGATGCTTCAGCCTTTCAGATAATATATTGTTAGCCAGCATGATATTTAGCACAGGTAGAGTGCTAAACACAATTCAAGCACAGTACCAACTAGGAAATTTTTTAATGATGATGCCATTTATATAGGTTGAGCTCAACCATAATCCAAAGTACAACTTAACTTTGAACTTCAGGAAATGACACAAGTCACACAACACACAACTGTTTTTCTACTAACACAAAAAATGCAGGGACTCCCTCTCTAGAGGAACTAGCATTAAGAGAATCTTTGATTATTTTTGAAATATTTCAACTCCTTTTAATATGGAAATTTAAAATACCTCAGGATAACACTAACTTTATACCACCTACAGACACAGATTTCAACTTAACCTTCTACAATAAGATGCATATATGTGTTAGCTCGGTCAGCTAGGTGTGTTAGAGGCACAAGTCCAATGGCATACTTTCTGTCTCTAATTCCTGTATGTGTAGTTTAGTATCTTGTAGTAATCTCCAAATGAACTATGCAAGAAGCTATAGGAAAATGATTTAACCTTATGTCAATGATAATAATGAAATTGTACACTATGCCTCTTGGCTCTTCATCACTTCCATTGTTATGTCTTTAATGATATACTTAAGAGTTTTTCTTGCAATGCACCAAAATTCCCTTTCACCATTGACTTCGAATGTGTTCAAAGTCCTTTGTTGCTAAGGTTATAAGGATTGACATATTTCTATACAAAAATAAGGTTTAGTCAATAGTTACACATATATATAAGTAGTTAACTAGTTACTTAAGAATTCATCCTTTCTTAGATGCAGTAAAACATTTCGTCAATGAAGATGGCTTCAAGTTGGTATTAATCTGAGGAACTTTCTCTAAGAAAAGTTTGAGAAAAATAGACAATAGAACCATGACTATTGTGAACTGTGAAGCACCCTCAGTGAAGGTCAAGCATGATTCATAGCACAAACAACTATCTTAGTTGGAAGTTGTTTCATTATAATCACTCCTCAAGCAAAAGCCAATCGAAAATCTAGAAGACAGCAGAAAGCATATAATGTCACTAGAATCTAGAAACTAGCTTCTCAAGACCTTATTTCTGAAATAATATACACAGGAAATTTGAGCTTACAGCTTCATATATAAGAAAGTTGAGCCTCCTCCTCCTTTCTCTATCATCCTTTGCTTCCTAATATCAGACGTCGAATCAGTAAGTCCACCGTTTGCCCTCAAGAAGTGAAACTGTATAAAAGCCTACAAGTAAAGAAAGTTGAGGAAAAACAGGTAAAGTTGGAGCAAGCTTGTGAGATGTGTTAAACCAGACCTCATTGGTTGGCTTCCTATTAGTTGGGGCAGAAGTTTCACCCATCAACCATTCTTGTGTTGTTGTCAATTTTAGAAAGCCTTCATCAGACTCATCAGCTGAGGCCTGACAATATTTGGAACATAAGAAAACTAAAACATGCATGGATTGATATGGTCAAACAGAAACATGCAGATATCACTTAAAAGACTAGAAATAGAAAGTATAATAGAGTTGCTGCTATTTAGTAAAAAAAATTACAAAATACCAGGGAAAATTCAGATAAAATTTGAAACGAATTTCTTATAAAGTTGAAGCTGATTCCACTTCACAATAATTCAGAGGGCACAAATGGAGAATCAAGAAGTGTGTGATACCTCCTCACTTGGTTGGAAACTATAATCTACATTTGCAGCTTCATCATCAATGACTCCCATTACCCCTCTCTGGAAAAACATATCAGAGTACTTCGTAATAAGATCTCCATTCAACTGTCTATCCCGAACAAAGTATCGCAAAACATCTTCCTCGACACGTTCACTCGCTGGCAATCAAGATAATCAGAATAAAATTAAGCATGAAGTAATAATAGAGCAGCCTTATTCAGTTTATCTTTGAGGGGTGAACACATTAAGTCAACATCATCAATGTATGAGGGCAGATCGCTTATTCTGGACAGCTTCATGAATTTGACCAACTAAAAGACAAAGCATACTACTCCAATAAGTTCATCCTTGGCAAAAGGAACCATCAGCTCAAGGCAAAATTTTTGTAAAGTATCGTTATGTGAAGGATAGAAAATAAAGTCGTTTTGGAATTTTGGAAATACCTAAACACATCAAGCAAGGAGGGTAGAAAACAAAGTTAAGTCTATGCAATGCCAATTAAATTCACCCTTTGACAAATTCTATTTGTACAAACACATTGGAAATTTTAGTTGGATTCCTAGTTGGAATTACAAGCTAGAAAAGTAAAAGCTTTTGCCTATTCGCATGCCGAAGTACTATATTGGCAGAAAATTTTGTAAAAAAACCACGGTTCTAATGTCTCTGTAACCTGAATTTATGCATAACTCAATCGGCTTACACCTGTAGTTATTTTATAGAACCCATATAGTACCAGACACAACATTGACTATTGAGCCCATACGAATTAGTTTCTTGTGCTTGACATCTCCATAGCATAGTAGATAACCAGTGTACCAATATTCTTTCGATTGACATCTCCAGAGCATAATATTTCCTGAAGGTTCAGTCATATATAATCACTCTTTTGAAGAGGTGATATTTAGTTGGGACATGGATTATGAAAGCCACAAGCTGAGCCAGCAAAACATCGCGGGGGTTAACCTGTATCTCCAAACAGAGAAAGCTTTCTACCACATTTTACCTAGATCACCAATAATGAAAGCTTCTACTAGTCCAAATTTGATCAATCAGTAAAAACCAAGCATGAGTATAGGCAAGACAATTTTTTTATAATGTTTTTAAAGGTTATGCCTGCAAAGGAAACTACGAAACTCGAAGACAGCTCTTATCGGGCAAAGGGGTCACACAAGAATCATTTCCAAGGTCCATCAATAGCAAGCTAATAGCTGAAACCTGAAAGCTCCATTCTCCTCGCCTTAAATTCACTTATATTAGGCAATGTACATTCAGAGAAGATAAGTTCGGGGTCAATAAGGGCTACCCCCAATTCAACTACAATAAGTTCTGATAAGTTAAATTCAGGGCCAATAAGTTCAGATAAGTTAAATAAGTGGAATTTAGGTGAAAAAGAAGTGCACCCTTACTGATTTCAAGCTAGAGTTAACACAACAGAAAAAGATAAAACTTAGAATCCACAATTCCACATAAATATATAAGCAATGCAATCATAATTTAAGATTTTAAAAAACGTGTACTTCAAAAAATAAAATTCCCCTAAACCCAAATCACCTACATTACCCCAAATCAAATCATAAAAGAACTCATTAGTAATTTAGTATATAACCCAAATCACCTATAACACAAAAGTTCATAAATTTGTAAAAAAAATAAAAAAAAAAATGTCATCCCCATGAATGAAATTTATGAACCCATAATCCTTAATATGCAAAAATACCATGACATTAAAGTTGCAGGAAATTAGAACTAAATATTGGTAGAAAGTACCTTGAGAAGGGGATTTGAGGACTGAAACAGTGGAATTTCTTAGTGGTGTAAAAACAGGTGGGTGATGAAGTGAAGAAGATTTGGAGAAAAACATGGAATGATTTGCAATTGCAGTTTTACCAAATAAAAAACTGCTGATATATAATCTTGATAAAGTCTCCATTTTTCTCACTATCTTGTTTATCTGTATATCTTTAAAATGTCAATTAATGGCGGAATATTTTTGCCTCAGGTGCTTGTGTTGGGCTTGCTTTTGCTGGATAGATTTTTATCTGTTATTGGTGGTAGTGAGTAGACGTCATGACTAGTTTGTGAGACGAACAAGAAACGTTCATATTAGTGGCAATGAGGTAAATAAACTTAATTTTAAAAAGGCAAAAAAAAAATGAAGAATAAGCTGTGAAAAGGTAAATTCAATACTACTATGTTTTAAAGTCATGAGAGCGAACTTTTACCACTAGGCCAAGCATTGCTTGGTATACTATGTTTTTAATTAGTTGTACCATTTTCTCCATTTGTGTTATGTTTTCATCATACCTTTATACAAGTATCCTTTATATGCATGTCATTCTTTTTAGGGTATAACTATTGAAAAGCGCACGAAGAGTTGATCAATAAAATGCCAAAAAAGGAATGTTTGTATATAATATTGTTTAAAAAACATAACAAATATTAATAAATTACTTATGTTTTCATCATCTGTTCAAAGGAGAAACCATATTAAAAAATTGAATGTTGTTTGTTCTCATATATTATAAACAAGATCTCGGCAAATCTCGTAAATATATTACTTTAATTTCTAACTTTTTGACATAAATTTGTCCTTGTGTGAGTCCTACTCCCTACATAGGAGTTTCTGAGTAGGGTTGCAAACAAGCCGTATCAAACAAGGATTATGGGTGTGTTAGTATTGCTCGAGTTCAAACGAGTTTTTAAATTATTGTTTGAGCTTTCTGACCTGTTCAAACTTGTGGATGCTTTCTTACATCTCGAATTCAAACTTCAACTCAAAACAATTGGGAAAAAGTCATGTCAGGTCATATAAGATATTTCTTGAGTTTGATCAATTTTGTGTTGTTTTAAGATTGGGGACAAAACGGTTTAGTTATGTTAATTATTAGGTCTAGTACGAGCCATGTCGTCTTAGGTTCAGTCAAAGCAATTATTGGTGACCATCAAGTTGGTTACCAATTATCACTTGCTCAAGTCATTAACAGGATTGATGATATATAGTTAGCTTTAAGCAGTTTCTCTCATTGGATCAGATTTTGACAACCCTAAGCGTGATTGGAAATTCTTACATGGCTATATAAATTATGACCATGATAAATTAAATGGTCTAGCATGGTTTTGGAATTAAGAATTTGCACTTCCTTGAAGTAATTGATGTCGTGAAGAAATAAGCTCAATACCAATCCTATGATTTGCAACCTTATAAGTTGCCATAATTTTTTCATTTTTGTGATTTTCAAAAAAAGTTTAAAAAACTAACTCTTCAAATACTTACATTATTATTGGTACCTTTTAGGCTTTTACTAGGTCAATTATTAAACCGAAAAATGATGTTATAATGCATTCCCTCCATTTCATCATAGTTAGTCTTTTTTTCTATGCATCCCAAATATATGTTCCAACTTTCTTTTTCCATATAGCCCAATATAATTCAAACTAATCCTATCAAGTTTGTGTTTTTTTTACCCATTTTATCTAATATCACGTTTACTTTTTCAAAAGAATAACTTCTATTATATCCGACTCTTACCACATTTACTAATTTACTAAAAAAAAATAGATAAGGTAACCACAACTTCTCTTCTAAAACTCTAATGCACTAGTAAGTGTTCAAATTCTCGAACAGAGGAGGGTGTATATTTTAATATTTGCATTCACTGCATATTTTGGCCCCAAAGTTGTGGTATTGGACTATTGGCCACTCAAAAAAACCAACAGCTTTATACAAGATATATATATATATATATATATATATATATATATATATATATATATATATATATATATATATATATATATATATATATATATATATATATATATATATATATATATTGACATCTAGAAAATTTGCATTAATTAAAACAGGGGTACATACTAATGCTAAAGCAACCAAACGAAACAAACTAACAGTATACAAGAGTTTTAGGAGCTCGTACATACTTTATTAAGAAAACACTAACTTTTACGTGTCCAATTCAAAGCCGTTTTGTCTTAAGCGACGACGGTTGAGGTTGGGTTATAAGTCTTGATGAAAAAGGCACGATATGAGAGGAACACTTGTTGAGATACGAAACTCGACGATCTTCAAAGAGAGATTGTCGCACTATAGTAGACCAGAATTGCCACTAATAGTGCCATGTCCACTAGGCACTAAATCCCAAGGTCCTTGAAAGGAAACATCCTCCTTGGATTCTTCTAAATCAACTAACATGAAGTCACTTCGCATTAGACTGAAACTCGAAAGAGGTGGAGGTCGAAACTTGCTCCAAATCAAATTGAAGGGCCTCCAACAAGATGCGTTTTATAGGTGTGTTGACACATAAAGCCATCACGAGAATCTGGGGGGTGTTTGATTGATGACCTTTGCCCCACTTATGGATCCGAAGATCCAACCTCACAATCCCAAATCTAGAAGAACGACGCACAATAGGTATGAATTGAAAACCTCCTCTCATCTTAACCAACACTTGAATTTCTAAAGCAACATAAACACTACGACCAACTCCAGGATTATAGGCTCTATTCCACAAGTTTCCTAGATCTTTCTATGTCATAGGAAACCAAGCACCTTGCACTGCCCATCGATCACTACTAACGAACACCCAAGCACATCCAAACACAACAAGGCCAGGGATATACAAGATATATTGATTGCATATATAAATGGTTTAAAAAAGGTAAGTAGTAGGAGTAAGTCATAACTTTTTTTTTTTTTTTGTAAAAAAAAATAATGCTACAAGTCAAAAATATGATCTCACAGCTCCAAAGTTCAAAATATGCTGCATCGGACAATCAACAGCCAGATACATACCAAAAGTTCAAAGAGTTACATCTTACATGTACTCAGGGAACGATATCCCAAAATATAGAGATTTCACCTCCCAGAAATGAATGTACAAAATTTCTTGATACAAAAATGCAGCTACAAGAGTGAGACTCGAATATGTACAGCTTTTTATTTCTGATGCAAAAAGAATATTTTCCCAAGTGAAAAAAGATCTGGGAAAAGAATTTGAACGCAAGATCTGTAGCCCACCGCCCAAATGGCGAAGAAGAAAACAGAAAGGATTCCATTCTCAGCTGAATATAGCAACAGAGGAAAACTACCCCGTCTACGAAGAAAAAAGAGCTTCCAAATAATCATCAATGTAGGCTAAACAAGGCCAGTGATCTGTTCTGATTCGGACCAATGTGGAAACATCAGAAACTTCCATCCGAAAGAGGAGATGGTACCTGGGTGGAAGGAATATCAACACAAGAAAGTAACCCATGTTTGTCTTACCAATGGTGATCTTACTATCATCTTCATATTCAGAGTATGTCAAATATAGTGGACCTCCATAAGGATTAGCAATTGAGCTATTCTCATGAGCAGAATCCGGTAACGAATCTATCCATGTAACATCGTTGATAAAACCACTATCCTTCACAACCTCCACAAGAGGACCACCGATCACACCGACAACAAAGGGGGCTAAATATCGTTCAATAACAAGAATTGCAAAGGTTGAAGGAACTTCCAGGAGCTTAACTGATTGTGTTCCATGGATTGCCGCAGACCCCTTCCCACCTTTTAGTGAAAATGTCTCCCGACCTGCATTGGACGAGGTGCCACACACCTCCCACAAAGCATCAAAAAGGTGTGAGTAATATCCAGGTACTGCATCTTCCAGGATTTCGGCTGGGACAGCAGCTTTGAGGAACATGTCTTCAATACCAACTGAGATCCCCTGAAGCTTCCCCTGGATAATCTGACCATTTTCTGCATTCGCATCAAGTGAAACATCCACAAGACCTGGCACAGGTTCCCGCGGTTCTAATTCAATGGTGACAGGTGACCTAGAGACTGACTTCTCACTGGGAGAAGTTCCAACAAGAACAATGTCCAATGATTCTTTCTTTGGGAGGCTCTCGGAGGTTGGTTCACCAAGAAGAAATGGGATATGATATGATTGAATAGAACCATACGGAGCTGAGGATGAGAACTTGACAACTATTCCGTACATTGCAGGAAGAGAATCTATTTCATTAGCACTATCGCCTGAAGAATCTGATCCCCATATGCAGTTGAAAGGTTCAGATCTAAACCTCAAAGTACAGGGTATTCTAATCTTGATCCCTGACATGTACCTGAAATCAGGAATACACGAAAAATGCTTCCTTAATATGCCCACAATCCCTGAAATTTTGGAATCCATGACTCGCAGAGGCTCTTGAGGATGATCTATTCTTTTATTGTCGGGGACAGACTCGGAAGTGCTGTTGCCACTGGGAGCTTTGCCGTTCATCTCTGGTTCACTATCCTTTATCCCCTCAACATAGCCATTCTCATAACCTAAAGCAGGTAAAGACAATGACCAAGATTGCTTCACGAGCAGTGGAATTAACCGCTCAAGATGGACGTAAGATGAAATACTTTTGGATTTCTTAAGATCTTCAGATAACCGAGGAGATTGAACATTAAAGAGGGAACTAGCATCTGGTGCTGGTGAAATGCCAACCAAATGATCCCCATGGTTCAGGATATGCCTGAGTTTTTTCCCAGGTATGCATATCAACAGGCGTAGGTATATCCTACAAATCACAGAACAAGGATGTAGATGGTGAGGTGAAATAGTGAATGAGGACGATTTAGTAAAAACGAAGACTTACATTATTTTCTGTCTGCAAAACATACATTAATCATAATATAATGCACATAAAAACACCCAAATATTTTGATCAACATAAAGAATAAAAGACCAAAAAGAGGAGATGCTACATCCCCAATACCTTTTTTTTTTTTTTTGAGGGGAACATCCCCAATACCTTAGTTTGTATACAAATGCAACTTAAATTACTACCAAGTCCTCGTCAGGCTTGAAAAATTATAGAGTACGCAAGCTGATAGCTGAAATCTAGATGTAATTAATGCTATAATAAGAATAATGTGGGATGGAGATGACAATATAAAAGAGACGGTAATTACAGTACCTTGCATTATCACGAACCTCAAGATCAGGAAAATAAAGAGAGGTAAATGCAAGAAGACGAGAGAGTGGCATGAACAAGCGAGAGCTGTGGTGGTGCAAAAGCATCGTTCGGCAAACACCAAGGATTTTGCTTCCCTGGGACCATGATTTTAATCCAGTTTCTGGACCGTGCTTTTCAACTAGGAATATCGTGAACTTGGTAAGCAACTCGAGCAATTTTTTAGGAGGTACAGAATCATTTTCTCCAATTCTATCGAATATGAGGAAGTAAGAAGACAATCTATAATTTATGACAACTTTAGAAAGTAAAAGTTCATCAATGGTCTGAAGCAGCTTCTCCCCCAAGCAGCAGTGCTTTTGACAGCTCAATAATCGATCGATTAAAGCAACCACCATAGGTACCAACTTCTGGAAATCCAATAGCAAGTTCACCAACTTTGTCTGCAATGCAGAAGTGCAAAAATATTATCCTCGCTGTAAGCACAATTTACATGATAAAATCCCCACTGTTCATGTTTTAATCCAAAAAAGGGAAGCTGCATCAACCTAGTCAAAAGCAATGCGGGTTTTGTGGAAAAAAAACCTCCAGATAATGTTTTTCCTTTTTCCACAGGTAAAGTCCGTACTCCATAGTAACCTCCTATTCTCTCATATCACAGTTATCTTGATTTTGTGGAAAGATTCATGCATGACATTAAGCTCAAGGTCATGATTATTTTTTCCTTTTACTTGGTATCCAGCAGTCCTTCCATATAGCTTATAAGGAAGAATTCACAAGCCAAGGTTGTGTAAACTCCATTTCCGTTTTTTATTTTTTATCTTTATTTTTTCCGGTTTGTCTATTGTTTACTAATTTTCAAGGCTTTTTACATCGGTAAACCCAGGAGCCTGGGATAGCTTTTCTTTCAGGAGAGAAGGTGGGACCTCTGCCAAGTTGCCATGAAAACCCATTGAAACATCTTGCAGCCGGAAGGCAAGTGCAGTGCCATTGCAAACAGTGAAAGATGATACTTGATGCCTCAGCAGTTTATTTTTCCTTACTTTTCTTTTGTTGTTTGCATAAGTACTACTCCCTCCATCCCAAAAGTTCCGTTTGGGATGTCCCAAATCAGTTAGGACAAACCTGATTGCATTCATTGGTAAGCTTTTTTCTCTCTACTAATTCAGTAATTCTCTAAAGTTGAACCCCACACCCACCCTCCCACTTTATTTCTCTCGTACTTCTTCACTTTCCAAAATATTTATGTATAAAGTGTTTGTTGCAACTAATTTAGGATGTAGGGTATATAAACTTATACTAATAAGCACCAAGGGCACACCTGTATGCATATTCTTCAGTACTTACTCCAAAAAAAAGGTCCGACATGTATCCAATGCATAGAAAACACGGAAAGAGGAAAACAATGGGGAGGAAACGAGCCTTACAACAATACAACCACCATTGCTATAAAATAAAAACAAAACTTTGTTTGCAGGTTGAGGTAAAGCACAATATATACACTTCCTCAATTCCATAATTCATGAAACACTTACTTTTCAAGGTCAAACTTTACAAATTTTTACCACGAATTCTTACCATTATATGAGAAAAGATAGTCACGTGGGATCTTTATAGATTCATCTCAAAATCAAATTTGCATATTTTTACCAATACATAATTGAAGATAATGATGGTCAAAGTAGTGCATTGGAGACCATGAAATTGCAAGTGTTGCATGAAATGGAACACAGAAAGTATTTAATGGATATTATCAGATGTAATCCACTCCGTACAACGAAAAAAAGTTTGCCTTTTTCGGAATGGTTTGAGCCAATGAATTTGCAATCGTAGAACATCTTTTCTTAAACTCAAGCAGCTCCTCAAAACACACTTTTGGCATCTAAAGGTGTTTCAGTGTTTTTCCAAAAGTAGCTGAGCTATATCCACTTCGGCCACCAAATGGAGTGAAAAATCACTTGCACCACATATTAAGGATGTGTTTTCATATTTTCCTTTCTTTTCATCAATTGATCTATTTGATTGTTCCTAATTAGGAGCAGGAACACGGAAGGGATCAATCACTCAAGCTAGACCCATCCTTGGAGGTTTCTAGGTGATATCAGTTTTGAGCTACAAACTTCTGGTTTCAGACAAGCAAACAGGGGAAGAAATAGTCAATTGACAACATAAAACAATTGCTAATAGAAAGCATATGGTTCTAGATTTCTACTCCAAAAACCACAGTTCCTATTCTGGTAGGTGCACATCTATAGAATTGTAAATATAAATAGATTAGCGGTCTATGAATTTCAAAATTCTACTCTGTCCTGATGCAAAACAGAGTATTAGCGTCGCTCACTTCTAATAAATGAAAGCATTCAAAATAAAAGGAATCACAGAAGAAAAGAATAATCCTTAAAGTAAGATCTGCTGATCAAAACAACACAAATCACAAAGGGATAAAGGAAAGATTAAAAAAGGGGAATTAGTAGTATGGCATAGATAATTATGACTAACTGATGCACAATTACAAAATGATCTTTTAAAATTTATTAATCGACATTCCTATTTACGTATGGCCTGGTATATCTAGAGTGTCTTCATAAACTTCACATAATTAACAGACTAACCAACTTTGAAAGAGCTAACAAACATACTGATTCCTAAAAATCGTACTTATTGCCTTCCTATGGAGTATATATTAGAAGTATCAAATCTATTTCTCCAGAATTGGGAACATATCACTTTTAAGTATCTCATCTGAAAAATTCTCCATATCAATATCTCTTCAACTATTGGGTAAAAAAATTACTAATAATCTATCTTGCTTTAAAGTAAGTAAATATTACAAACTTTTTTAGCAAAAATTAGACATATATCTACTCCCTCAATCTCCATTTGTGTGCCCCATTGAGCTTGGTTATCTTTTTTATTTTTCGTCAGGTGGAGTTCATGAATGATAAAAAAGGTGGGACTATGTAGAGCAAAGTAGTGGTCATTGGTCTCCCATGGTCATTTTTAGTATGGGGCAGTCTTTTATAGACTCCACAAAAAAAAAAATATAGGGACAAACAAAAGGGGACGGAAAGAGTAATAGTGAACAAAGTAGATATGTCTTCGCCTTGTATGTGTAACAATCTAGTCTTGCACATGGGCCTATGTTTATCTTCTTTTTGGGGTTTCTTATGTTGGTGATATGTAATAAAGATTTTATATTTAAAGGGACACCAAAGGAGCGTCAACCAAAGGAGTTTCAAAGTGTCAGATATGAGAAGCAGTCCAAAGCACCGAGAAGCAAGAACTAGACATTTCCAATACTTCGGGAATGCTCATTTATTAAGCCAAGAAATGACACAAAGAAAAAGACGAGCGGAAATCAGTCGGAAAGATGGTTTCAATTTTGCCCCTCTTTATCTACTTGAACTCAGCCGAACTCTCCCAGTATAATTATAAGGTCTCCTATAATAACAAAGACTAAAAAGTACAAATTCTGTAGAGAAACTTCACAATTCCTCAATATATAAAATCACACAGAACCTCCTTTACACATCAAGGAAGGACAATTGGCAAAAATTATAAAAAGTATACAAGATTAAAAAATATACTTCATCTGTTTCTCAGAAAGTGTTGCTTTTGCATTTCAAAGTCTAACATGGACAATAAATTGCTTTCAAAATACATTTATAGATATTATTTAACGTAAGTTGCTCTTAAACAACCAAAAAGTATAGCTGGTGGATTATTCAAGTCGAAAGGCGCATCCCCGGAAAGCAGCAGCATCCGTCTCCGGTGGATTATTCAAGTCGAAGGGGGCTTTTTCCTTCCTTGCCCACCTTCAGTTAAGTAGCTTTAAAAACGTTACAATGCATAGACCCTTGGACAACTAACTCTGAATTTTCAACTGCACTTGTTGCATCACTCACAAGTCACATCTCTAATACGATCATAAGCAACCAGATTGAAGACTCAAGCTTCATGCATTGCTCCCCTTCTTTGAAGTTGTATAAACTGTATTCAAGAACAAGTTTACATTACCACTCCCAGTCTTGAAAATAGTGTTTGGGTCTTCATTCACGGGTTTCATCTCTAGTCTCTACTTCTGGATTTCAAACAACAACCTGACCTTCCTCCAATTGTAGGATCTTTAAACAGTCAAGAGCATAATGATCCTCACCTTTACATTAAAGCATGTGACCACATCACTCTTCTGTAAGCTTCGTATTAGTTGCTTCCTCTACCTTGACACTAAAGCATTTGACCACGTCATCTTCTATAAGCTAGGTGCTTCAGTTGCTTCCTTTTCTTTCTAGCATCTACCACGTTCTTTTCTTTTTCCAATGCTTCAGAGTTGGCCTCAAAATTTAAAACATCACCTTTGGTACAGGAAAAACGCAGCTCACATAAAGCTTTCTTAACTGCACCCTTTTTTATTTATGCCTTTTAACTTTAAAACCCAATTTACACATCCTTAAAAGTAATATCTAATAAGGTTGTAATTCAACCTTGTACCCAAGAGTAGGATCCAATCCACAAATAAATGAACAACTTCCCAATCTTCTGTCATCAAAAGCTTTTTTAATTCTTGAAAGCAATTGACAGCACTAAAAGCATCTTGCTCATAATCATCCAGAAAAATCTGTTTTCTTAGGTGTTTCTTTGATTTAGACCATATAGTCCAAGATTTAATCTATGATTTCCTAACCTTTTTCTCCTTTAAGATTTTAGATTACTATACCATAATCACACATAGTTAGAGTGCTTTTTTTTACCTTACGAAGATAATAGTACAGGTGCGTTCAGATAAGTTCCAGTAAATTCAAACACTTTAAAAACTAAGCTTCAAAACAAGTTACAATAAGTTCCAACAAGTTCAGATAAGATAAGTTCAAAAAAAAAGAAGAGTAGATGATGCTTCTAATATGTAGAAAAATCGATATTCAGTTCACAAAACAAGAAGAGTAGATGATGCTTTAAATGAGCACGTACCTGTATAGCACGGAAGATTGCACACTCCATGATAGCTTTGCTGGCAGAAGGATCAGCATTAGAATGACATGATGCACCTATAACAAATTTGTGGAAGGTCCTGAAAGCAACTGCTGTCTCTGTGCTCCAAGGAGGTAGCCATTTGAATCCTGCTACACAGACAAGACCATCCTCAAAATACTTCACAACAGACTTCCCTGAAAACTCATCCTGGCTCACGGCTGAATCAATGATGACAGAGCAAAATGCAAGCAAATCTAGCTTTAACGACTTCAAGGCGAGCGCATCATATACATTCGGGTAGAAATTCGATCCCAACCCAATAACTAACCTCCGCTTCCCAACATCCTTTTCAGACACCAACTTAACAAAACCCAACAACCAATGAAGAACCAGCAACCTAAACACCAGAGGCTGCTGTCCTTCCTTAGAGACCAACACGAGGCGCCTACAAATCTCACCTTCCTGCCCATCAAATGTATCCAAAAACCTCCTACAAAGCATCAAAACAACATGCCAAAGCAAAGGATCATAATTATAAAGCAACCCAAAGAACTGAACCTTCAACAAAGAGCTCTGAAGCTCCAACCCAACTGCCAATGGCATCATCATAGACATGAACTCCACCATCCCACACGGAGTCAAAACCTGCGGCCACTCCAACAAAAACGCCATCACCCGCTTCAACTCCTTCGAAACTAAACCCGACAACTCAACTCCATAATGCACACCCTCCTCCTCCTCATTATCCTCCCCATCATCATTCGCCATCGCCATCCATATCGGAACATTAAAAGGCACTAAAGGAACAGCAGTACTAAAAACAGAAGCAACATTCAATTTACAAACAACAATGTGATGAATTACCTCTAACAGCAACAAAACATAGCTCTGAGAAGCATGAGTTCGTTCATTCTTACAAAGCCCCCATAAATGCCCCACAATTTCAGCTAACAAACATGGAAATTCTCTCTCCAACTCTCTCAAACACTCGCAAGCCACCGCCCGTGTCTGCCGATCAACCCCGTGGTTCGGCCGATTAACAATCGTCAAAAGAATCGCAACTAAACCCTCCAATTGAGACTTACAAACCCTAACCCTAATTCCACCCCTAATTGAGTGAATAGTCATCGTAATTGAAGTCGCGGACACAAGAATCTGCTCCTTAAGTGAGTAAGTGACCGAGATTCCATCAATTGGGGACTGAATTACGAGTTTTAGGGTTTCGATCAATCGACTGAGAATTTCTTCATGATTTTCATCGGAGACGAAGATTTGATCGGCGAATTCATCGAGGAAGATGAGGAGGTGAAGTTTTAGAGAGAGAGGGAAGTCTTTCTTCAAGAGAGAGGAGAGAGAAAGTTCGAGGAGAGAGAGTGGAGTAATTGAAGAAGTCCATTTCTCAATTTTATGAGAATCACCTTGTTGAAAGTCGTCGATGAGAGATTCCCATTCTTGAATTGAAAGGTGGGTTTTCTTCGAAGGGAGTTTCTCCATTTTAGGGTTTAATCCGCCATGAAAGGTCGAGAATTTAGCTGCTATGTAGCAGAGATGATTTATTTAGAGTATAGAAGTGTTAGGAGGAAGACAAAGATTTTATCTATTTTGGTGTTGATTTATGGGAAGGTATGGGACCTTTTGTTTTTTTTTTGACAATTAGGACCCTTTGGTACTAAGGTTGCATAAATATTGAGAATTGCTAAATGACGCTATTTTTTTTGCTTACTAACGCCATATGTACAAGTATTATACATGTATTTTTGTACATTATACATAGTTTGTCTTACTTTATTCACTTTCCTCTTTCTCTTACTTTATTCACTTTCCTCATTTCCACACATCCCCACATTGTAAATTTTTTTATTCACTTTCATGCTCTCTCAATATTTTCGGCTTTGACCACTGAAATACCGACGTTGACCAACTTTGATCGATGGTGACCAAGAAGAAAAACATACTCCGGCTTCATGGCAGACAATGTAAGTAATTTTTTTGGCGTTAAGAGGTCATAAGGCGTCTAAATTAGGCGGTTGACCAGCTGGTCAACCGTCTAATTTAGGCGCCTGAACAGCAGGTCAAACGATCTGATATTTGTCTTTTGTAAAAGCATGGTTAATATAGTTTTTATTGAAAGATTGTAGGTTTAAATTTGTAATATATGTAGTTTTGGCATGGTTAATAAAGTCATTTGCTAAATGACATGTACATTTTGAATAATATGTTTACATGATATTAACTATGTTCATATGAAGTAGAAATGTAGAATATATGTAAAATTTACATGATAGAATTGACTACGTTCATATGTAGTAGGAACATGATATATTATATGCATTTTATCTACATTTTTAGCAGATTAGAGTAGTTATATTTAGATTTTTAGCATATTAGAGTAGTTATAATATACTAGACATAAATGATTTAAATAGTGAAAACTACAAGTAAATAATATTATTTTGCATATAAGAATAATTATTAAACTCACCTTAAATTAAAAATGCATGAAAATATAGACGTTATATAGTTTTTGCTTAATAAATATATAACAGGCGTCTTATTAGGGCGCATGTCCAAGTAATTGCCAGTGTTATTTTTGCAGTTTATCGCTGAATTATGACTTGTATGGTCTTTAATAGGTTCCATACTCGAGCAATGATGGAGACGGGGTTAATTATCATAATAGATTTATGATAAGTGATAGATTCAATATGGTTAAAGAGGCGTCTGATCGTCTTAATGAAATAGCAGTTCCCATAGGCTTTGAATTGGTTATTGACTCGTATAAGAAGAATGCTAATGGTCCCCGCGTTTGCTATTTGTAATGTTTTCGGGGGACGAGATACAAGGGAGATAAGGTAGACCCAAGAAAGGTCAAACGGCCTAATACATCAACAAAGTATTGTGGATGTCCATTTAGGATTAACTTAGTTTTGGGGGAGCAATGGCGTGCGGATTCCCAAAAGTCAATATGGGTTTCACAACCACGCATTCATAGTATATGCGGAGGGCCACAGACGGACAAGTGGGCTCGATGATGATGCTAGGCGGATGGTTCGACAAATGAGTGATCTTTGAGACGCACCGAGAAACATTCAAGCGCCGTAATGCAGGCATACCCCCATCTTCACCAAGCGATAAAGCATATATACAACGAAAGGTATTTTTACAAGATGGAAGGCCGTGAAGAGCGGACTTCAGCTGAAAATTTTCTACACCTTGCTAGCTTGAAAAACTATGTGTCATGGTCATTACGAGATGATGATGGAGTTATTACTCATGCATTCATGTCTCATCCTGGTAGTACGAACGCATTTCGTACATATCCTTGGGTTGTTGGCATCGATTCAACGTATAAAACGAATCGATACGGTATGCCTTGCATTGAGTTGGTTGGTGTGGCACCGACAAATATGAATTTCCTCATCGCCTATGCCATAGTGAAGGATGAGACTGCACAGAGTTACCGTTGGGTGTTAGAGTGCCTACGTAATGTACTTGGGCATAATATGAGCCCCAATGTCATATTTACTGATGGTGAGTTGGGTTTAGTTAGCGTAATTCGTATAGTTTTTCCAAATACTGCCCATCTTCTTTGTACATGGCATATTAACAAAGATGTGGAGGCACGAGTTACCACTATATGTGGGGCCAAGTTATTTGGAGAGCGTTTTCGTGCTGGTCATTGGTGGAATGTGCTAAATGCAAACACAGAGGATGAATATGAGGTTGCATTGAGAAATTTGAAGGACGCTTGGGCGTGGAAGCAACCCGTTATTACTTATGTTGAGACAACGTGGTTGAATCCCCATAAGACCAAGTTTGTAAAAGCATGGACCAACAACGTGCTTCATTTTGGGAACACAACGACATGTAGAGTAGAGAGTGCACATGCAGCTCTCAAAGCCTGGCTCCAAACTTCCACTTATGCATTAAATACACTTTGGTCACGTGTTAATTTGTTCGTTGATAGCCAAATGATCAAGATCAGGGATGGCTTAGAGAAATCTAGGGGCAGAATTGGTAGGCAACATATGGTACAACCTTTTAGACATGTGGTTGGCCATATCTCACATTACTGTTTGAATTTGCTGAAGTTGGAAAACACTAAACGCCTCAACTTAGGAGATGGGGTGTTTGATTATTGTGGTTGTCGGCTTCTGTCAACTTTTGCTATCCCATGCGCATGTGTGATACAGTTGGCTATTAACGAATACGGAGGTTTGTATCTTGACCATATTCATCCTTTCTTCAAGACTTTGGTCATGGGAGATGGTGTAAATGCAACAGATTATGTAAGTTAGTGTGATCAGGATGTTGAATACCTTCAGGGATTATTTGTCGAACTTTCTGAGTGTGATCCGGCAATTAGGAGAGGTATTGTTGACCTTATTCGTCAGCAGTTACACCCAGAGGATGAGGGAGTTCAGGAGCCTCATGTAGTTACTACCAGGAGAGGTAGACCTCGTGGCTCATCATCTACTAGACGTGACCCGAGCTTGTTCGAACATGTGCAGCGCCAGTTTCGGGATAGATCACGGTCTAGTAGTCGTACTCGTACAACTCCGACGACTCAATCTACTAGAGATGGAGGTACATATATTTACTTTTTAGTTATGTGAAGATCTATTTGCTATGTTATTTACCATTTCTAGTGTGAAGTGCCTAACTAACTCTTATTTATATACCAGATTCAAGTGCAACAGATACATTTGCAGCGGAGATATTTGAAACGCAACCAGGACCTTTTCCTTACAAGGATAACATACCCAATGCCATCCTCCCATTTCTAGTCTCATGGAACGACGTCGTAGGTGATGGGAATTGCGGATTCATGTGTGTAGCTGACGCTTTCATTGGTGGGCAAGATCGTTGGGCACACGCTCGTCAACACCTTTATAACGAGATTTCTATGAGAAACGTTTATGAGGATATTTATGGAGGACGAGACTACGTGGACAAGGCGAGATACCGTATCATGCACACCCAAGGTCCTTGCAGTAGAGATCATTGGTTAGAGTCCGTTGCAGATTTGTATGCCATTGCTACATTGTACAATTGCGCTGTGATGTATTATACGGTGGGGCCGGGAGATATTTTGTGGGGTTGTTGCACTGTTCTACCATTGACTGCACCAACAAATGTGGATCGACCGTGTTATAGTTCGTTATGCTGCACCTAGGAGCGTTTCATCAGCACTATATCCGCCTACACTTGGCTCCTGATTTCCCGATGCCCCCAATTGCTGCACAATGGTATAATTTGAGAGACGATACTGTAATTGGATGGGAGCATCGTTACACATCACGGATTCATTCATGGAATGTTCATTATGGGAACACGTAAATAAGTTGTAAATATTAATGTTATAAATTTGTCCTATCTATTAAAGTTGTTTATTATGATCTACTTAATATGCAATTCAAACGGCATATCATTTGCATAAATATAACTAAATCATGTAATAGTATAAAACACAATGAAATTCAAACTACACATCATACACATAACTATAACTAAATCATCCATGTTACATGAAAATATAAATACAAATCCCATTACATTGAAAAATAGTTGAAATGAAAATAAGAATACAAATCGTCGAAAATACATAGATGGACTAGGGGGGTGGAAATGGGTGAGGGCTGCGGCGTGGGGCCACACCACGTGTACAGTTCCATGTATCATACCACCCCATCAGACCGTCAAATAAGTCTCGAAAATCAGCAGGTAGATGGCTAGTGTCCCGTTCAACAAACGGCTCCATCAACAGGAACATCTCAGTCAAAACATGCATATATTAGTACATAGGTCAAACAATTAGAATTAAATATATAATTTGTAAACACTTAATTTCAATCAACTATAGAATATAACAACCCGATCTGGCACCAAACCCGCCTCATACTGTGATGCGTGTCCACCATCAACATCACCATCAGGCAACTCAGTCGGGTTAATGATCTAAGGATGGGAGTAGGTGATATACCACTGCAAGAAAGCATCTGTCGAGAGGGATGGATCTGCCGCTTTCGTCAGAGCACCCACATAAGCTGTGAAGAACGGGGAAATATCGACCACGTCTGTCGCTGCGCTAGAAATGAGAAATCGACCCTGTACCTATCCCCTGCAGAAGGCCTATAGCAAGACTTCGGCTCCAAGATGGCGTGAGGGACCTCCTGAATGAATCCAAGCTGGCGTATAGTTCGGTCGGACATATACGACTCAACAATATCCAAGTATCGCAGCCACCCGTAGTACGTGCTCCGAGGATAAGCCGATACCGGACATATACCATATGGTAACCAATCAACCTGCATGGCATTCATCTGATCCAATACCTGTCGAATAATCAGTAGGCGGTCAATCCCCCTGCTCTCATGCCGAACATCCCAACAAACTGCCGAAGCAGATCCTACAGGAACCATCTTCCTAGTCCGATTCGGTCGGAACATAGGAAAATACTCGTAAATCCATGCCTGCAAAAGCGTGAGGCAACCACATATCTCGTCTTTGAATCGGCACGACTAGCTATACCAAGCTACCTATATAGGTACGCTAATGTAGCCGCACCCCAAGAATACCGACTCACATCCCTCGGGAGACATGACAAAAACGATAGTGGTAACGGACGGACTCGATTGCCACTCTTATCAACGAATAGAGTGGCACCAAGGAGGGTCAGCATATAACCTCGATACTGGTGGGTCGGACTCCGATCCGTAGCAGAACATCTCTGTATCAAAGAATCAATGTATACACCACCACCGGCCCAATGCGCCTTCAAAAAGGCGCTCCTCTCCATCCCAAAGAGCTCTGCACATGAACTTTTCACGTCATCCCATGTACCAAAGTCACCTGCAATCAATCCATCTGATGGGATATGGAGAATAGAACTCACATCATGGAGCAAGATACTCATCTCTCCGAAAGGGAGGTGGAAAGAGTTTGTATCCTTGCCACCTCTCGACAAACGCACATATCAACTACGATCCAAATGATCAAACATAATATCAGGCAAGTGACTTAATCCAGTAGCCTGTATCATCCCTTGAAGCTCGGAACTCATACCAGCGTACCATGCCTGAAGCTTCTTGCACGTCTTCTCCCGGTTATGACACTTCAACATAGTCCTCTCGTCCTCTCCAGCCCAAATACGTGCCGCTATGTGCCCTCCAAAACTCGGTATGACACTACCATCCACCGGCCCACCTGGCCTAGCGTCACGTACTAGTCATGTAGTGTCATCCTCCGTCACCTTCCTCTTGGCCGTCCTACTACTCCCGGAACCCTCAGCATTGCACGATGCTCCATCTGAAGAACGTGCAAACCGACCACGAGAGGTACGTGGTCTGCATCCCCTAAAAGCACGACCCTCCTCTGGGCCCGTCGATGGATGCTCCTCCCGACTATCATAATAATCACCCGCCTCTTGCTGCCCGTTCCCCGCCATCGGATCTCCTGTCCAAGGTGGGTGAGGTATCCACGCCCCAACATTCATAATGATCGGAGTAGGCATTGCAAAGGACAAAGGAGGAATTTCCGGTACCTCCTCTGTTTCTACTATACGCCTGATGAAGACTGAGTGCTCCTCAAAAGGTCATCTCTAGCCTTCCTCGATGAGATCGTCACTCCTCTCTGATGAGGATGACGATGACCCGAAGCAGTAGGCAAAGATGACTTAGCTTTACCCTTGTCTCGTCCACTCATCTTAAATTATAAGTATAAATGTTTATTAATATTAATTATGTAATAATATGAAAAATCACTTACATACACTAATTTTATGCGTTTAAAGATTTCTAATTATTTTTCTAAAGTTCATTAACCATCTATTATATTATATTTCATTAATTTTTCGCAGTTACACATTTTTCTACTTGAATACACCATAATTAACAAAATGTCATAATAATAATTTCCTAAACTAAAGCCGATACATTTTTTTTTTATAATTAAACTAACCACACGTAAGGTGGGGCGCCTAATTTAGGTGCCTCAACCACAGGTGGGGCGCCTAATTTAGGCGCCTCAACCACTGGTGGGGCGCCTAATTTAGGCGCTTTCACCAGTGGTTGGACGCCTAAATTAGGCGCCTCCACCACTGGTGGGGCGTTTAAGTTAGGCGCCCCACCGGTGGTTGAGGCGCCTAAATTAGGCGCCCCTATCCAATTTCATTTCAAATTTGACATTTTCAGCACTACACAAACCCATTTCTAGTCTAACATATGCAATTTTCTACTATAAAACACCATAATTAACAAAGTTTTTTAATTATTAATTTCTAAACTAAACATATTTTCATAAAAAACATTTTTATTTCCAGAAATTACAACCCAAAAAAAAAAAAAGAACTTCGCCGCCTAAAATAGGCGCCCCCTCCCCCATGCAATTTCCTTTCAATTTTAACATTTTCAGCATTACACAAACCAATTTCCACTCTAGCATATGCAATTTTCTCCTATAAAACAACATAATTAACAAATTTTTATAATTAATAATTTGTAAACAACACATTATTTTTTGTTTTCAGAAATTAAAACAAAAAAAAAATTAAGTTGGGCGCCTAAAAATGGCGCTTGCACCTCAGGTGGCCCGCCTAAATTAGGCGCCCAACCATTGGTGTCAGGCGCCTTTTTTAGGCGCCCCATTTTTTTTTCGCATTTGCACACTAACCTTTCGGCGGAAGTTCCTCGTTACCGGTGTTGCCGGAGTTTTTGCCGGAGTTCAGTTGGCCGGAAATGCCTTCTTCTCCGTCACCCAAGTCTCGCCGGAGCCGCACTTTGTTGCTGCCGGAGCCGATTTTTGATGCTGCCGGAGTGCACCCGGACTAGTTGCCGACGCCAGAGTTAGCCCAGGTTCGTCGCCGCCGCCTGAGAAAATTTGCCGGCCCGGATTGTTGTTCTTGACTTAGATCTAGTGAGAGAGTGAAGGAGTGAAGAAGGAGAGTGAAGGAGAAGGAGAGTGAAGAGAGTGAAAGAGTAGGAGAGTGAGAGAGAGGAGAGGCTCTTTGAATAGTGAGTACATGAATAGTGAAATACATGTATAATACTTGTACATATGGCGTTAATAAGGAAAAAAAATGGCGTCATTTAGCAAATGAATAAATATTTCATGTGGATGGGTAGCATGTTTAGGCTATGTTCAGTTCACCTTATTTTTGCTTATTCTAGATTAGATCAGATCAGATCAGAAAAAATAAGTTCAGATCAGATAAGTTCAGATTAGGCTTATATTTAAAAACTTATTATTATTTTTATTATTATCATGATTATTATGATTATTAGTATTACTAATGCTATTATTGTTATTGTAATAATTATTATTATTGTTGTTGTTGTTGTTATTGTTGTTGTTGTTGTTGTTATTATTATTATTATTATTATTATTATTATTATTATTATTATTACTATTATTATTAATATTACTTTATACAATTACTATTACTATTAATATTACTATCTACTACTTCCTCTGTTCCAATTTAGTTGTGACACTTTTTTTTTTCACAACTCCCTATGCAAAATTTTAATGGGGTATTAAGAAGGGGTAAGGGAAAGTGATTAAGAGGGGAAGGGGGACCACATCACATGGGGTAAAAAGGAAGATAGGAGAGAGAAATGAGGGACCACCTGATTTCCCTCCCCCCACGTCAGTTTGGAGGGAATGGGATTTGGTGGGAACTTTTTCCCACCAAGTCAGATATCCTTCCTCCCAAACAAATTTGGAGGCAAACTATTGAAATTTCTGAAATTTTAAATCAGATTTAAATGTTGACAACATATCCAAAATAATACCACCATATTCTCTCTCTTCTATATATGCCCCCAAAATTAAATGAGGGGCATTTACACAAAATGAAGAGAGAGAAAACATGTTTTCCACCTAGAATGGTGTAGTTACACAAGCAATCAAGTTCAATATTAGATCACAGCACACACATCACTGTAATTAGTACTAATCCTAGAAATTAGGGGGACTGAAATTCCAAAAAAAAACTTCCAACTTCAGCCTTGGTTCTTCACAGCTATCTACCAAAATGGAGCCATTAGATGTTGAGGAGGTTAGTGTTCAAAGCCTTCAACGCTCCTAGACATTGAAGGCATGGAAGAGGCGTTGCCTTTGCATGAAATGTGCAATCATTATGATAGTGATGATAATATGTACTCGGACAACGAAGGTGAAGCCACAGAAACAGAAGAACAAGCACAGCAACATGAACACCACCAACCAGAAGATGAGAAACAACAGCCAGAACTAGAAAATCAACAACAACAACATGTCAATGTAAGTTCAGGTAGAAAAAAACCAGAATTGACTCTAGAAACAAGAAGAAAGTTAATTGATGAACTTCTAACTTTGGAAATACATGGTAAACTTCCATGGGGTGTTAAAAGAAAAATTTCAAAGAAATTTAAGATTCATAGGATGACACTAGACAGACTATGGAATGATGCAAAACAACAAAGAGCAAATGGCCATGCTATAGATGTAAGGAGCAAAGAATTTGGTAGATGTGGCAAAAAACTTAAAGTCTATGATGAGGCATGGCTTCAGCGGTCCCACTTCATTTGAGGACAAGTATTAGGGCATTTGCTTGGTCATCTTAAACTACCTCATGTTCATTGTGTATAGACTCTTAAAACAAGGGAAAACTCGAAGTCATACAAGCAAAGAACCATCCCAAGTTGACAGAGAAACACAAGCCGGACAGATTGCAATGGGTTTTGAAACATATACTACCAAAGAACTGAAGACAGATCCACCAACATTTGTTGATATGCATAATGTAATTCACATTGATGAGAAATGGTTCTATTTAAACCCAGATATGAGGAGGTTCTACTTACTCTCTGCTGAGGATGATCCTTACAGGTGTTGTGTTTCTAAGAGGTACAAAATCAAGGCTATGTTCATGTGTGCAACATCAAGACCCATCAAGGACAAAGAAGGGAATATGATACATGATGGGAAGTTTGGTATTTATCCATTTGCTGAGTATGTGACTGCCAAATATTCAACAAAAAATAGAAAAGCATGCACATCTATAATTAAAGCACTTGATAGTGTCACACAACAAAGAATGAGGGATATGATTATCAACAATGTCATCCCTGCCATCATGAAAAATTGGCCTGAGGGTTTGTCAAAAGACATCTACATCCAGTAAGATAATGCAAGGCCACATATTCATGCAGATGACCCACAATTTATGGCAGCAACAACTCAAAATGGGTTCAACATTCAATTGATAAATCAACCAGCTCGATCTCGACCTTAATGTGCTAGACTTAGGATTTTTTAGAGCTATACAAGCACCGCAAGATCGGTCATTTCCTAAGACCCTAGATGATTTGATCACAAAGGTTCAAGATTGCTATGATTTTTTTGACCCGAAGTGTTGAAGTATACATGGCTACAGTTGCAATATGTCATGGTTGAAATTCTTAAGTGCAAGGGGGAAACAGCTATAAGAACCCACATCATGGGAAAAGAAGGTTGGAAAGGCAAGGCTTACTTCCACAAAATATTACAGTTGATCAATCAGAGATTGATAAGGCAGTTGCTTTCCTTAATGAGAGGTTCATTAATGTTGGTGAAGCATTTGACTACATTGATGAAATGATACAGTAGATTTTTAAAATGAAGAAGGCAACATTTTGGAAGAACAAAGAGTGCAGCAACATTTTAAAGAAGAAAGAGTGCAAGCAACATTTTGAAGAAGATAAAGTGCGGTACCATTTTGAAGAAGAAAAGTGCGGGAATCTTTTTTGGGTATATAGGTGGGAAGACAAGTTTTTGTGAATATGTGATGGTTTATACATATGCAAGCATGAAGATGTAATGCAAGCAACACTTCTAAGCAAACCATAATAGGTTTAGATAATTGGGGTAGTATTAGTATGAACTTATTTTTGTGTTCAAAAGAAGGCTAAGGAGTGGTTTGTAAAGCAGTGTTGCAAGAGACATTAATCAATATATATTAGCTTATGGGTTATGTTAATTGTTTAGCTGTACTCATATTTACATCTTTAAAACATATCTAAGGCTTATTAGTGTCAAATGGGTCTTATGTAAATCCATCAGGGATAATATTATGGGTCATAGAAGAAATAGGGAGGTTGATTTAAATCCTCAACACAATGAATATTATTCAATGTGGAGCAAATTAACCTCATTCGTCTGCCCACAAACATGAGTCCCTTCATCATTTGGATTGGGCAAGGCAACAACCTACTCAAGGGTACTCATTAACCATCCAACAGCCAACCAGGACTCATTTAACCAACATATGAAAGTCACCATACTCAAACCAACAAATAACCCACACCAAAACCAGGACTCATTCATCCACCATACTAAGGCAACAAATCATCATACAAGTCAGAACATAACAACATCATCATCACCATACCAAGGCAACAAGTCCTCCCACAACTCAAAACAATCATACCAACAAATCATCATCATCACCATACCAAAGCCAACAAGAATCAAACCAAGAAATCTATATAATCATCATCATCATACAAAGCCAACAAAGTCCTCCCACAACTTCACAACAATTCAAACCAATCATGGACTCACAACCAGCAACCCAACAATCATGAACATCCGCAAACCAACATTGCACAAATATATTAAAGGGACTCAATATATAAATAATAAAACATTCATATGAATGGCAAAGAACTCAAAGTTAGGAAGAATAAACCTCAGGGACTAGTTTTTCTGGCTTTACGTCTGAGTAGGAAGGCATGGTAGTCCGGATCCCATTCCGAGGTTGTGTAGGGACTCATTGGCACAGGAACGGGTTCCTCATCATCAGAAGAGACAATATCCTCATACACCTCAAACACAGACCACCCCCATCATTCTCAACATACATGGCGAATTTCTTCCCCTCATCATCATAAACAGGAAACCCATCACAAATAGTAGCCTCAACTTTCTCCTTTCCCTTCACCTCTTTCCCCTTTTTCTCCTTTTCCTCCTTTTTCTCCTTCCCTCTATTTGACACCCCTTTTCGGACCGATTTTGAAGCATACGTTTGAGGCGCCATCAGACCACAGATGATCTGGCCCGTACTCCTCAAACCACCCTCACCCTTTCCCGCATCAACCAGTCCCTCACCTTTTCCCCCAACAAAAACACCCTTACCCTTAGACGCAGAACAACATCTCGACCTCAAATGATAAACTCGCCCTTTAGGTGGTGTTTGTGCCAATATATTACCTTTTTCCGGACTGTCGGGTACTGGGACTGGAGTTGGGGGAACAAACTCCCTTGGAAGAGAGGTTTTTGCATAGAAATCTTCCACAACCTCAGATAAAGCACTAGCGTAGGGTCGGAGAAATTGTTCGGCATCACCACTGTCAAACAATCTTCTGGGCCAAGGAGAACCGTCAATGAAACCTTTCATCAACTCCTTAATCAAATCAGATTCATCCTCATCATCGGTTTCAAAAAGTGCGTCAGTGAGTGGAGAAAGATTTGGTACATACATATTCGGTATAATTTAGGGTTTTTTGGGGACTGATGTGAGGAGTTTTTAGGAGAGAGAGAGAGAAACAGGTAGAAAACGATGAGAGAGAGAAGTCGAACTTTAAGATCGGAAAATTAGGGTAGATTTGAAGAGAGAAAGTGGAGATTTTAGGAGAGAGAGAAAGTTGGATTGGGGTTTGGAGAAGATGAACTGAAGAATGAAGATGAAGGGATCGATGTAAATGAGGGTGGGGGTTTAATTGATGAACAGGTGGTTGGGGGTTTTATTTTCTGATGCAATTGATGGTAGGTAGTTTTGGGGCTTTAATTTTTGGTGGGAGTGATTTAATCACATTAGGATTAATGGGTTATATTAAGTAGGAATCAATTTCATTAAATGGTATAAATAAGGGTAAAATCGTCATAGCACAGTCCAAAACTTTCCATTTAAGGAATAAAAAAAAAGTGTCACAACTAAATTGAGACATGCTAAATAAGGAAAGTGTAACATCTAAATTGAAACGGAGGAAGTAGTACATTTGTTCAAACAGATTATTATTATTGTCGTTGTTGTACTTATTAATTATTAATATTCGTAATTATTATTAATGTCGTTGCTATTATTATAAATGTCATTGATATCACTATTTGAAGCTATTTGTGTTTAAGAAGAAGAATGTTCTTTTGACATTTGTACGTGTTCTTTTTTATATTTGTTCTAATTAATAATTTTGATATGTGATGTTCTTTTTTATGTTGTACATGTAACGAACATGACAATAGTATATGATGTTTATTTTTTAAAACAATTTTGGTATAATCATATAAATTATATATTACTAGTTTATATAAAACATGAGTAGCATGGGATAACCTAATGGTGTTGTTATCACGTTCAAAATTTTCCCTACAGAGGATTTCAACTTATCTTTAAAAACAAAATTTATATAGAACAAGACAACGATATAAGAAGAATATTTAACCATTTTGTTCAAGATCATATGATTATATATATTTATAGATTTATTTATAATAAAAAAGAACAATTTATTGATATAACAAAGAGCATGTTGTTAGTTAAATCCAAACATGTCATCAATATAAAAATAACATCTATCTTTTATTTTAAAAATGTGTTCTTTAAATAGATCTTGTATGCTCTTTCAGTACATGTTCTTTTTTTAATATCATTATATGTTCTTTTCATTACTACCTAAATTCTTATTATTAATGGACCTTGAACATGAACAATATGTTTTATTTACCATGAACAATATGTTTTTTTTAACCTAAAATGTGTGTTCTTTTATTTTAAATTTTTTTTTGGGCCCCTTTAGGGAACCCCGTGGTAAGATGAATTTCCTTTGGGCTGCCTTTGCACAGGGTCACTCATCTAGAGACCCAACAAGCCCTAACCCCCTTCCCCCACCCACAACAATATAGAAATATATGCTTCCACCAAGATTTGAACATTGGTCTCCCATGTGGGAGGTAAGAAGTCATACCATTGGACTCAAGAGTCCTTAGTCTTTTATTTTAAATTGTATGTTCATATACTAATTTGTTCTTTTTATAAAAAAAAAAAACTAATTATGCTATAATAATAATAATAATAATAATAATTATTATTATTATTATTATTATTATTGTTATTATTATTATTATTATTATTATTATGTTATCTATATTATTATTATAATATTATTTATATTATTATAATATTATTTATATTATTATTATTATAAAATAATTATATTATTATTATTATTATTGAAAGTTGTGCATAGTAATAAAATAATAGTAATAGTAATACTAGTAATGAAATACAAAGTAATAATAATATTAGTAATAACATGTTTTGTAAAAGATAAGTTCAGATCAGATCAGATCAGAAAAAATAAGTTCAGATCAGATCAGAAAAAATAAGTCCAGATCAGAAAATTCAGGTGAACTAAACATAGACTTAGTGTCCTAGATCAAGGTTGTTAGGTTATACGTTCTTTGAACTTATTTTAGCTGAATTGAATTAAATTGCGTTGAATTAAACTTATTTTAATTGAATTGAACTTATTTTGGCTGAACTTATAATAATAATAATAATAATAATAATAATAATAATAATAATAATAATAATAATAATAATAATAATAATAATAATAATAATAATAATAATAAATAATAATAAATAATAATAAATAATAATAAATAATAAATAATAAATAATAAATAATAAATAATAAATAATAAATAATAAATAATAAATAATAAATAATAAATAATAAATAATAAATAATAAATAATAAATAATAAATAATAAATAATAAATAATAAATAATAAATAATAAATAATAAATAATAAATAATAAATAATAAATAATAAATAATAAATAATAAATAATAAATAATAAATAATAAATAATAAATAATAAATAATAAATAATAAATAATAAATAATAAATCATAATAATAATAATAATAATAAATAATAAATAATCAATAATAAATAATAAATAATAATAATAGAAATAATAAATAATAATAATAAATATTGTTATAGTAATAAATAAATAATAATAATAATATTAATAATAATAATAATATTAATAATAATAATAATATTAATAAAAATAAAAAAATAATGAAAATCACAAAATAAAAAAATAAAAAACATAAATTCATCGTTATTATAATTATAATATTAATAGTAATAGTAATATTGAGAACAAAAATAATAATTACAACATTAGACAAGACTGAACTGAACTAAACTTATTTTGGCTGAACGAACTTATTTTGGCTGAACTGAACTGAAAATAAGTCCAAAAGAACAGGGCCTTAATGAGTTGAACTGAGGTTGAGGTTAACGTTGCTCGACTTGTGATATTTATACTCGAACTTGATTTGAGTCACGAGCTTTCTCGAGTCTAAATTTTTAGTTTTGTGTTATCTCAAAACTCAATTTGAGTTTAGAAGTTATAGTTATAAAAAAAAATCATATATAGATTTTTGGCACTTCTTTTGAGCTTTTTATACTTCCTCCGTAACAATATTATTGCAACATTTCCTCTCGACACGGACTCCTAGGGAGTTTTTCTTAATGGAGTATTAGGGATTTGGTTAGAGTATTAGGGGTTTGGTTAGAGTATTAGTGGTATGATTAGCCTTGTGAGGAGAGAGAAAGTGGGTCAAAACTGACCACCACCGGACCACCTTCACTAGTCACCACAACCACCGCTGCCACCGCAACCACCACAACACCACCTTCATCACTGCCAACGCAACAACCATCTCCACCACTGCCACCGCAACAACCACCTTCACAACCCCAAATCAAACCCAGAAATCGAACGAAATCAAACCCAAATCGATCGAAATCAAACCCACCTTCACAAACCCAATTCACACCCCAAATCGATCGAAATCAAACCCAGAAAATTGAACGAAATCAAACCCAGATAATTCGAACGAAATTAAACCCTAAAAATCGATCGAAATCAGACCCAGAAAAGCGATCAAAATCGAACCTAGAAAATTCACCTACGCTCCCCTCTTCTTTTTTCTTCGCTTAGCACACAACCACTGGACAGCCACGACTCACAGTCGAACCAGATCTAGAAGTTCCGTGGTGAGTTCGAACCAAATCCACAGTCGAACAAGAATGGAGATAGGCGATGAGTTTGAACTAGATCCACAGTCGAACACGAAAGAATTTCGGCCTCCATGTTTAAATGCTTGTGGTGGTCGATTTGGTGGTTGTGGTGGTGGAAATCGGTTGGCGATGAGATCGGCGGAAGATGGTGAGGTAGGCGGTGGGTGTTGTGGCAGTTGGTTGGTGGTGAGGTCGGTAGGCAGTGAATGGTTGGTGGTTGGTGGCTAGTGAGGTCGGCGGTGAAGAAAGGTTGATTATGCTAAAATAGGGTGATATAATTAATGTTGATGATTTTAAGTTAAGTTGTTAATGAATATAAGGTTTAGTTTAATGATGTTTTTATCTTCATAAGTAGGGGTATTTTGATAATTTCATACACAAAAACTTACCTAAAATGGAAAGAATGAAAATTGTTGCATTTATTTTGTTACGTCCCAAAATGGCAAATGTTGCATTTTTTTTGTTACGGAGGAAGTAAGTATTGTTAGAGCAAGATCATCACTATAATATCTTAAGACAATATGACATCATCATAATTTTTGGGTACACTTGTCTTAAGATAAGATTTGCATGTATGATGCGTTTGATCATCACAAATCTTAACAAAGTCTTAATTGGAGTCTTGAAACATATGTAAACCCTATCCAAAACACACTCTTAATAAAAGTAGTATGATTGATTGCGATCTATTTACTTACCTTCCTCAATACCTCTTGCCCATCATCTCCCTTCCGTTTCATTCTTTATTTCTTCAGTATTTTGTCATGTTGAGGAACCAAATAAAAAAAAAGCTAATCCCCAACTGTATCTTCCACTTTATAATGCAATTTCATGAAAAAATTATTTTCTGTCCAACCAAACCGAGACAAAAAAAAACAATTTCAAAGGGATAATCACAATCATATGGAGTATCAATTTTCCTGTGTTTAGTTGGTTCCTTACCTGAAATGAGAAGGAGAGAATTGATGAGGAGAGAAGAAGGTAAGTAATAGAAAGAGAACCATGTAGGATTCTTTAATTTAGAGAGGAAGATGTTTTGCAGCCTTAGCTAAACTTTTTTCCACCACATGGTAACCATTTTCTAACAAATCAAATAAAAAAAAAAAAAACTCGTTTCCTAGAAAATGTATTCAACCAAACGCTCTAGATTAAGATCAATCATTACACTCTAAATTCATGATCCAGCATAAAGTGCATTTGATAAACATTTTACCATGTAAACGGTACAATGAGGAGTATTTTGTGATCACATGCGCATTTAGACCTTTTCCTATTCCACTTATATCCCCTACTCTCAAGCGTATTATTGGATTAATATAGTGAAGTTAGAACATTATTTATAGGTCACTAAAAGAGAGTCCAATACGGTTATTTCTAACTTACTAAGTAAAGTCAGATAGTTTTGTAAAACAAATTTCATATACTTTAATGTTCTAATTATGACTAGAGTGGTTTCCTAAAACTGGTTATGGATTGTTAAACCGGGGGTGAAAAATAATATGCATGGCCTGCCTAAGCTTCTTCAAGGAGTTACGAAAAAATTTAGCCCTTGATTTTTGTTAAAAGTTTGATTTGGTTCCTTAAAGTTTTATATTTGACTTTGGTCCTCCCAATTAGATGCCTGTTAGTTTGAGCAAAACCACTAATTCTCTAGCAATCCCGAAAAGCCATGCAAGCCAGTCAGGTTGCAAACCCCATTAAGATAGTTCCAACATAAACAGGAGAAACCCATCTACAATAGGTCATAGGTGGGTAGCTATTCGCTATTCAAAACATAAACAGGAGAAACCTAGTACTAGTACTCGCACCATAAAATTGGTCTTGGAGTCACCATAAAAAGGCGAAGGCGGTGACATTGGCGCTGGCAGTTGCATGACAATGATTGATGACAGAAATGGAAACAAGGCAGTGGCAGCGGTAGATGATGAGTGATAAGTGGTAGCAAAGTTGAAGGATCAATTGTGTTAACTCGGATCAAATGTACTTCCCTCCAAGTAAAACTTAATCACTATTCTTTTACAATGATATGACTATATGAGGTGTTCTACAAAACTGTCGTTCCAACATAATTCCTCATCATTTATATCACTAGATGATAAGCTGCCAACTGATTTGGAGTTTTTTTTTTTGACAGGAAACAAGGATGAGATTTATTCAATAGAGCTAAAATCAGATATTACAGCAAGATGTGCTTCACTAGGCACCTCCTCCATTCACACTCTCATTTCACTAAACTTCTTACTTACTTGTGCAAGAATGTGAGCAACCCCATTCCCTCCCCTACAAACATGTGAAAAAGGGAATGAAGTACAAGATTTAACAAGTTTAATAATGTCACACACTATCCTACCAAAACTTGTATTTTCACAAAAACCATTTTTCAAGTGTGAAAAGCATGATGTTATCTGTCTCGATTTCCACACTGCGAATTCCTGCTTGTAAAGCAATCTGTAGCGAGTGTCTTGCGGCCATAGCTTCCACTTCATCCACATACTGATTTGGAGTTAAGCCCAACACATGTATTATCAAAGATCGAAAGAGGATTCCACATACTACTAGAAAAACAGGTAACAATTAAATAATTCCAACAACAGTTTATCCGAATAGATAAATCTTTAAATGCTAATATATAAGCAAAATCATAAATACTTATAACATTACGGAACCGCATCATGTCAAGCGTAAATTCCTCAACCATTACTTAACTTGAACAGATGATCAAGGCCCCTGGCAACTTCTGGAATGTGCATCATGTCAAGCGTAAATTCCTCAACCATTACTTAACACAGATGATCAAGGCCCCTGGCAACTTCTGGAATGCGCTCTTAAGCTCAGGCGCTCAAGCAATTCCTCCGAAATTAATGCAAGTCTCAACAAAGACTAGATTTTATATCTTTTCCTTTTTGTGATAAGAATATATGTCAAGCCGTTTCCACCTACACTACTTGAATTGAACAGGAGACAGAGGCCCTCGGTAAATTTTGCAATGTGCTCTCAACTCTCACTCGATCAACCTTTGTCCAATTGCACAAGTACATGACCAACTTCTCCAACACAAATGCATGTCTAAGGAAAAATTGAATCAAATCTATATCCCTTTCGCCCCCCTCGAACCCATCAATCACAATTTCTTTAAGATGATATTGGCAACATATAGGAACATTTGCTAGAGCTGTTCTACAAAACTGTTGTTCCAAGGCAGATTCCTCCGCTTCCATAGCACCACCTCGTACACCTAGGCCCTGCAAAGTAGATGATAATGCAAGTAAATTTGTTACACCATTCCTACATCCAGTCCATGTATATGAAATTACTTGTATATCAAAGCACAAAGAAACCACACGTACACTAACCAGTGGAAAAAAAATTGTTTCTAAGACAGGCGAATTATTAAGAAATGCCAACAGTATTTTATCCCAACCACGAGCATTTTCATATGGGAGTTCTACATGTTTCAAATTATGAAACACGGGCAGCTGATCCTTTACTGCTTCATGGTTTAATTCCTTCAAATTAACAGATAAAAAAGCAGTCAGTCAATTAACTTCAAATTAATGATAAAGGGTGTCAAGATTAGAAAGTGAGACAAACCTCTAAGAATGGATAGATCAGAGTCAAATGCTGCACATTAGACAAGGGCCTCAGAAGGCTAAGTTTCAGCTGACCAGAACCCTCATATGCTGCCTCCGAGCGATTAACTTCCATTTCAAGGTAGGCTTTGACAAGGGAATCCATTTTTGTGATGATGTAATGCGATGCTAAATTATCACAGTAATTAAAACGCTCCAAGTTAGGAGTATGAATAAGCACAGAGTCAAAACAGTCTTGATTCTCCCCATCTTTGTTCCACACTGAAAGCATTAATCTCCTAAGAGAAGGCGAAGAGATACTTATGAAATGGCCATGGACCCAAGTTGCATCCACAGTAAGATCTTCAAGTAAAGGACAGCCGGAAACGAGCCTCGTCACAAGGCCATCGTCGGGAATCATAGCTGCCTGAAAGGAGAGTAATTTCAGGTTGGGAAGACGGAAACATGGCAAGGTTGAAGCTCGATGGAGACCAAGGTTGGTATCGAGCTTCAAAACCTCTAATGTTCCACAAGTGAAAATTTCTGGGGGCAGCTGAATATCCCCTTCCTCCCTCACATGAACGCGAAGGTCAAGCTCCGTGAGTCCACAAAAGGTCAACGGAAAAGCGATCCACGCATTAATATGGTTGGATTTCAGGTCAGGAAAACAGCCTTTTTTACACTGTTCTTCCAGGGGTTCGATTTCATCATGAACCGAAACATGACGATACCTGGTAATAAAGGATGGACCTACTGCAAGTCTAAACCTGGTAAGATAGCGAGACTGGTAGTGGTATGATAAGAGAACGGAGTCTACAAAGGCGACAAAAGTGGGGAAACGTTCTATTGCATAAGGTTTCCTAGTACAATGACTTATAGGTAAATCGTCGAAATCGAGGCAGGTAAGTGAATGGAAAACATGGGTGATCATACTCTTAAAGGAGACGCAAGCAACAGCAGCATCCTTGGTAGGAAGCAAAGAAAGTATACGAATTAACAAGTCAATGGGTAAGCAAGTGAGTCTATCAATGTTGCGATTATGATTATGA
Organism: Beta corolliflora; assembly: GCA_947648045.1. Lineage (NCBI taxonomy): Eukaryota > Viridiplantae > Streptophyta > Magnoliopsida > Caryophyllales > Amaranthaceae > Beta > Beta corolliflora. The sequence continues at coordinate 151,909 of CANSZD010002164.1, read as the reverse complement.
ACATCATCCTGTAAGATACTAGTACTCATATCTGGTAGTAGTAGTCACTCAGGGCTGTAAAATTAGTAATCAAGCCGGTCCCTGAGCCATATCATGAGCAGGAGAATAAGTCAGATTTCCAATCACCTCTCTCTATAAAAGTATAAAACAAAAATTAATCATCACATCAAGAATATTAATAATACTTATCAAATTAATTAATTGGTAACACCTCCTCTATAAGAGGTGGCGGACCTAGGAAATTAATTAAACAAACTGAAGTGAATTTGTCCGAATTGAACTGAAATGAATGAAAAATGCGAAATGAAACTAACTAAAGTGAAGCTAACCGAAATTGAATTTGTCGGGCGGGCCGAATATTTATTAATTAAGTCCAAAAGAACAGAGTCTAACTCTTGTAGTAAAGTAAATTTTGGTTCACAATTCATATAACTAATGTGTTCAACTAGTGTAACTACTGATGCTATCAACATTCCTTCGAGTAAGCTAATTTCAATTTCACAATTTCTAAACTTTTCAATTGAACTATTAAAGTATTCAACTAATCTCTATTCACATCCCTACAAAAACAAAAACATATTTCACAACATCTATTTCAATCCATCTAATTCAATGTCACGATTCTAATTTCAAATCAAATAATTTTATTTTCACAACATCTAGTTTTAATTTCATAACGTCCGAATTCCATTCCATAAATTAACAAATAACTTTTTTTTGAGAAAATAAAAAAAACCTCGAACTGATAAACTGAGCCACTGAGGTCTGACGATTTTCGGCAGTCAGGCGTTCCAAAACTCCGACTCGTCGCCGCTGAAAAAGGATAGGAGAAGTGTACTGACAGAGGTGAGAGAAAGTTAAAAGGAAAATATTCTCAATAATATATATATATATATATATATATATATAGTATTGTATTGCTTACCTTACCGTCCCTGAAATATTTTGTTTGATTCATCACGGTATACACTTTCCAAATATATTTTTTATAATTTTTTACTTTATATAATTAGAGATATTATCACTCAAAGTTGCAACTCGACAATGTGAAAAGTCCAATGTTACATCTAAAAAATGGGAGGGAGTAACTATATGGATATTATTTGTGAGATATAAAATATTCATTTGTTGACTTTATTTTGTTACGAAAGAAGTATCATATTGTTGTAAAGATTGATTGAGATGTACTCCCTACGTTTCTTTTAAATTGTTACACTTACACTTTTCACGCATGCCAATGTAAAATTTTATAGAGTAATATCTTTAGTTTGTATTTGTAAAAATTATAAAAACTACGTATTAATAAAATACATATGAAGATGAATCTAACAAAATCTCACGTGACTATATTTTTATTCACTTATAAATCATAAAAAATGGTCAAAGTGAAATTTGTGAATAGTATAAATGTCAAAGTGTAACAATTAAAAGAAAACAAATTTAGTAGATCTTTGTTATCCTGATATTTGTTGATGTTCGGATGCCTTTGTTTTTTAGGTACTTCCTTTTGTTGGCTTTGCAGTTGCGATGTTTATGTTTTACTCATTGGTTCCAATCTTGCTCAAGGTACGTACTTTATTTATGTAATTTGTGGTATTTTCTTTATTAAAGAACACGCTAATATCAATTGGAACTTACCAGCTAGTGTATCCCTTGTAGTTTTAGTAATTGTTTTCCCCCCTGTTTATAGTTAATATAGGATAGAGTAGACAGCTTGTGATGCATATTCTGCTCCAGTCCCTCTTAGAAATGAACAAATCTTCAGGTTTTCTTGAGCATTCCTTACATGAAATTGTTGATATTGCTTGGCCAAGTAGCCTCATTTGCAATAACATATTCTTCATTGTGAGTGCAAACTAAAGATAATGAGGTGTTTGTGTTCCTTGTGATGCCAAATTGGTACTAGCGTTGTGATATGAAAGTTCATCAATTCTGTCTATGAATTAGCTTGCTGATTTTGTGTCGGATTGATTGTATTTGAAGGTCTTGTCCATTTAGGCACTTCAAAATTAGCAGAAGTTACCGAATGAGTGCTTGAATTTAGCATTGCTAAGCTGCTCAAATTCTGAATCCTCTGGTTTTATGTTTATCTACCATGTTAGGTTCTGTTCCTTTTTGGCTCTCGTTTGATGCTTCACCAATTTTATGGCACACCTGTCCTTGTTAGTGTTGGAAGTTCAACAATTACTCTAAAAGACAAAAACCTCAAAGTGAGGAGTGGAAAAACAAAGTAAAGGCCTTGCCCACATTAGAAAAATACATCGCATTGTAAAAATAGCATCTTCTTGTTTATTAATAGGAGTTCCTTAACACTTTTTGTTTGATAGAGTGCTAGATGGATGGATGCACCACACACGCACGCCAGCCGGGCTGGGCTCGTGGTTAGCGTGGGCCTAAGCTGTGGGTCTGTGGTCCGTTTTAGATTTCCGGAGTGTAATTGATTTCTCATTCCTATGGTTCTTTTGTGATGAGACTTTAAAGGCTTAAAATGAACTCAAAATTTTGACTTGATGCTGGTGTTTTTAGATTAGCTACTCTCTTCCATGACTTTATATCGGTTATAGCTTTCCAAGAATTATGGTCTTATCAAATTGAAAGTTACCTTAATAGAGCTACCTTATGTCTCTGAAGAGTGTCAAGTTAAGCAATAAGCATAGAGTTGGAGCAAGTTAGCAACTAGCAAGACTCGAGAATATTTCATAGCTAATATGACATTGCTTCACCTGTTACTCTCACATGACTAGTGAATTTCAGTTGTGTTTTTGTAAAGCTCATCCATGTTTCACTTTATTTCTTTCCACAAATTTTGATACATGTACCTCTATTCTATGCATTTTTGAGTGAATACAAACTAGTCTGTAAGAAGGTTCAAAGGGCTCTACAAAGAAAGCTTTTTATAGCTGACTAAGCCTAAGAGGAGACCTACTACTGAAGATCTAGGTAACTGGTGAGAAAATTTTAGAGGGTACTCAGCTTAACATAAATAAAGAGTATATATGGAGAACGATTAGCTCTATATTTCTACAAAACAATTTAGGCCGTGTTCTTTTGGACTTATTTTCAGTTTAGTTTCTCTCTGCAGTTCATTTTCTCTCAGTTGCGTTCAGTTCAGTTCAAATAACGGGGTCTTAGTCATATACAAATCTTACTATCTTCTTTTCTTTTGGACTTCTGGTAATGATTTATCGTTAGTTGCAGGATGGTATATACTAATTGATCAATCGAATATAGACTTTTGAGTTATAAAGGTTCGTATTTGACCCCCATTCTCCAGTGGGGGGGAATCTTTTAAGAGGGCTCATCAGTGTAATGTTGATGTTAATGTATGGATTATTGTTCGTGTTGTTTTGCTCAAATGTGTCAAGAGTGAAAAACCAATTAGATGGAACTTCTATGTTTGTTTCTCGACATGTTGGGTTTGTAGAACTATTCTGCTCCTTTAATAATTTACTTTTACATGCAAATAGTTTAGTCTTGATGAAGTTCTTGCACATATCCATGCTATTTGTGTAGTTGTGTACTGATTGAGGGAAGATATTTTTCATAATTACTGATGTGGTTATCGAATTTGTAATGTTACGTGTCAGTTGACTTATGCTTCAATGAATTTCTTTTTCCCTTGTTTGTTATTTTCTTTACGGAGATTTTAGTGAATCATAAGGAGAAGATATTGGAGCGGCAAACACGGAAAACTCTAATAATTTTCGTGATGAAAATGAGTACAAGGAAGACAACTTCATTGATGATAGTGAGTTAGTGACCCTGAAGTGTTTGCTCCATCACCTTCTAGTAGTGATGAAAGTATGTTCTTTCTCTTTCGTGTGCTGTTTCTATTTCACATTCTTTCCTTATAAAGTCTCTTTGAGGATGTTGATCAATGGTTCCTTTACTCTAATCTCTAATGTTCATACAGCTGGCTTGTTTTAAGGCCATTATGGTACCAAACTAACGTTTCTGCTATTCTGCATGATTATTGGGATTCCCATGCCACTACATATATGAAGATCTTTCATATTATCATGTTGTATGTTGGGGAGACACTGGTATCCCTTGTTTCAAATTTAAGTGTTTGGTGGACTTGTTCGTTCAATTTTGTTGGTATATTTGATAGAAAAGGTGCTTCAAGTCAGCCTCACCTTGGGCCTAGCTGTATACTTTGTAATCAACTATGATCTTGTTGGACAGTATCAAAAAAAAGATTCTGTTGACATGGACGTGCATAAGATGCTTCTTTGGCTCTTTTTGTAGAACGATAAACATTTTCACATGCACGTACACATTTACGCACATGCAGATATTCTACTATGTATGTTTGTTCTATTTGAGTCGTCATATATCCTCTCCCTGAAATGCATTTGGTGATCAATGATTTATATGTGATTTTACTTCATCGATTGGTATCAAGGTGATTTGGTGAAGTTACTCATTTAGTTTGGTCATCTTGTCCAAGCCCTAAGGTAAGTGAGACTAATCAAATTTGATGTTTTCCAATTGCTCTGTAGTAACCAAAACGAAAGCTGGCAACAGAAAATGCAGTGGCAAACACCTGAAAGAAAAGTATGAATTGAGTGAATCTGAAGATGATGGTGGTTTTTTTCAACAGAAAACTACCAGTGATTCAAAGTGTGAGCCAATTGTTGAAAGTGTGCAGGAAGATCAGATTCCTATCTCTTCACTTTGTGGAAGTGCTAAAGCGGGTGATAAAAAGAGGTAAAGATGTGTGTTTTTTCTTTGTAGTGCTATAATGGATAAACTTGGGGGAGAGGGAAATAAACAGTAAAAACGAAGACTGATAAGAAAGAGAAAAATAGGGAATATATATATGGATGAAAATAAGATAGTTTCCACAGCCTTCGAGGAGCTGGGTTCCTCCCATGAACAATAATCATGGAATAATTTCTGGATATCTTTCCCCTACAATTCTCTTGTTATTTAAAGACTTACTCCTAAGGTTTGCCCTAGAAATATCTTCTTGGCCAACCGAACTATTCTAAGATAAAGACAAGATAGCTGAAGTAATACTAAGGACAGAATAGTTAATGTTGCAATCATTGGCCAGCTCACCAATCTAGAATCTTCTGGAACCTTCTTACTTCTTTTGGCGCCTAGAATACACAAACCTCAGTGGTGGTTTGGGTGCATTCATGCAAGTGCCAGAGAATATAAGTCCATTATAAGGCTCAGTTATGTGTTCTTGACTGGTTACTTGTTTTCATCATGGTTTTAGAATTTTCTTGATCGCTGGCTTTGAGTTTTGTATTTATTATGCCCTGAGATGGAAAACAAAAAACAACTATCTAAATTATATAATAGACATCTTATGGATAAGAAGTGTTTGATCCAGCAGGCGAACAAGAAATCATGTTAATCCGACTTGATAATATCATTAGTACTTGAGAGTTGAGACAAACACTCTATCCTTTAAAATGAATGTGAGATCCATGCTGAACACCTCAACTTTTAGTTAGACATGTCATTATGTTTGACCATATATTAGTAGAAACAATTATAAGGAGAGAAAAAGGAATGAAGTTCTGCGTGACATGCTTGGTGATAGGCTTAACAATTACCTACAATTTACTGGTCAATTGAAAATGTATGTGTAACTAAGGCCTGTGTAAATTTCTTTCGAAATTGAAACATTTTTCATGAATCATTGCATCTGTGTACTTATATTAAGAATTGTGAGCTACTGCTATTCAGTATTTGGGCACCGATAATGGCATACCAGACACTTGTAAAGTCTGCGAGGCTGTAACCGTGACACTGACTAGAAGTTGATTATGTGCAGTCTATACTGGCATGGAGTACTGAATATTGGCATGGAGGACTTAGAAATTAGAAACATACTGTTTTTGGTCATTGAGTTGGCAACTAGTCTAAACTATAATCTCTTTTCAGCATTATGGCTCTGATATCAGGGTTGGGCAAGATTTGCATTTTGCTCTTCAACATTTAAGTCTGAAAATGTGAAAGGACTTGAAATTTTTCATTATTACAACGGATGTGTTAACATTAGGCATTTTTAATTTCTTTTATATGGTTGCTGGGTTCTCAACCTCCCTGCACCAGATAGGCTTTCGTAAAACAACCTGGAGGGAAATGCAAAGAAAGTGCTAAGGCCCAATACAAGCCACCTCTGCTGTACACTTATCACAGGAAGAGAGAAGAATGAAGGTTCTAGAGGGTGATAAGTTAATCGCGTTATCCGACTGCTCTTGTCATCAGGGGAGAAGAATGTGAAAAAGGGAAGGAATCTGTCTGAAGTATGTTATGACCTCAGGACACCTCAGCACTAGATCTTTGTAATAAATAGCCAATAGGGCAGAGAGTTTAATTATGCAGATAATGAGTGAGAAAATATCTTAGTAGGAGAGACCTTACCTCTCGAAAGTAAGGAGTTGTAGTCCTTGGTTATTCTGATCAAGAAATATAACTTGCTATCTGGTGGCTTAATTTTGTGTGTGAATTAATCTCTGTGTTAGTGAGCAATTCTAGGGTTTACCTTAGCAGAAAGGATAACTTATTAGTGAATAAAGACAGTGCTTACTACTTTTGGTTAGTGTGATAATTGTTCAGTGAACTTTTAGATCGTGTCATGGGTGCCTTATGCACAAGGCCGCTTATGGTGTAATTATTCTATTGTTTCTTGTCTTCATTCTCATATGAATTGTGTGGCATCTAACGTCTTATTTGTTTTTTATTCGGGTTGTCTCTTGTAGATATTTCCCACATGAAGTGCTCCTTATGTTTTTAATGTCTCCATTTAGGATTTTCTACTGCAACATTTGTAATTATGAACTAAGATTCATGCAGAAAGGGGCATGATTATTTTGGGAATGCAACTGATGATCATCAATCTGAAAATAAAAAGGTTAAGAAGAAAAGAAGAAGAGAATGGAGCCGCAGTCGAAACTGTAAATGATTTGACCGTGGAAAAGAATGAAGCTAATGAGAACGCCCTAATGGTCTAGAAAAGATATAAGGGAAATACCCACCCGGCCACCCCCAATACCGAAGTCGGTAGGGATCAAGCTTGTGACCTTAAAGTCACAATGCGAAACCCCAACCAACTACCAAGTACTAATTGGGTAACTTGTTGCTGCTTATGTGATGATGACTGGCAACTTTGGAAAAAACACTATTCAGGATTAGCTTATATTGATGATATCTTATCATCATCAGCTCCAAAGGAAACACCCAGCAGCACAGCAGCAAACAGCAGCAATAACTAGCTCCACGTCAGCATTAGTTTGTTTCAAAGTTTGTTAGAAGTTTGTTAGATAGCTTCTCTTAGAAGCTTTATTAGTTTTCTGTTATCCTAATCAGCATTGTAATAATTAGTAGTTAGTTAGGATCTCTATCATTGTATAAATAGTTCTAATGATGTAATAGAATTTTTCAGTAATCACAATATCATTTTCTTTCTCTCTCTATTCAATTTCTCTCTCTATTCAATTTCTTTCTACATTCTTCACAGAAAACAAAAGAAGTTCTGTAAAACTTCTTTATGGTATCAGAGCTGAATCTTTTGATTCTGGATTTCTCTATTTCAGCTACATTCCAGCAGCAAAAGTTGCGTAAGATTTTGTTCAAAATCACAGTAAGAAAATTGCAAATCTACTGTAGGAATTGTCAAACTACAGAGGTCAGTTTTGTAATTACTTGATTTTGATCTTCAAGATTTTGAAATCTTATTCGTCTATCATTAATTGATCAACTTTAAAGATCAATTTCAAAGTTTATCAGCAAAATTCTGAAGAAATCTGTGCAATCTCATTCTTCTTTCATCAATTTCTGAAGAAATTTGTGAAATCTCTCTTTTCTATCATCAATTGATCAAATTCAAAAGATCATTTGCAATTTCTGTCAAATTTGTAATAAAATCATGTCTGTTAATTCAGAAAACAGTAATTTGAGTAAGAATCCTACTCAAGATCCTACTTCACCATATTTCATTCATCCGAGTGAAAATCCTTCACTTCCTTTAATTTCTGAGAAATTCAATGGTGAATGTTATGGAGAATGGAAGAGAAGTATGTTGATTGCTTTATCAGTCAAAAATAAGCTAGGTTTCATTAATGGAACTCTAGCCAAGCCTAGCAAAACAGATTCTAACTACAAAGCTTGGGAGAGATGTAATGATATCATCATATCTTACATTCTGAGGTCTTTAGATGCTCCTATTGCTAAAAGTGTAATATATCTTAGTACTGCTGCTGAGATATGGAAGAATCTGGAGGAAAGGTTTTCTCAAACTTCAGGACCACAGTTTTACACACTTCAACAAAGTCTTTCTGAAATCTCTCAAGGTTCTGCCTCAATAGCTGAGTATTTCACTCAAATTAAAGCAATTTGGGATGAATTAAGTTCAATAAGGCCATTACCAGTGTGTACCTGTAATGGATGCACTTGTAATCTCACTCAAGAATTCATTAAACAACGGGAGGAAGATAGATTGATACGGTTGTTGATGAAGTTAGACTGGAAGTATGAAAATGCTAGATCTAACATACTCGTGATGCGACCTTTGCCTAAGCTATCCTTGGCTTATAGATTGTTAGTTCAAGATGAAAAGCAAAGGCAAACCACTTCTGGTCTTGGACAATTGGCCTATGCTAATGCGGCGAAGCGAAAGAGAGAACACGGGAGGAAGAAATTACAAACCTGCTAGGTTTGTTTTTCAGAACAGGAAAGAAAGTTGTAATTGGAAGTGCTGGAAAACGACCTCACTGTGATCATTGCAAGAAAATGGGACACACAGCTGAAACATGCTGGAAAATTGTTGGTTTTCCACCTCACATCAAGAACGAGAGGCAAAAACATAGCAATTGTTGCTCGAGGATATGAAGATTCTGGAGAAAATGTTACAAACATTTCAGAAGAGCAATTTGCCAATTTAATGAAACTCATTTCTGCTCAGCAAACAGAAGAACCATCAATTGCTGCAAATGTGGCAGTTATATGCCTTCTCACTAGTTCTACTTCCAAATGGATAATAGACAGTGGGGCCACAGACCACATTTGCACCAACCTGAATTTATTTAGTTCATATAGTGAGTTCAACAAAGTTCCCAATGCAATTACAATAGCAGATGGCAAGCAAGTAGTTGTGGAACATATTGGCAAAGTTGACTTTGGGAATGGTATCATACTTGAAAATGTGTTACATGTTCCAGCATTCAAGTTCAACCTCTTATCTACCTACAAACTATGCAAAGATATGCATTGTGAGGTGATTTTCACTCCTGAATTCTGTTTGCTTCAGGATCCATCTCTACACCATTCCCTAGTTCTTGGTAAGCTTACATCAGGGCTATATGTTGTTACTGAAGATATAAATAACCAGCAACAACTTCTGCAGAACTCAGCTGATTCAGCTCTTCTTACTCAATCCATAGATGCTAAGCTCTGGCATCTCAGGTTAGGACACATTCCATTTAATAAATTGCATCTCGTTGATCCTAGTCTTGCTAATAATGAAGCATGTGAAACTATCTGTCAAGTATGTCCTAAAGCTAGGCAGACTAGACTTCCTTTTCATACTAGTTCTAGTTTTACAACTAGTTGTTTTGAATTGGTGCATGTTGACACTTGGGGACCATATAAGTCCAAAACTCATGATGGTTATTCTTGGTTCCTTACTGTGGTTGATGACTTTTCAAGACATACTTGGACTTTCTTAATGAAGCATAAGAGTGATGCTGTTGGTATTCTTAACATATTCTCCAATATGGTTCAAACACAATATCACACTAGTATACATTGCTTCAGAACAGACAATGCAAAAGAATTTTGTGAGGGAGATATATTACAGTTGTTTCACTCTAAGGGCATTAAACATCAAAAGACTTGTGCTGACAGTCCTCAACAAAATGCAGTGGTAGAAAGAAAACACAGACATTTGTTGGAAACAGCTAGAGCTTTACTTTTTCAGAGTAAAGTTCCAGTCAGGTTCTGGGGTGAATGCTTGCTATGTGCCACTCACCTCATTAACATAATGCCTTTGAGTTCAGTAGGTTTTAGTTCTCCCTATGAAAAATTAAATGGAACTAAACCTTCTCTGACTCATTTGAAAGTTTTTGGCTGTTTGTGCTCAATTTCCACTCGCAAGGCTCACAGAAGTAAATTAGATTCAAGAGCAATTTTTGGTGTTTTTCTTGGATATCCTCCTGATCAGAAAGCTTATAAAGTGCTTTCATTGGAAACTGGTAAAATCATCATTAGCAAGGATCTAATATTTCATGAGCATCACCTTCCATTTCATTTTTCTACTACTCCTCAGACCACCACCTCACCTATTTACCTCCCAGTTAACACACCTTTCTCTTTGGATTGTGATTTTGATATCCCTGAACCTTTCTTCTTTCCTAATGAAACACCTACTGTACATACTTCACCTGAGTTTACACAACCTGAGCCTACACATACTGAACCTATACCTTCCATTTATCCAATTCAATCTGAGCCAGCACCACAAAATCCATCTAGACAATCAACAAGACCTAAACACAAACCTACCTATCTAGACAATTATGTTTGTTCTGCACACAATGTTACTGAACACTGGTGCAATCTAGTACAGTTTAGTCAATTACCTTCTTCTATGCAAGCTTTCATTAATCACACAACTGCCATTATTGAGCCTGTCAACTACTGGGAAGCTTCTCAACATCCAGGATGGATAGAAGCTATGAATAAAGAACTAAGTGCTTTAGATGCTAACCATACATGGGATATGGTACCTCTTCCTAAGCATAAAAAGGCAATAGGTTGCAAATGGGTATTCAAAGTCAAGCTCAAGGCAGATGGATCAGTTGAAAGGCTTAAAGCAAGGCTTGTAGCTAAGGGTTTTACTCAGAAGTATGGTTTGGATTATAAAGAAACATTCTCACCAGTTGTCAAAATGACAACTATAAGGTGTCTTCTCTCTGTTGCCACTTGTTACAAATGGTCTCTTCATCAGCTCGACATCAATAATGCCTTTTTACATGGCAATTTACTTGAAGAAGTTTACATGAAGGCTCCAGATGGCATTAGCAATCCTAATAATCTGGTTTGCAAGCTCAATAAATCCTTGTATGGCCTTAAGCAAGCCTCAAGGCAATGGTTTGCCAGATTGCATGATGAATTGGTTCAACAAGGTTATAGGCAATCTTAAAATGATTATTCCTTATTCTTGAAGCAACATGATTCTTTTCTCACTGTTGTAGCCATCTATGTGGATGATATCATCCTGACTGGCTCAGATGAAAGTGAAATTTTGAGATTAAAAGACCATTTACATGATACTTTTAGTATCAAGGATCTAGGTCTACTTAACTACTTCCTTGGCATGGAAGTAACACACGCTACAGCTGGTATTGTTGTTACTCAGAAGAAGTTCAGTAAAGAGTTGCTCTCAGAATGTGGTTTGGATGTTACAAAGAAAGCTAAAACTCCTTTTCCTAGTACGTTGAAGCGTAGTTCAGATGCTGGTGACCTTTATGCTGACCCTGAACACTACAGAAGTCTAGTTGGGAAGCTCAACTTCCTTACTCACACTAGACCAGACTTATCCTATGCAGTGCAATCTTTGAGTCAATACATGCACCAACTTAGAACAAGTCATCTTCAGGCTTTACAGCATGTTTTAAGGTACTTAGCTCACACAATTGGACAAGGGATCTTGCTTCAAGCTACTGCTCACCTTACTTTGCAAGCTTATTCAGACTCTGATTGGGCTTCTTGCCCTGATACTATGATGTCTTGTTTATTGCTTTACTTTTTGATAGTTTTTAGTTGGTATTATAGTTGTTTTTGAGTTAGTTTAGGCTAGTTTGTTAGCTATTTCCTTAATTTGTGCAATTTTCCTTCTTGTATGCACTTTCTTTGGGCGATTTGTTTTGTTTCGGGATTTAGGAGCATCTTTGGGAGGACACTTGCACAACCCCGAATATTAATTTCAAAGAGGAAGGTCAAGGAAGCATCAAGGAAGCATAACCGAGTTCCGGGGGCAAATATAAGAAGTTTTGGAAGGGTTTGCGCACAAGGGTCAACTTCAAATGACCATAACTTTCAGTACACAAAATATTTTTGAGAGATTCAAGTTGGAGATGAAAACTTGGCTCAATATCTTTCCAACTAGTGGTCATAAGCTCAATTCCGATGAAAAACGAGTGAGATATGGCCGTTTGAAAATAAAATGACGAAACTGATTTCAGTTCGACGGTCCCGACCCGCCCGGGTCACTCCACCCGCCGGGTCGTTGGGCTTTTCCGAGGAATCTTTCATTTTAAATCCTCTTTTTGAATGGGGGTTAATTTGTAATTATGCCTAGTTTATTTTAGGACTATATAAGGCAAACTCCTCTCATTTTAGTGAAGACAAATTTACAATATATTTTAATAAAGTGAGATTTGAAATTCTTAGAACCCTAGGAGAGAGAAAATCTCATCTTCTAGAGAGAGAAGTGAGAGAAACTTGTTGAAAGCTTGGAATTTGAATAATCTAAGAAGGAAACTTGAAGATTTGGAGGCTCCTTGCAACTTTAATGAGAATTTCTTACTCTCTCTCATATTTTATTGCTTTATTTTCATATTTCCATGTCATTTTCACTCTATTTACTTGTTCATCCTAGATTATTGTTTTAGTTTATGTTAATAGTTGTTAATGTCTTTTAGTTTATAATTTTTCATGATTTGTGAGTAACTATTTCTTTGGGAAGGGTTTGAAGCCATTAATGAGTTCATGAACCTCTAAATCCAACATTGGGCTTTGACTTGGGAAAATTTTGGTTAATTGATTTGGCATTTTCATGAATGTTTGTGTGATTGGCCATCATAGGAGCATTATTTAGGTACCCTTAGTGAAGGATCGAGAGATGAAGTTAAGGGGTTGCCTCAAATCGATTATTAGGCTTGAAGGACCATGAGAATAGGGACTACCTAGCCTAGGGGATTTAGTTTGCTTGTTTAAGTTCATCATGTTTATGGATATGCTTGGTTGAATGCCTTAGCCATGAGAATAGGTCTTCGGTAAGAGACTAGGCCAATCTAGCTAGCTCGAGAGAGTGGTTAGAGTACCAATGGATGAACAATTCCCCTCAATTGATCCCCATTGTTGATTCCCATTGTGATTGCTTGGTTTGTGAATGAGTTGATTGGTGGATACCCCTTCCCAAAGCCATTTTTCTTATTGTTCTTTCATCTATAAATCTTCAAAAACATAGACTTTGCTTAGCTTATCATAAATCGATACTTATTGGTGCTTCCCTTAGTCCTTGTGGATTCGACCCTTTACTTGCCCTATCTTGGGTAGTTTAGGTATCTTTGACGTGTTTACAACGAGCACGTCAAATTTTGGCGCCGTTCTTAGGGGACTTCGGCTTGCATTGATTCGTGTTGATTAGATAAGTCTAGGCTATTTGTGAATATTTTTTTTCTTTTTTTTCTTTCTTTTTTGTTTTGAAAAAAAAAATGGCAAATACTTCTTTTCCTCAATACGAAAATGAGTCTTTTTGGGTTTACTTTGAGAGACTTGGGGAATTTATAAAGTTTCATGGCTATGATATTGAGGAATCTTGTGAGATTACTTATTGGGGACTAAATGAGCATACTAGAGGAGTTGTTGAAAATATGTTTAACGGTGATTTTCGAGCGACATCTTCGGATGAAGCTTGGAATTTTTTTTGTGGTTAGCTAAGGACACTTATGATTCGACTTTTATGCAAATTGTCATGATTCCTCTAATATGTGCATGAATTTCAATGATGTGTCACATGTCCCCAATATTGATTCTCATATGCTTGATTGTAATCCCTCCCCCAAAATTGATTTTCAAGGTTCCTTGCATTACGAATCATCGAAATCCGAATTGGAGCTGACTCTTGAGCGATATCTTATTGGGGCAAATTCAAGTGCCAATTATGAACCTCTCCCTAAAGTTGACTCCAAATCCATTGAGGATCTCTTTTTACAATTGAAAAGTGGTTTGAATTCGCTTGGGAAAAATCGGGGTTGCAAAAATGATATTCTCAAGTTTGATTATGTTGATTCGAGGTATATTGAAAATGAAAATCAATTGGAAAAACCCCATGATCTTGATGATGGTTTTTGGAGTAGTGACGATGAGGGGCATGTTTTTGAGGAGAAAAGGCCCATTATTGAAGATATTGTTGAAAGTGAGGATGTTTATGAGTCTCTACATACCCTTTTGAGTCTCATGTATCTACATCTAGTGGATTGGACCTTACCTTCCCTCCTTGTGCTTTAGAGCATCCATCCTCTCCTACCCCTTCTTACTTGAGTGAAGATCTTGGTCAAGTTGAGGGTGAGATACCTCATTTGGTGATTGGTGATGATTTTGAAGTTTTGATGGATAATGAAAATGTTGTTGATAATAACTCATTGGTGGAAGAAGTCTCCCTTCTTAAGTCTTGTGATGTGAGTGAAGTGGTTAGTGAAAGCTTTGTTTCTATCTCTTCCCCTCATATTCCATTTACAAGAAGGATTGACAAATATTCCCTCTACTCCCATTTCATATCCATTTTCATCTCTCAAAACTCCACCTCTTGATGAGTTTCTTGCCTCTTTTGACATTCAAGTACCCAATTTGGTTGTTTTTGAGGAAAAGAGTGAGATTGCCAAGCAAAAAGAGTTTGTCGAGGAGAATTTACCGACTTTTTGTTCATTTTCTTATTATTTTGAGTCTTCTTCTTCCTATTTTCTTGATTTTTCTTTTGATTCCACTTCTTTTAGGCATCCCCCTCCTCAATTTTTGCATAGAATTACACTATATTTTGTGCATGCTTTTCATTTAAGTATTACATATGCTATAATAATGGAAATGTGCGCTAGTGCATTTGACAAACTCTTGCGATCTTTGAATTGCTATTTACTAGAAAGGTCAAGCTTAGGACCTTAAATAAGCCTTTCTCGGGAAGTAACCCGTGATTTATTGCTTTCATTTTTTTATTTTTATTTTACTCATTTTTTTTATCTTTACTTTTGATTTAGGTACATAATTAGAATAACACTCGTTCTCAATGGTACATGGAAAGCAGATAATGGTTTTGAAGAAAGTTGATTACAAAAGGAGATATTGGGTCATTTGCGGGTATTTGCACCCACCTACTATCCGGTAGTTTCCTTCCTTTTGCTCTTTCTTCAATGCTCTATGATTTGTGGAACATATGCTTGTTGGTTGAATGTTTCTTCCCTCCCTCCTTCCCTTTGATCGTCTTGTTCAAGCATTGAGGACAATGCTTTATTCTAGCTTGGGGGAGTAGCTATTTGCTAGCTTGAGGGAGGTGTGTATAGTTTATTTCTTTATTTTTCCCATTTTCAAAAAAAAAAAAATTAATTATCTTCTTTCTTTCCATTTCATTTATTTCTCTTTCGAGTTTTGATTTCCTTCCCTCTAGTTCAAACAAAGTCAAAAAAATGAAAAAAAAAAAATGAATGAATTGAAAAAACAAGAAAAAAAGAAACAAAAGAAGCGTTAGATATAAATAAAAATTTGGTTTGCTTGCCCAAGGAAGAGGCTTAGTAATGATATGATGTGGATTCCTTGCTTTGACTTTGAGTATATGTTTAGAGGCTTCTTTTGGAAGAGTGTGAGCATGGGTTAAGGTGTTTTAGGAGTTGATTAATCTTGATTGCATTAGAATCTACCAAAATGAAACTAATGAATGATCAATTGGATGCCTAGTCTTGAATCTTGACTAAGTTGCTCATGCTTGGATAATTTTAGCTTCAAATTTGCGGTCCCTTGTGTCCCTAGATGTACTCAACATGTCCCGAAACAAAAGCTCTATAAGAAACTTAGTTTTTATTTCTCTTTGTATCCAATAAGTGATACAAAAAGCCACAAGTTCTTATGTCTCTCTTTAGTGAGTAACTTCACATTTGTATAGCAAAAATTCCCATAATAAGGGAAAAAGAAAAAGCCAAAAACAGTCAAAAAAGGCGTGAAAAATGAAAAAAAGTGAAGAAAAACGAAAAGCAAAAAGAGTAGAAGAATTCCAATAAAAGAGGTCAATTTGTGGATGCCTCCCACACTTAGTACTATTTTTCTAAAGTTTCGAGTAGAGTGGAATCTAAGGCCTATTTGTGTGTCTAGGGATGGTGGACTAGTGGTTTGAGTTTTTTATAACACTTGAAGGGCCCTAAGTCTTTTGGATAGCTAGGTGTTCTCTAATGAGCGAGTAAAAAGTCTAATTAGGTGTCCTATTGCAATCTTGATTAGTTTCTTCCTCTACCATAACCTATGAGTACACTTGGAAATTAGTTGTTTTGAAAGTTGCTCTCTATCTTTGCTTGTGAACCATTTTATTAATAGTTGACTTGGGCATTAATTTTGAATTTGATTGAATAAATGGTTGATGAAAAACTAGAGTTGTGGGTTTGAAAACTCTTAGGAAACCCTCGCGAGATCTCACTCGCCCTCTAGAGCGATCTAGGGGTTTAAAGAGCTTGTTGCATATGCTAAATGCAATCGTGATTCCTACGAAAATGAGTTAGTGTAGATTCTCTTTATTTCTTCTTATTCTTCCTTTATTCTTTCTTCTTGATCTCGTTTTCTAATAATCTTCATTCTCTTACCCTTGTGTTTTATTCTATTTTGCTTGGGGGCAAGCAAAGTTCTAGCTTGGGGGATTTTGATGTCTTGTTTATTGCTTTACTTTTTGATAGTTTTTAGTTGGTATTATAGTTGTTTTTGAGTTAGTTTAGGCTAGTTTGTTAGCTATTTCCTTAATTTGTGCAATTTTCCTTCTTGTATGCACTTTCTTTGGGCGATTTGTTTTGTTTCAGGATTTAGGAGCATGCTGGGAGGACACTTGCACAACCCCGAATATTAATTTCAAAGAGGAAGGTCAAGGAAGCATCAAGGAAGCATAACCGAGTTCCGGGGGCAAATATAAGAAGTTTTGGAAGGGTTTGCGCACAAGGGTCAACTTCAAATGACCATAACTTTCAGTACACAAAATATTTTTGAGAGATTCAAGTTGGAGATGAAAACTTGGCTCAATATCTTTCCAACTAGTGGTCATAAGCTCAATTCCGATGAAAAACGAGTGAGATATGGCCGTTTGAAAATAAAATGACGAAACTGATTTCAGTTCTGACGGTCCGACCCGCCCGGGTCACTCCACCCGCCCGGGTCGCTGGGCTTTTCCGGGAATCTTTCATTTTAAATCCTCTTTTTGAATGGGGGTTAATTTGTAATTATGCCTAGTTTATTTTAGGACTATATAAGGCAAACTCCTCTCATTTTAGTGAAGACAAATTTACAATATATTTTAATAAAGTGAGATTTGAAATTCTTAGAACCCTAGGAGAGAGAAAATCTCATCTTCTAGAGAGAGAAGTGAGAGAAACTTGTTGAAAGCTTGGAATTTGAATAATCTAAGAAGGAAACTTGAAGATTTGGAGGCTCCTTGCAACTTTAATGAGAATTTCTTACTCTCTCTCATATTTTATTGCTTTATTTTCATATTTCCATGTCATTTTCACTCTATTTACTTGTTCATCCTAGATTATTGTTTTAGTTTATGTTAATAGTTGTTAATGTCTTTTAGTTTATAATTTTTCATGATTTGTGAGTAACTATTTCTTTGGGAAGGGTTTGAAGCCATTAATGAGTTCATGAACCTCTAAATCCAACATTGGGGCTTTGACTTGGGAAAATTTTGGTTAATTGATTTGGCATTTTCATGAATGTTTGTGTGATTGGCCATCATAGGAGCATTATTTAGGTACCCTTAGTGAAGGATCGAGAGATGAAGTTAAGGGGTTGCCTCAAATCGATTATTAGGCTTGAAGGACCATGAGAATAGGGACTACCTAGCCTAGGGGATTTAGTTTGCTTGTTTAAGTTCATCATGTTTATGGATATGCTTGGTTGAATGCCTTAGCCATGAGAATAGGTCTTCGGTAAGAGACTAGGCCAATCTAGCTAGCTCGAGAGAGTGGTTAGAGTACCAATGGATGAACAATTCCCCTCAATTGATCCCCATTGTTGATTCCCATTGTGATTGCTTGGTTTGTGAATGAGTTGATTGGTGGATACCCCTTCCCAAAGCCATTTTTCTTATTGTTCTTTCATCTATAAATCTTCAAAAACATAGACTTTGCTTAGCTTATCATAAATCGATACTTATTGGTGCTTCCCTTAGTCCTTGTGGATTCGACCCTTTACTTGCCCTATACTGGGTAGTTTAGGTATCTTTGACGTGTTTACAACGAGCACGTCATACTAGAAGGTCAGTTACAGGATATATACTCCTTCTTGGTAACTCACCTGTGTCATGGAAATCCAAGAAGCAGTCTACTATTTCTAGATCTTCTAGTGAAGCTGAATACAGAGCCTTGGCAGCAGCAGCTGCTGAAGTTACGTGGACTGTTAGGTTGCTTCAGGAGCTTAATGTTCTTAATTTACAGCCTGTGACACTTAATTGTGACAATCAAAGTGCTTTGCACATAGGAAGAAACCCTATCTTCCATGAGCGTACCAAGCACATAGAATTAGATTGTCATTTCACTCGAGAAAAGGTCCTCCAAGGTCTTCTTGAGTTAACTTATGTTCCTACTTCAGAACAGTTGGCTGATGTTCTTACAAAGCCTTTATCTGCTGCTCAACATTCATATTTAATCTCCAAGCTTGGTATGACTTCAAATCAGCCATCCCCAAGCTTGCGGGGGGGTATTGATGATATCTTATCATCATCAGCTCCAAAGGAAACACCCAGCAGCACAGCAGCAAACAGCAGCAATAACTAGCTCCACGTCAGCATTAGTTTGTTTCAAAGTTTGTTAGAAGTTTGTTAGATAGCTTCTCTTAGAAGCTTCATTAGTTTTCTGTTATCCTAATCAGCATTGTAATAATTAGTAGTTAGTTAGGATCTCTATCATTGTATAAATAGTTCTAATGATGTAATAGAATTTTTCAGTAATCACAATATCATTTTCTTTCTCTCTCTATTCAATTTCTCTCTCTATTCAATTTCTCTCTACATTCTTCACAGAAAACAAAAGAAGTTCTGTAAAACTTCTTTAGCTTACGTTTTTGGTTAATTAGGCACTTACATACTTATGATTTAGGGTGAATTTTTGCTTACATCATGAGACTGAGGGAGGATACATCAAATCAGCGTTTGGTGGTTATTTGTTCTGTATATCACTTAAGGAGTGATCTTTTTGTAGGCAACAAGTTGCATATTCTATTTAGTGAACAAGAGAACAACTAGCTACATGTTGATTGTTGTATATGTAAATGGATATGTTTTCAGCTGTTGCAAATGCAGTAATCTTGATTTCCATTTTCCACATTCTATGTTGGATATCCTTATGTTTCTATGAGCTTTTATGTAATTTTGTTTCATTTTGAAGGAAAACTAAAAAAAAAGCCTTTACTAAGAAGTATAAACTCGCTTCTATTTCGAGTGCATCAGAAATAATTGTCCGAGGTTCATTTAAAGATTTAAACGCTGATCCGTGTTTACTTTGCCAATTATCACGATATATAATTTTGTATAAGTAAATATAGTAGCTTAATTGCATCAAAAAAAATAAGTTGAAAAGAACATAGCTTGAGTATGAAAGAATTAGGGAGGAGAGGATTTGATAACATAGAGAAAGAATGATGCAGATGTTTGGCAACTAAACATTTTTTTTTATTTTTTTATTAATCACAGATCTAGACTTTTAGAGTAATAATTTGCCTTCCAATTGTTGAATATAGCCTATAGGAACACCTTCCAGCACCCAGCCGCTGTCGTTGCCTCCGCTAAGTATCTCCATGGCACAGGTGGGGTATTCTATGGGGATTAAGTAGAGCATGAGAAAGTGGGCCATGAGATTGGGCAAGTTGCCCATAATAACCTCCATTTTTGCAGAGGATATACAACTCGCCCAATTTCATCGAGGGAGAGATTGAACTTGAGTCTTCAATTTTTGATTGAAAGATAATGTTAACACTTAAAAGGGAGTAAGGAGCAGTGAGCACTGTACTCAAATCTCTGACTCGATGTTCAAGTCGCATGTGTAGTATTGTGGACACGGGAAGATGTTGTATTTCTTTTGGGTCCCTCTTTCGAGAATCTCGTGATAAGATGAATTTCCTTTGGATCCGTGCAAATTACACGGGAAAGTTGTATTTAATCAATATTAGTCGTATGGGTTAAAGATAACAATTCATGTGATGGTAAGTAGTAAGTATATGCCAATTCATGTCACTAAGTAGTAAGTAGGAAGCAACGAGACAACTTTTTCAATACGGGTGGTTGATTAGTTGATTACCAAGTCGAGTTCACTGCACATTGGTACTAATAAGCGCTATTCTATCTCGGTTGTAACTAGAATTTTATAAGCTAACAGCATCATGACTTAGAATTTAAAAAGTCATGCGAAACTACCACGGCGTGATGACTACAAAAAATGGGTTATACTGATGACTAACTTGGAAGAGATCTTATGTTTACTTTTCGACAAAAGATTGCCTTTATATAATTTTACTGTTTTTTCACCAAATACCCCCGAGTTTTAAAAAAATTCACCAGGTACCCTTATGTTTTCAAAATTCACAAGGTACCCCTCAGTTTTATGTAAATACACCCAAATGTCCTTAATGACTAACGGCGGTTAACGCCGTTAGTTTTAAACGTCATTAAACCCTAATTAAGCCTAATTAACCTAACTAAACCCTAACATCTAACTTCTAACCATATCCTAACCCTAACCCCTAATTTCAAATCCTAACCCTAACCCTAACCCCACTACCACCCAAACCCACCACCTCCTCCCCCATCCCATCCCAAACCCCCTGCCGCCCCCCACCTTCCCTCCCCCACCCCCCCGCAGCCTCGCCGGCCCCCCACCCTCCCCCCCATCCTCGCGCCCCCACCTCTTCGATTTCGCAATCTCACCCCTCCCCCATGTAATATCCCGAAGACCTAAACATGCTTAGTTAACTAATTTATTATAATAAGTGACTAAAATTTATTTTAATGTTTACTAATTAGGCCATGAATTGAATAAACTATTTATAAGTCACAAGTATAAACTATTAAGGTATTTTTCTTTTTAAAGGGGAAGAATACAACTTTAATTAGGTGGTTATGAATTATGATTAGCTTAACAAGTGATAATTAAAAATCACAATGAAAAGCATTTACAAACTTCTCTTTTAATACAAAGTATGAATTAGGAGTAGTTATTTTTAGGTATAATAATAATAATAATAAAAGAAAAAAATAAAAGAAGGAAGTAGTAGCAAAGATAAACTCAAATTTGACTTTTTCCCTCCATTTTCCTTCCTTCTTCTATCTTCTTCCTCCTTATACATGGCAACTCTAAGTAAAATTTTCTTCTTTCCAACCCACTAAGCTGCTGCCACCATTACTTCAAGAGGGAAATTCATACTCAAATTCTCTTCAATCCATCATCTCATTCTTATCTTTAATCTCAAGCTTCTAGACACTCAATCATGGCTATAAATAGCCATGTCCCCCAAGTATCACACTACATAGCCCTCTTTCTCTCTCCTCTAGCCACCACAATTCCACCCCGTGTGCTGCCAGTATCAACCACCCGCCTGACCACCGCAAGCACCCGCTCCACCTGACACCGACCACCGACGCATCTATGCGCGCCACTCCCTCGACCGAGCTGCACTCCCAGCTCTCACATCTCCCGCACTATCTCTCTCTCTCGCGTCGCGACTCCTTCTTGCCCCTCTGCTTCGCGCTGCTTGCGGCCACGCCGAAGTCGCCTCGTCGCCACCACCCATGTCCGTCAGACTCACGGAGCTGCACCCTTTCTCTTCGTGGCTCTTGTCTTCGCTACTCAATAAAGAGCAGAGGTATTACTCATACCTTTGGGTTTTAATTATGATATTAGCTTAATACTTAGAAGTACTATGAGCTGTTTTCTCTCTCTAGAAAATCTCTCGATGTGAAAACATCGTAGCCATGGCAAGAAATTCGAAGGGACAGAAAGCGGCGGGGAAGGCTAAGGGGCCAAGTTCGGATTCGAATGCGAAGAAAACTAGATCTATGGATGAGATTCTCGGAATCTCTGCAATGGAGATTGAACCTATTAATCGATCAGAGGAGGAGGATATTAGAGAAATACAGAGGAGCCAACAATCTCATCGCCTTTTCTCGGAGTGGTTGTCTGCGATGAACTCGGTTGGAAAGAGTAATCAGGTAGATGATCGGAATGTTCGTGTAGTGGAACCGGTGCCAATTTTACAGTTCTCTGAAGTTGAGATGAGTTCGATTACTGAATCAGAAATTCATAGAACTTTGGAAGATATACAAACTGAACTTGATTTCTGGTGTTCATCTGTTATTTGCTACGTTATTGGTGCTAATCCACCTGAATATGTAATGGAGGGGTTTATTAGGAGGATATGGAAGAGTTGTGGTGTTGATAAGGTGGCGATGATTCAGAAGGGTGTTTTCATTGTTCGATTTCGAACGATGGAAAAGAGAGACCAGGTGTTGGCAGGGAATTTGGCTTTCTTTGATAAAAAGTCATTAATTGTGAAAGCGTAGGAGGTTGATATGGATGTTCACAAGGAGGATTTTGTTACACTTCCAACCTGGATTCATTTGGAGGTGGATTTCAAGTATTGGGGTGAGAGGTGTTTGAAGAAATTGATGGCACCTATTGGGAAATTTCTTAGAGTTGATCAACCAACTGCTAAGAGGGAGAAGCTTCAATATGCGAGAATTTTGGTGGAGGTAAAGGTGAATCAGGAATTTCCACATCAGTTAGCCTTTATTAATGAGAAAGGGATTGAAATTATATGTGGGTTACATTATGAATGGAAGCCTGTTATCTGCTCCTCTTGCAAGAAGATGGGACATGATGTGGAGAAGTGTAGAAATGTGGTGCAGTAAAGGGTCTGGAGACCAGTTCAACAACGAATCCCAGAGATAGAACAACAACAAATGGTAACAGGTGTGCAGCATTTGCAGCCAGAGGACACTGATGTGTCTGTAGGAAATCAACAATCTGTTGATAAGATTATTGGACAGGTTATGGTTGTTGATCCTGATGAGTTCAGAGTTCCAAAACAAGCTTGTAGAAGACCGGATTCACAGATGCCTATAACTGATGTGAGAAACATTTTTGAAGCTTTAGACCCAGGGGATAATGATGAAATCATGATTGGTGATGTTAGGTGTGAAAGTGGTGGAGTTGGAGATGGGAGGAGAGGGGACTCTCCTGGTGGAAATGGATAGTATATGTTGTTGGAATGTGCGAGGGATTTCTAGTACTAAAAAACAACTAGAAGTTAAAAAGATACTTAACACTAGATCCCTTGGCATGGTTAGTCTCATTGAGACTAAAGTAAAGATTCATAAACTTGGTAATGTCTACCAGAACTTATTTTCTGGTTGGTGTTTTTGTGCGAATTCTTCTTATCACCCTGGTGGTAGGATATTGTTAGCTTGGAATGCCTTAGCTTTTCAAGTTGATATTTGTGTCATTACAGATCAATTGATACATTGTTTTGTAAAAGACTCTAGTGGAAAAAAGGAGTTCTGGTGTACTTTCATATATGCCCATAATTCTGCTGGTTTGAGGGAGAATTTATGGAGGGATCTAAATGAGTTTTCTGTAAAAATTAATAAACCATGGATTGTTATGGGAGATTTCAACTGCGTCCTGAATAGAGATGAAAGAATTGGGGCGGTTGTTAGAGATGGTGAGATGAATCCGTTTAGAACATGTGTAAATGAATGTGGTTTAGAGGATATGAAGTCTACTGGTTGTTTTTTTACATGGAACAATAAGCAATATGGAGATGGAAGAGTCTTGTGTAAACTTGACAGGGTGTTGTGTAATGAGCAATGGATTGAGGCTTTCCCAAACTCTGAAGCATGGTTTATGCCTGAAGGCATTTTTGATCACTCCCCTATAGTGGTTAAAGTGTTCCCTGATGATAGGAATGGTAGATCTCCCTTCAGATATTTTAAGATGCTTAGTAGTGCTCTAGACTTCCATGAGAAGGTGCAAGAGTGCTGGGCTACTGAAGTTCAGGGGTCAAAGATGTTTAAGGTGGTTCAAAAGTTGAAAAAGGTGAAGATGACTTTAAAAGAGATTAATAGAAGTGGTTTTAATGAGCTGCAGGCTGCTGATGCAAAGGCCTATGCAGATTTGATATACTGGCAAGTTCAGAGGCAAAATGGTTCACCTGATGAAAATGAGAGGAATGCAGCAGAAAATTATAAAAGAGTTCATAGATTATACATCTCTTTTTTGCAACAAAAAGCAAAAGTAAGCTGGATTAAGAGTGGAGATGAAAATACTGCAGTTTTTCATAGAGCTATCAAACAAAGAAGAGTCCAGAACACTGTTCATGGCATTCATAGCATTGATGGGGTATGGAAAGAAGGTTCTGATGTGAAAAATGCCTTTGTTGAGTACTATCAAAGGCTGCTGGGTACTGCAAGGGAGGGAAGATGTGCAATTTCTCCTGATATTCTTGCTACTGGCCCTGTTCTATCTTCTTCTCATCATGAGACTTTGCTATGTCCTGTTACTGGAGATGAAGTACAGAGAGCTATTTTCTCAAATCCTGGTGATAAGTCACCAGGACCCGATGGTTTTGGAACACATTTTTTCAAGGATGCCTGGAATATTGTTGGTGTTGACATAATTGATGCAGTTTTGGATTTCTTCAACTCAGGTAATTTGTTGAAAGAAATTAATAATACTCTATTAACTTTGATTCCAAAAGTCAAATGTCCTAGTAATGTCTCTGAGTTCAGACCTATAGCATGTTGTAATGTGATTTACAAATGTATAACAAAGGTGATGTGTATGAGGTTGAGGGATATTTTACCACACATAATTTTTGAAAATCAGGGGGCTTTTATTCAGGGGAGGTTTATTGCTCATAATATTATGATATGTCAAGATTTGGTTAGACAATATGGTAGAAAGAATGCTAGTCCAGGTTGTATAATTAAGATGGATATGAAAAAAGCATATGACTCAATCGATTGGGGGTTCCTGGAGGATATGCTTAGAGCTTTGAACTTTCCAGAAAGATTTTTGAAGCTTGTCATGATCTGTGTCTGCTCTCCCAAGTTTACTTTACTTGTGAATGGAAATTGCTGTGGTTTCTTTGATGGTAAAAGGGGTCTGAGGCAGGGTGATCCCCTCTCCCCTCTGCTGTTTGTGATTTGTATGGAGTACTTGAGTAGGACCCTTAGAATTGTTGGGGAGAAAACTCAGTTCAAATATCATCCTAGATGTATTGGAGTTAAGCTAAATCACCTGTGCTTTGCTGATGATGTCATATTGTGTAGTAGAGGTGATTTTATGTCTGTTTACTCTATGCTTCAAGGTTTTAATCATTTTTCTGATGCTACGGGGCTTGAGGTGAATGTGAATAAAACAAAAGTTTATACTTCAGGAATGAGTAATGATGAGGTGAAACGAATCATTGATGCTTCTGGTTTTACTCTTGGTAAGCTCCCTTTTAAGTATTTGGGGGTTCCCATCTCTTTTAAAAGGATTGCTATTGGGGAATGCATGAACCTTGTGGAGAAGATGACTTATAGGATTAGAAGTTGGTGTAGTAGGCATCTATCGTATCAAGGAAGGCTGACTCTGGTCAACTCAGTTCTAATGAGTATACACATCTACTGGGCTCAGGTGTTTATACTGCCCAAACGTGTCTTGAAAGAGGTGGAGATGATGTGCAGAGCTTTCCTGTGGACTGGCAAATATTATAGTGGAAAGGGGGGTTATGTAGCTTGGCCTAATGTTTGCCTTCCTAAGCAAGCTGGGGGTCTGGGGATTAGAAGAATTCAGGAATGGAACTTGGCAGCCATGGGCAGATACACATGGGCAATATCTACCAAAAAAGACTCTCTATGGCTTAAATGGATCAGTGAGATCTATGTGACACCTGAGCATTGGTGGGAGTATAATCCTCCTACAAATAGTAGCTGGTATTGGAAAAAAGTTTGTGATGTGAAAAATCAATTTAAGAATATCATTACTGAAGGTCAGATGCAGCAAATGGGAAAATATTCGATTAAACAGATGTACCATCTGTTGGTGGGTGATCATGAGCGTGTCTACTGGGATAAGCTAGTCTGGAATAGGATGGTTGTTCCTAAGCATAGATTCATCATATGGCTGGTTATGAATCAAAGATTACAGACAACAGCTCGTCTGCACAGACTTGGTATTAGTCAGGATGCTACCTGTTTAATATGTGGCAGAGAGGAGGAAACTCAAGACCATCTGTTTTTTACTTGTTGTTTTGGTTCACAAATTTTCTCTCAGGTGAAGAAGTGGCTGGGTTTTGAGCTAAGAGGTAATAGTGCGAGTATGTTGATGCAATGGCTCCTTAGGAGTAGGAAGAAGAAACATCAAAAACAAATCATAGCTGCTACTGTGGGTTCAATGATTTACCACATCTGGTGGATGAGGAATCAGGTGTATTGGAATCAAAGTGTAATAAGTGTAAATAGCTTGATGCATAGGATACAATATAGTGTCATAGAACGAGTTTACAGTGCAATGCCAAAAAAAATGTCTAGAGATATTAGAGATTGGGTGAGAAACTTGGCTTGTCAAGTTTGTAACTAGTTATAGCATGCCTTGGCTTTGAGGGAGTCCAACCTAGTTGGTTTGCCTCTACCTTGGTGTGGTTTTTTAGGTGTAATTGGTTTTGAGCGTTATATATACTTACTGATTTAGCAAAAAAAAAAGCTTAATACTTCAAGCCCATGTAATACCTTTGTTTTTTTTGGTGAACCATGTAATATCTTTGTTAGTTATATTAGTTTGGGCATATGATAATCCTATTAGAACTTAAGCTAAGTGTTAGGCTAAAGAGATGAACTTATTTGTGGGTTAATTCATGATGTTAGACTAATAACTTGCTGGTTGCTAATAATCCAACTTTTAATATTAAACCTCTTCACTTAAACTATATGAGTCTTTTATGTTAACTCCTAATATGTTGATAATAAATCTATGGACCACTAAACTATAAACTAAATTATCTCACTTGTTAATGTTATTTGCTTATAAAATGTTAAGATTTAATAATACATGCTCTTTGTCAATCTTATAAACTTAATTTGATTTCTGGAATTAAAGAATTTTGAATTACCTCGGTTAATTATGTAACTTGAGTATAATTTATAACTTATTTTCTCTCACCTAATAATCACTAATATTCATGTCTACTTATAATTTTATATTAAGTTTCTTTATCAGTTTAGTACGACTAAATAATATTATGGAAATCAATTGTCTAATCATTAATAATCTTGTTTAATAATATTTGATTTAATGATAAGTTACTTTGATAAGTTAAGAATAACTTAAATAATAACGACTATCGATAATTGATCTTCTTATGACTTAAACAATAAGTATGACTTTATAACCAGGACAATGACGATATGATAAACCTTATGACTATAGTAAGCTCTAATTAATATTAAGACATAAAGGTTAAGTCAACATTTATTAATATCACTATTCTTGATTAGATTAACAAGAATAAAGGATATTACAAGCCTCCCTCGGCTATCAAAGTTGGTAAGCAGGATTTCAGGTAACATCTACTGCTAACACCCGCACTCCCCTTCCAACTATGTTTCATATGATGCTTTTATGAAATGTTTATAATGCTATATTTTATATGGTGTGCGGGATATGAAATGTTTGTCTATGTAAACAATATTTATTAAATGATTTGATGCTATGAAGTATGACGACTTTGATATGATTATGATTACGATTACATTTTAAGATTACGGTTACAATTATGTAATGTGATTATGATTCGTAAAGGAAGTGAAACACGATAAAGTTAAGATAAAGAGTCGGGTCGTGCACTTACCTTCTGGCGGCAACGCTACCTTCTGATGGGGGACAACGTCCTCGGTGGCACCCGCAATATGGCATTATATGCCACCTTCTGATGGGGGATAATGTCCTCGGTGGCTCTGCCTTCTGTTACTATTGGCATTATATGCCACCTTCTGATGGGGGATGAATATCCTCGGTGGCTTTTGCCTTCTGTTATGATTTATGGCATTATATGCCACCTTCTGATGGGGGACTTATGTCCTCGGTGGCTTTGCCTTCCGGTTGAACCCAAATAACTAATGAAAGTTTCCTGCTAATGATTATGTTAATGGATGATGATAATGATAATGATAATGATAATGACAACCTGAGTGCTTCTTAAATTCCTGATTTGAAGTGCATGTTTATGAAATGGTTTTACTATTTCTCTTCTCCCTGTTTGCAACTAAAATAAGTTGAAATGCTTTTACGATGTTAGGGTAGTATGTTACTGAGCCTCGGCTCATGACGTTTTTGTTTTATGTTTTAGGTATTGAAGAACAGTTACAGTATGGCTATTATAATGAGATGTGTTGAGGAGACTATGTATGATTCTATGAGGTTTAGAATATTTTGTAGGATAGATGAACAAGTGTTGTTTTATGATGAGCAAATGTATAGATGATTTATCATTTTAGACTATTATATTATAAGTGGGCCCATAACCCACAGGCTTAAGCTATGATTCCGCTTACGATTAAGGTTATGTATTTTCGGGGTGTTACACCCCACCCCCGCGACCCCACAACACCACCCCTCAACAACATAATACTTCTGCATTGAATCGAAATAATGCATCCCTAGTTCTACTAGTCCAACATGATTGCAGGCTGATAACACCGCAACAAAAGTGATCCAATCTGGCTTAATCTTCTTACTCATCATATTATCGAACAGAGCAAGGACTCTCTGACTTGAGCCATGAGTAGCATATCCCGAAATCGGTTGCGGGGGGTAGGGGAGGGGTAGGGTAAGAAAATGGAAGGGGGTGGTCTTTGTGCGAGGCGCGGGGTGGGGGGTTGTTCCGAAATCGGGGGCGTGATGGTGGGAGAGGGGTGGGGGAAGCTGGGTTTGGGGCTGCGGGCGGCGGGGGGGCTGACGGGGGGTGGGGGGCTGCGGGGTGGGTTTGTGGGGGCTGCATTGGTGGTGGGAGGGGTGCGGGGGTGGTGGGAGGGTGGGGGGAGGGGTTCGGGGTTAGGTTTTTGGTTTAGGTTAGGGTTAGGGTTAGGGTTAGTGGTTAATTAGGGTTTAAAAAAGAAAATTAGGGTTAATAACTAACGGCGGTTAACGCCGTTACTGAAGGGTACCCTATGAATTTTGAAAACATGGGGCGTACCTGGTGAATTTTTTGAAAATTCGTGGGTATTTGGTGAAAGAAACGATATTTTTATTTGAGTGAAAAGTTTTTTTTTTAGACAAAGCTAACTTTTTCAAAAAAAAAAAAAATTATAATGATTGTTAGTGGGCAGCGTGCCTACTAATGATTTGTGATTTCTCACTAATGTTATTTAAAATCATTTGTACTTCCTTCGTTCTTTTTCTATTGCAACCTTAAGATTCACACTTGCCAATGCACAACTTGAACTTTTAATATCTTTAATTACTTTTTAGTAAAAAGTATATATACAAATTTGATATTTTAAAAGTAGATATGACCCAAATCTAACAAGACCTCACATGACTAAAATTTTTCTTACATAAAAACCACAAGAGATAGTGAAAGAGTGGTGAGTGAATAATGTAAAAAATTATAATTGTTGCAATAGAAAAAGAACGGATGATGTAATTGAAATATGCAATACTTTCTCATTTCGGCCTATCTTAGTTGATTATTTAACCAAACAACAAACAATAATAATTCTAGGTAAATTTTCTGTTTGATATCTTGACTTTTAACTAATTTCAATTATATAATTT
Source organism: Beta corolliflora (assembly GCA_947648045.1). Taxonomy (NCBI): domain Eukaryota; kingdom Viridiplantae; phylum Streptophyta; class Magnoliopsida; order Caryophyllales; family Amaranthaceae; genus Beta; species Beta corolliflora. Next base: position 122,117 of record CANSZD010002164.1, on the reverse strand, counting down.
TAATTGTTGCGGAGAGGTGGTTTACTTTATACTCCATTCGTTTCTTTTTAATTTACTCACTTCACTATGGGGGAGAACCAAGGAGAAAGTGCAAAAGTATGAGAGAGAAACTGTAAAGGTGGAGAGAGAAATTAAAAAGTGAGTTAAAATTAGAGCTGATCAACTCCAGCCCGACCCGCGGGGCCCGGTCCGATTTTGGGCAGATTTTTTTGGCTGTGATGCAGCCCGGCCGGCCCGGCTCTTTTTTTTTTGGGCGGACTTTGGGCAAGTCAAAAATGATTTTTTAGTCTAATTTTTTTGGTCCAGCCCGATTTTGGCCCGAAAAGCCCGCTCGGCACGGCCCGAAATACTGGGCTTTGGGCACAAAAATTTGGCCCGAATTTCGGCCCCGCCCTACCAACGGGCAAATTTTTTAGTCACGGCCCGGCCCGAACTCGGCCCGACCCGGCTCATGATCACCTCTAGTTAAAATATTAAAAAATGGATGACATAGGTGGAAAAAGAGGAGAAAGTAGATGTGACATGTACCAAAAATAGAAAAAGCAACAGTGTGTAGATTAAAAAAAAAACTGACCAAAAAGGAAAGTGTGTAGATTAAAAAGAAACGGAGGGAGTAATACATAGTAATATAATTCCTTCATTTCAAAATAGATGACATAGTTTGACTTTTGCACTATTTACAAACTCTCCGTTCACCGTGTTTTGGGATTTTTATGTAGAAAAAATATAGTCATGTGAAATCTTGTTAGATTCGTTCGAAATATAATTGGTTAAGTGTAACTTTGAGTTTTGCAAATTGTAGCGTGTATAATCAAAGCACCTTTCTGAAGTGCTTTCTTTAGGTTCCTTGAAATGTCCATCATCGTAGAAGATTTGTCCAATTTGAAGATACCTTAGGTTGTAATTTGGTCATCTCAATGGGTAAAATAAATAAAACTCTTATTTAACTTGAGAATGATATAACAAACATATTGCAATTTACACGTATATATGACATAAACCAACTAAAATGGTAGAATGAACCAACAAAATCGGATCAGGTAACCATTAACTGATTGGTTCCGGACACAAAACAAGATCAATTACATAAGTTAAGCGATCCAATTGTATACCCAAACAGAGTCAGTTAATGGTTTGGCGCCAACATTTCTTGCACACAAACAAGTTAACTCATCCGGTGACGTTAGGTCCACCGAATCAGTTAACCCTAAATTCAATTAAAAAAATCACATTATTATTAAACAATGAAGAACGCAGATACATTATTACAAAAAAAACAAAGGATAACGCATATACCCTAAATTCATTTAAAGAGAATATCACATATTACAAAAAAACGAATATGAAATTAATCAGATATTATTAATCATATAAATTATTATTAGTAAAAGAATATGAAATTAATCAGATGTTACAAAAAACCATATATGAAAGAATAATTCAAAACGATATATGAAATTAATCAGAATAGATAATAGTGCAAAAAGCAGATATTACACAAAAAGAATATGAAATTCATCAAAACTAAAGTATAATAATAAAATAGAGAGTACCTTTTTTTTTTTGAGGGGATAAAATAGAGAGTAGGAGTGAGCAAACTGGGTATCCAGTCAAAAAATCGGAAACGAAAATGGACCCAAACTCACACCCAACCATTTTTGCGATTTAGGAACCAAAACCAGTTGGACCGGGTTTAAAATTTTCGAAATCAGTTCCATAACAGGGTGCCCGGTTTGCTTTTGGCTTATTATTTTGAAAATTTATTTTCCTTTATGTAGACTAAAAAACTTAATTTCGGTTTGATAAATTCCTATTAATAAAGAACTTCAATTTAAGAGAACATGTTTTTCTAGTTCCCTCTCCTGTACTCTTGGTTGGCACTAGGTACCTCAACCTAAAACCAATTCCACCGAGTACTTGGTGGATATTGGATCCAAAAATTCGATACCTAAAATTGGAACCGGAAATACACGAACCCTCATTTTTAGACCCAAACTGGTCCCGATGGAATTAGTCTTGGGTCTGCACACGTTAGGTCTCAACCGGTTCAGGGTGCAGAAGTGGATACCTGATTTGTCTGATCACCCCTAATAGAGAGTACCTAATACCTATCCTAACCCTACAAAGCAGCCCTTCAAAAAACCCCTATAAAACAGATTTGAATTTTGAACAGACCCCACAAAAAAAAAAAAAAACAACAACCGACAACGGTAACAATGGATGCTCCACAGCAACAGCAACAGCCACCGCCACCACCCATCACAATCACCCTCAATGGTCACACGTTTAGACAAAAATATTGCGTATTAAAGGCTGATTTTCTGCGTTTCTTTTTACCGGCGTTTACAGCGAAGGAAAAAACTGACTACGAAGGATTTCTTGACGATTATGCAATGAGTTTTCAGAAATTCAATTTCAACGCATTATCACTCGATAACAATCGCCAGTACCATATAGATTTGTTGGTTAAGCATAAGGGTCCAAAGCGTAATGTAGCAAGATCGTTGGAGTGCCAGTGGACAGCTTATGTCCGTGTACATAACATACAGACGGAAATGTCGATACATTTGAATTGGGTTCTTAACCCAAGAACTCTCCAATTGAGGGTGGCTGAGGTTGAGGTGAGAAAAAGAAGAAGTGCCAGACTTTTGGTGAAAAATACTCGATTTTGGGGGCTTTCGGCGGTTACAGCAAATGCTGCAAATGCGGCCGAGAATTACACTTACTCTTCAACCTATAACTCATTCAATCAAATTCAGTTTCTTATTCAATTCTCCCACTTGTTTTCCAATTCAATGGCAAACACTCACAATTTTTGGGTGATTTCTCTCTTTTCTCTGCAATTTTTGTTCTTTATTCGATTTTTTAAGGTTTTGCAAATTCTGAATTTTATTACTTCATTTTTCGACCAAGAATTATTATATAATAATAATTTTTTGATGTAATATCCATAAAAAGTACATAAAAATATTGTTAAATTAAATTTTCTATAGAAGTTATGTAAAAGCCAACAAAGAAAATTATTCTCGGTCCGGACCGAAAATAAGAACTTCAAAAAATTCGGACCAAATAACAGTTTATTTTTTCGGTCTAGACCAAAAAATCAAACATTCAAAAAACTTAGACCTAATTAGGGCCTTAATATGTAGGTTCACCCTTGGGCCTCCAAATGCTCATAAACGGGACTGGATAACTCCTTTTTTTTATCTTTTCATTGGTTTTATATCCTTTGTTTTATCTTTTTTTGGTTTTCTCTCATTTTTTTTGTAATCTTTTCTTTGGTTTTCTTTTGGTTTTATCTTTTCTTAGGTTTTCTTTTGGTTTTATCTTTTTTTGGTTATGATAGGTCATTTGCATTTTAGGTGATAATTATCTTTTGTGATGGTCATTGATCTGTATTATTAGCACTTTTAGTTTTATCTTTTATCTTTTTTTTGCCATCTCCTATTCTCCTATACAAGTAGCATTGTAGGTTTTTTTTATTTTGTTTTCTTACCATATAACTTCGCCTTGTAATATATTTTGTTTTCTTCTGATTTTATGTTTTATAGACAAAAATTAAGTTAATTACTGAAATTAAAATTTTGAGGCTACAATAAACAAAAATTTTGGAACACTAACCCCAACATAGTAAAATAAGAATTTGAAAAAACGGCATGAGAGAAACATACCTATTTCAAGAAGAGATCGATTGATTCACAAAACCAAAAGGATGAAGATAAGTGAGATTGATTCACTGCCGAATTTGTTGGAGATGTATCCGCATCTGGAGCTGCAAATCGACCAATAAACAAAATGTATTCAGAAATTTAAAGAGAGAGAGTAAAGGGATAAGGGGATTTTAAGGGGTATGGGCAGGGATGGCAATTGGGCGGGGCGAGTGCAAAGGGTGGTAATTCCACACCCGCACCCGCATAAAATTCTCATCCCCATCCCCATCCCCGCCCCACCAACCATTGCGGGGGAAAATTTCAGACCCATCCCCGCCCCACCAGGTAAGTATTTATACTCATCCCCGCCCACCACCCGCATGGGTACCCGCACCCGCGTCGTACCCACTTCATCCCCACTCCACACCCGCATGGGTATCCGCACCCGCGTCGTACCAACATATTTATATTTTGCAAGATAATTATTAATAATATAAGTATATAAATAGAATTTTAATACTTCCTCCGTTCCGAATTAAATGCAACAAATCCACTTTTTCACTATTCACACTTTTCACTTTGACTAAGATTTGTGATTTATTCATAATGAAAATTATTGTCAAGTGAGATCTTGTTAGATTCTTCTTGTGACGTACTTTCATAAAATGTAATTTTTATAATTTTTACTTATATGTAATTATAGATATTTATGGTCAAAATAATGTCTCGACATGCGTAAAAGTGAATTTGTTGTATTTAATTCGGAACGGATGAAACAATAAATATGTGGGGCGGGTGGGGGGTGGGGGCGGGCGGGCGGGGATGGGACTCGTATAGCATAAAATCCACACCCGCTCCACCACCCATTGCGGGTACGATTTTAATCCCCACCCCACTTGGGCGGGGATGGGGCGGGTCTCCTACTTGACCCGCCCCACTGCCATCCCTAGGTATGGGAGAGAAAAAAAGATTTTAGGTGTTTTATGGGGTATAGGGAACATACTTTTGTGAGAGAATTGCTTGTTTGATCAATTTACGGCAGTGATAACACGAACACAAGAAACCAGAGCTTCTTAGAATACGGGGAAGACAAAGGGGTAGGAGAGAGAAAAAAGATTTAAGTGTTTTATGGGTATAGGAAACAGGTTTTACTGATAAAAAGTATTAGCTTTTAATCTAGGCTGTTAATTAAGATCTAAGGGTTGAAAATGTGAATTCTCATTAAAAGATAGGTTCTCATTATAAGAAGGGTTCTCACAGGAACTCCCCCCTGAAAACTAGGCTGTTTTATATATATATATATATGTATATATATATATGTATGTATATATATATATGTATGTATATATATATATATATATGTATGTATACATATATATATATACATACATACATATATATACATATATATATATATATATACATATACATACATATATATATATATATATATACATACATATATATATATATATATATATATATATATATATATATGTATACATACATATATATATGTATATACATATATATATATGTATACATACATATATATATGTATATACATATATATATATATATATATATATATATATATATATATATATATATATATATATATATATATATATATATATATATATATGTATGTATATATATATATATATATATGTATGTATATGTATATATATATATGTATATATATGTATATATATGTATGTATGTATATATATATATGTATGTATGTATATGTATATATATATGTATCTATATGTATGTATGTATATATATATATGTATGTATGTATATGTATATATATATGTATGTATATGTATATATATATATATATGTATATATATGTATGTATGTATATATATATATGTATGTATGTATGTATATATATATATGTATGTATGTATATGTATATATGTATGTATGTATATATAATTATATATATATATGTATGTATGTATGTATGTATGTATGTATATATATATATATGTATGTATATATATATATATATATATATATATATATATATATATATATATATATATATATATATATATATGTGTGTGTGTGTATATATATGTGTGTATATATATATGTGTGTATATATATATGTATATATGTATAAGATATTGTGAAAACTACAATTAATCTGAAAACTGAAAACAAGCAATCTGAGCCGTCGGATTTAAAAGACAATATTAAATGGCCAAGATTTAGCCACGTCGTGTGCGTAGAAATTTTTATTTTCTTCCACTTGATTTTCTCTCTCTTACTCCTCAGCTCTCAAACGTGATTTCTATCTCCTAAAGTTTCTGAAAAGCCCGATTCTCTCACGCTCTCAAGTCTCACCTTCAATCGATGTTAATCCTTCAATGATTCTGTCAGATGTCTTACATGTGGAGGAGCCTACACATACCCAGGAAGACCTGCTTTTCAATGTGAATGATGCTGATGACATACATGGAGATATGCTCAATGAAATATATGAAGAGGCTGTTGGAGTAAGTTCCATGCTTTCGCTAGTGTCTCCATTTTTGAGCTTATGTGATAATGTATGTAATAGTTGTAGAGATGGCCACTGGTGCCGGCTGGGCGGGCCAATCCGTGGGCCATAGCGGACCGGGTTGAGATTTCATGGCCCAAGATCAGAGCGTAAAATTCACGGTTTGGGCGGACTGGTACACGGGCTGAAAAATCTTGGCCCACACCGGTCTATTATCGGTTTTCACGGTACGGGAAGCGGTTTTTGCGGTTCGTGGGCCTAGCGGGCAGGACCTACATTAGAAATTTTTTTATTTCTTTTCAAAATTATTGAAATTATTCATTATTGTTACATAAAACCTTTAAAATTAATTAAAATATATATTATCATTAATATTAATGAATAATTTCATTATTTTTGAATTTGATTTAATAATAATATATGCAATTTGATTAAAATATATACAATTTGATTAAAATATACACATTTTGGTTGAATAATTATTTGGGCTAGGTTGGTCCGGTTTATGGGCCGGGCTGGACTGGTTTCATGGACCGGGCTGGGCGGTTTTAGTAGCGGGCTTTCGTGGGTTGGGATCAAAAAATCATTTCACGGTTCAAGGCGAGCTCGACCCACACGGCCCACGAGATGGGGCAATGGATTGGCCCGCACTATTGGCCATCTCTAAATAGTTGTATTATTGTAAGTTTGTAACAGAGTATTTGGCGGGGAGAAAAGCATTTGTCTGAGCAAGTGGTTTTCCCATTTTGCTTTGTTTGGTTTATAAAGCGTGGAAATTAGCTGTCTTTAAGGTGGAAAATAGTTCTCAAAATGATGGAAAACGTTTTCATTTCTAAACTACACATTTTCTTTCCTATTCCATACCTTCCTCCTTTTCGTCTCCCAAACATCCCCCTTCCGCCTTCCCTTCCTCCAATATCATTATTCTCTCGCTTAACTTTTCTTGCGAGTAATCAAACAATGGAAGACTAATTAACAAATTATTTTTCCTTGGAAATTGCATTCATGAACAACTTTTTTAGTTTTTTCCAATGAAAATGTTTCATTCCTACCAAACAAGAGTCTAAATGTTGTCTTAAAAGCATAATTTCTGAGGTACCTTTAAGAAAAATATATTACTCAAAACGAGTTACTTGCAAGCTCCATGTCCATAGAAGCTGGAAAAGGAAAAGCTTTACATCAAGAAAGGACCTGTTAATTGGCATGATAAAATTGTCAAAAGTATATCTCATAGAAGCAGTAGTATAGGATAATCACTGAGCTCAATAGAGTTAGTCGAGGGCTACTTGCATGAATCTTTTTTCTTCATTATTTACCTAGGCTTGTTTCTTACTATTGCTAGCTGTTTTGCAATAGGAAACATCTATCTCTAGGCAACCTCACACTCATAGGTGCCGATGCGCCACCAAATGACACATCAATGAGACATTCAGATCAACCATTAGGTGTTGGCAAAAGCTCCAATTCTGTTCAGATTACAGAAGAACAGAAATCACTAATGGAAGCCAAGAGACTGAAGGCACTTGAAAGAGCTGCAGCCCCAAGTGTCGATACAGTGAAACATTCAGATCAACCACAAGGTGTTGAAAGTGGAATCTCTAATACTCAGATTACAGAAGAACAAAAATCACTTATGGAAGCCAAGAGACTGAGGGCACTTGAGAGAGCTGCAGCTCGCAGTCGACTGCCGCCAGCTTCCTGATCTTGTTTTGGGCTACCTCCCCGGCTCCTTATTTTTTTCCCCTTGGTAAACATCTCTGAGGACATGTGCTTGTGTTCATCATGGTTTTGTTATCGTCAGCTGCAAAAAGCTAGGAATTATTGCTCTGGGATACTAGCGATATAAGCTGTGTGTAGTGTACTCTGATATGTTTTTGTAAATTTGCTATCTTGCTTCAGTGCTGAAATTCAGTTTGATTGCTGATAAAATATGAAGTATAATATACAGTTTGGTAATGCATGAAGGATTACTTCAGTTAGCAGGGTGTCTAATTGACATTAAGAAAAGAAGTTGAATGTTACAATATTTAGATATCCTATTATCTGACAACTATTTGGCTTTTTTAAGATGAAATTTGAGAAATTTTTGATTGATTTTTTTGCCTATTGCAAAGCAAGATTTTGTTTCTAACAAGCTATGCGTTGTAGCAAGCTCTACTTTCTACAAGTTTTTCTTTAAAGTTGGAGCCCACACAACCCATGAAGTTTTTCCTCTCATTGAAAAGCATGCCAACAGCTAATAGAGCTAGCAAAAGGGGATGGAGTACACTTGAGTCATCAAGTTTAATAAGCTTTCCAAGACTGAGCTCAAACAAGTGGTAGAATAAATCACAACTTGCTTGTGAGATGTTAATAGTATCACTATTCACATTCTACTACAGCTTATCAAAAGTTAGGTTAAATGTTGCATGAACTAGGCATACATTCATATATTATTACCATCTCTCCCAAGTCCCACCTATGTGGAAAAATCACTGTGCAATGCTTATCAGTTACAAGGATAGAAGAAAGAGCTTAACTAGTACGATCATCTATTACAAAAGTGGAGTCTACTAAATGCCCCACATTAGCTACCCAATCTGCTGTTACGTTTGCCTCTCTGTAGAGATGCTTGATATTCCAAGTGTTGAAAGAGTTAAGAAGCAATTTGATATCTCGAAATATGTGATACAAATTAAACGCCAAGATGAAGATTAAATTCCTTTAACGGCATTGACAACAAGGAGGTTATCCCCCTCAATATGAAGATGGGTGATATTATTTTTAAGAGCCAACTGGATGCCAAGATGAAGGGCCATAGCCTCGGCCATGAAAGCTGGAGAAGTGCCAAGGTTGTAGGCGCCGGCTTGGACTAAGTCCCCTTGGGAGTCTCGGATAATGAGTACTCGTGCTGCTGCAGAATGACCACAAACTAATCTGTTGAAATTTAGTTTGAAATGGAGGGTGGGAGGTGGCATTATGAGGTGCATGTAGAAATGTTTAAGACTTTGAGAGTTGGGTTGTGCTAAATATATGTGATGCCTGCTCACACTAGAGGTTAGCTAGATTACAAGGCAGAAACTAGAAAGTGACAATTATATTTTTATATTTTTTTTGTTCGATTGCAGTTATATTTGTTGAGTTTTGAGTAGCATCATACATTGAATTGGTTTCCTTTTTGCTTCATTTGTGCTATGTTACCCCCACTCCTCATTTAGTCTCCATTAGTAGTACGAACATGTGTCGAACACTCAACACTCTGATTCGGGGTATCGAATACTACATTTTATTCTTCGTCTAGACACCTCAGGTATCTTGAACCACATGTAATAGTGAAAAATTGTAAAAGGAGGGGGAAACCAAATTAAAGAGAATGTTATATGATATGTGCTCATTCATGGTTTGAGACCATAAATTTAACAAGACGTAGCAAACAAGCCAACTTGAAATGTGCGCATATGCATTTTCTACTTGCAAAGCACATATAAAAGTAATTGAAAAGTAGGAAAATGGCCTAGAAATGTTGTGTCCACATACTTGTGTTCAGTTTTAGGCAACTTGAATGTGTAAATGCATCTTTAACTTGAAAAGCACATAACAAAGTATATTTCCTCCGTTTCAAAATAAGTGAAACAACTTACCGTTTATGGAGGAAGTATTAATTAATATCAGGGAAATGGGTTTATAATTGTTGTGTCCACATTCACATAGCCGTGTCCAGTTTTAGGACAGTGGTCTGGTGGCCAAATTTTGATATTTGAGTGTGTGAATTGTGATATATAGCAGAAGACACAAATTCCGAAGTGAACATTTTAACTTGGACACAAGGAGGGATCACATAATTTATTCACCATAATCCGCGTCGATTTTCCTATTTCCCTTTTGGATGCTTGCGGGCAAGTAAACGAAACATTAATAATGATGGGCATTTCATGGGAATGGTGCAGGTGGGCAATCCATTGAAACCCCCTTTTCTGTTTTCATGATTTATGCTCGAATCAACTTTGTAAAGATTATTGTTGACGCATAACAAAATCTCCTAGAACCACTATCCCCGTCTCCAAACAAGGCCAAAAAATAAAAAAAAAAGAACTGCAATAAATTATTCTTAGTTCCCATACTTCCCAACCTTGATGATCGAAATACTACTCATAGAAAAGGGTCTCATGGATCTGTGACTAAAAGGATCGTGGGTCAATGTTAAGTTGTCGAATCTGACAGTATTTTGCAAAAGTTACGTAGAAATCCTTGATTCTTGGTTGTCGCTTATTGAATTCAACCTCAGACTTAAAATTATTTTTGCCTTACAAACTAGAATACTTGAGGTTTAATTTGTTCTGTTTTGTGCTTCATAACATCTGTTTGTTTGTTGTGTATATCTTTGTTGCATTGGAATCATAAATTTCCTCTCTGTGACTGTATCAAGCTAGCACAATTTTGTGGATCCTTTATTGGTCATAAGCACCAAGCTTAAAGATCACGTTGTTGAGTGATTTAATATATACTATGTAATACTCTTCTAAATAACGTCGCGTATGCTATCTTAGTATCTTAGTCCATTCACAAATAAAGTCGTGTTATCTTGAATGACATTTCATCCACACAACCCCCATATTATGTAACTTTCTCCCACTTAGCATCTCTCATGCTCTCTTCCTATATCTCCAGTATATGGATTCCTCTTCACTATCTATCTCTCATAATTAAATTATCTACCAAAAAAGTTTATATAGCCCTACTGTTTACGTTATTGTATATTTGTATACATGTTCAAGTATAATATGAGTACATGATGAGTAGAGTGTAACTACAAACTACAATGTCTATCCAATGTCAATACTCGATCTTCCAGGAATGGCCTCTCGTTGGTGCGAATTTATTGATATTGCCATGAAAATTATTTTAATCTAATTAAAATCCATTTCCCGCTATACTCTTACCCGATTTTACCTTTCAAATTCGGGTGATTTGAAAATCTTTATTGTTCCATTGTAATGTATAATCTTTAAGCTCTTATAGAAACTTTTACACAACAAGTTCTATTATAGGATTGGTGATACTAACACACTGATTTCTTTTTTTTTTTTTGTGTCAAAGGGTTTAAAGGGAATTATGAATGAGGTGAACTACATCCACCGACGCAATAAATGATCTTTTTTCTATTAAAGGATTGCATATAGCTTTTCTCTTAAATAATAAGGGCAAGAGATTGTTGAAGGGTATGCCAGCAGACAGTCAGAATGTCATTATTACGGACTTTTGGAAGGTAGATATACACAAAGCCATCATAAAACACTAAGTGGGAAAAAAGGCAAAAAGACAACATCTGTTCCAAAAAGTGTAAATGAAAATTTAAAAAAAGGCAACCTTTTTTTAATCTATGTCAAAAAGTCGATTAGTGTTTTACCACTCCTCCTTGACTTAGGTGTTTCAACTTTTTTCCTTAGTGTCCTTTTATTTTTTACGTGAATTGCTTTCTGTGAATTTATCAAACTTTTGTTTGTAAATCCTTTAGCAAATGATAATTAAGAATATAGTTACTGGCTTGTAGTATTATTATTTAAATTATAAATCAACTTATTTTTTGGTTTATTTAGTGAGTATATTAAATGAATCTAGAAATAGTATTAATCGATTATTCTCATCGAATTCGAGAATAATATTATAAGGTATTATAATTAATTTAATTCTTGACTTTTGGTTGTATTATACTTTTTTTTGGTGGATGTATTATACTATTATTGGTCTATGCAATATGTTTAATTTTTTGGGAAATTATATTTATAAAGCATAACCTTTGTATTATTTGTTTTCATTTTAAAAAGATATTCGGTTGTCGAGCATTCTCCAATATAACCATAAACTTTGAAAACACTTTAAAAAATCTTACGATTACCGAACATATATCTTTGTTGTGAATTTAACGTTATTATGAAATATTGTATAAAGTACAATATAACAATACATTATTTCCTAAACTTTCTTTGGCCTCTAAAAGAAATATCTTCAAGGTCCATAGCTGGTTTTAACAATTTGTTGTGATCATTTTGATCCAATCTCAAATTTTGCTACATGGACCTCAACAAGCGGCTTGCTATGTTAAGTGCTAAATGCAACATATTCAATTTGAGTTCAAGTTTTTCACAGATAGTATTAGTCAATCTGACGTGTGTGCACCCGGTTCACGTTAATACTAGTGTGCACCAAGCCACAAGCACGTATCATTTATGAAGAACCACTATATCATTCAAAAACCATTATATCATTCAGAACCCCACTATATCATTCAAAAACATACTATATGATGCAAAATCTACATCATTTTTAGATAATCCACTATAACATAAAACTTGCTATATCATTCAGAAATATATTATATCATGCAGAAACTACATCATTCTGAACAATCCACTATATCAACTAATAGACACAGGACCGATTCAATGAATTAGGGGGCCCTGAGCTATTAAGATGAAACGGGGCCCTCAAGTATAACCTAATAATAAAAATTAACCGCAGAAAATTAATACCAAAATTTATAGTACTTGAGTAGAAAAATTAACAATGTCATTCTTTATATAAAAGATAGCTAAAGGAAGCCAACCATGATAATTCTTGCATAATGTCAACGATAGAAACAACTTATATTATATACGCATAAAGGTATCAATGTTGACTTATTAGTTTCACCGTATGAGAGACGATACTTTATAAAAGCTATGGTAAAAGGAAGGTAAGACCTATTCCGAAAACATAATTCTGACTTATTAGTGTTTCAATCCTTTGAATGAGATATGAAATAATTTTAAACATATAATTTGGAAGCTGTAAATCCCTACAAGCTCTTTAAAGCGTGGGATTTCTCTTCTCTCTCCTCAATCTCAAAATAGGGTGGAAAAGATGAATAGGACTTTGTAACTATTAGCAAATTAATGTTTATACTTATTATGCAGATCTTTAATGGGGGAAAGAAACTAAAAGTAGTTACTTAAAAGCTTTGGAAACAGCAATGATTAATTCGTCAAATGTAGAAGAGGCGGAGAAGAATATGAAGAGTTTTTAATTTGCAAACTTCAATTTCTCTTTATTAAAAGCTTGCCTTGGGCCCTTGATATCCACAAAGCTTTAATGGGAAAACAAAGAAAATTGTTGTAAGTCTAAAAAGTCATTTACAATGATTCGAACCGCATACTCTTGCAAAAATTAAGACTTTGCAAAGGATTAGCTACCACTACTCCAACAATGGATTATTATGTATCAATTGCAACAATCTACAATAACAGGATATGAAAATCGAGGCCCATTAAAAGTGGGGCTCCGCATGCACATGCCAATTAGGCCGACGCCTATCTGGTGGTCTAAACACTTACTATATTATGCGGAAACTCATTATATCATTCGAAACACTCTACTATATTATCAAAAACTACATCTTTTTATACGTGTGGATATATCTTCTGGATACGTCTGTCTTCCCGTGTTAAAATAATAAATTAAATCCTCCACTATATTGCGTGTATAATTTCACTATATGTTTTCCGTTAATAAAATCCACCATATTGTATATAAGTTTACTATATGATCTCTATAAAACTCACTATATGAAGTTAACATCAATTACCAACCCGGTGCACAGTTCATTTAAGTTTTTTACAATATTAATTTAGTTAGTTTCCTCTCATAATTTCAGTTCGGACAAAAATGGCCAGTTATCATTCGATGTTAGAAAAAGGGTTTAAGACTTGCGCATTTCAGCAGGGTTTTTTTGGGAAGAGGTGGTGAAACCTCCAATGGTAAACCATCAATGGTGTCGTTTACTACCTTCTCGCTTCCATTTCAATCGTTTCTTCCTCGCGCCATCGCCATGTCGTCGTAACTGGTAATTTCTCTCTCTCTCTCCTCCCTCCACTCCTCCTCACTCTGCTCAGCAATTAACATCAATGGCGGAATTTTCACAGGCTTAGGCATGGTAACGCCTCTTGGTTGCGGAGTTGATACGACATAGAAGAGACTAATTGAAGGTGAATGTGGAATTAGAGCAGTAACTTGTGAGGATCTTAGATTGAATAATTTCGACGCCGAAACTCAATCTCATGTTTTTGATCAACTGACGTCTAAAGTTGCTGCTGTTGTTCCTTCTGGAACTACTGTTGGTCAATTTAACGATCAATTGTGGTCTAAGGTTTCTTTTTCTGTACTCTTTATGCTTAGGTTTAAATGTTATTCATTTTATGATGTAGTTTTATGCTTCTGAAATTATATAGGGATTTGATTTTGTATGAAATTGTAATGTCTTTTTTTTTCTCTCTTTCTTTGATTACAATTGGAGTTGAACTGCTTCATATTATAAATAGTAGTAAATGTAGAAAGAATGGATAGTTTAGCTTAGGGCCTGTTCGGTATCATCGCGAGTTTCTAGCTTTTGGTTTTAAGATTTTTGAATTCTTATGATAATAAGTTGTATAATGAGCTTAAGATTAATCATATTCATACTAATTATGTTTATTCTGAAAACTTTGAAACGAAATAGAAAAAATGATAACAAACAGGCTCCTACTTTTGATGTGTCTTACTTCATTTTGCTCAAAAGTTGCACTTTTTCTTAATGAACACAAAACTGTTTTTTTTGTTGTTGTGTTAGTTACACCTTAATATATACTGTATTTGTTCGTTCATGCTGTGATGAGACTGCAACGTAACTCATAACTTTTACGTTGGAACTTGTTGCACTGTATGACTATCGTCCTTATATGGCTATATTTGACGAGTACATTTGATAGACGGCAGACTAGTCTTTGGCTATTTAGTATATTGTATGGTGTGACTGTAATAATTTTCCCTATTTTTTGCTGTCTGTTCTGTTTCTTTTGTTAATCAGGAGCATAGGTCTATTTCGAGGTTCATAGGGTATGCACTATGTGCTGCTGATGAGGCTATTAAAGATGCAAATTGATCGCCAACTAAACAGGACGAGAAAGAAAGAACTGTAAGGATTCTTTTTCTTGTCAAGTTGCAACTTGCAAGAGAAATACTTATATGGTCTTTGTTTGTCTGGATTTTGGCTATATGCTGTATGCTAATGAGAAGGCAACAGGGAGTATCCATTGATGGTGATATTGGGAGCATGTGTGATATCGTGGATGCTGCGTAGCTAATTTGTGAAAAGGTTGATATATCTTACTCTGTCGCTGAAGATATTGCGTATTTGACTTTCTATGAATTGTTGACTCTATATGAACTCAACAATCTCTATTATACAAGGGAAGAGGGGAGGTTTTGGTGTCCTCCCTAACTTAAAAATATACCCTTAAATAAAAGAACAATCAAATTCATCTTTACCAATTTTAGAAAAACAAAAAAGAAAAAAACAAGGTGAAGGTAGTTTCTATTTGCTTTTGCACGCATTGCGTGCATATAAGACTAGTCTTCTTCCATAAGTGAGCTGTAATAGAACATTGATGTAGGATAGTCAGAGAAGTCTTGCCAGAGCTAGTGGGTCAAAGAAAAATAATGATCAGTGTTTTTGAATCTTTAGCAATTTGTTTTAAGGAGGTCTTTTTTTCTTCTTAATGTTGGTTATGTGAATAAACCCTATAGTACTCATGGGTTTTTACAGGATTTTGTTCAAGCAATGAAAACCAACTACAATTAAAATTTAGAAAAGGATAGTAAGAGGTTGTCACTGAAAATCTATGTTCGGTTTGCAGCGTCTTCGGCGGCTGAGCCCATTCTTTGTCCCTAGGATATTGATTAATATGGCTGCTGGCCATGTGAGCATGAAGTATGGATTCCAGGTATTCTTACATTTAAATTCCTTCATATTTTCTATCTCCATGCTTGCTCTATATGTCTCTTGAATTATTCCCTGGTAGTTCCAGTTAATCTTGATCACACTGCCATTTAATTCATGTAATTGACTTTCTGCTTCATTGATGCAGCATTACAGATAGTGATTGGTGTTCTAGTTTTGATAATTCAGTGCTTTTTTCAGTTAAAGATAGTTGAAAGTGTAACAATTTGAATTAGTTTATTTTATTGAGTTTCACCGATCCAAAATCTTTTCTAATCTACATGGATTTACATTTGATTCTAATCTACATGGATTTACATTTGATCTAGTCTCTGGATCTGTCGGATTTATATGAATCCAATCCAGATCAAGTCAAATGCTATTAAGATACATAAAAAGTAACAGCATTGCTTCCACCATTCAAATTCCTTATGTACGTCACATAAGTTGGTTGCTTAATTTACTTTAAAATATGACTAGATATTAAGTGGAAAAAGTAACATTATGTTTGCTAGATCATGGTAACTTGGTAAGTCTTTGATTAGGGATGAGTTGTATATCACAATATACAGACGAAATGTACATCGTACAAGAGTATATCAAGAATCCTAAATATCCAGAACTAGGGCAACTGAACATAAATAAAATACGCACATGCTGTATTTACTATCACTTTTCTATCGAACTCCATTAGTAGCTGAGATAAATATAGTCTGACACTTCTGAGAAGAAGTGAATTGTAAATATGGTTCTCTGGGTCCTGGGATAATTTCGCATTACTAAAAGAAAAAGGGATCTGTGGTTTGGTTTTGGATCCCAAAAACTGTACCACATTCAATTTTGACTATTTTGACCCACACCCACCTTTCACCTACCACATCCAATTCTCATTTTTTTGGATCCAAATTATGCAGATAAAAATATTTAAAAGATGAAATCGAGTTTGATTAGATATATGTCGATCCAGGATCAATTATTATCTACAATCAAACTCTTTCATGCATGCATTCTGAGTGCTATCTATTGAAGAATATGGTGTAGGCTTGTAGCCTGCAGGAATTGGTGGGTGGATCCTTGGTTTGATATAGTTATTGGTTACAGAATAAGTTTTCGTAATCTAACTGTTAAATGTATGGATGCTCTTGGACAGTGAAGGAACCTAATAAAGAGAAATCTTTGTTTTTTTTTTTATAATTTTTTTTAGTATTTACAGAAGTCAGAAGGTATTACAGAAACTCGTTTCACCCATTGAGGAAAGGATGTTGGGGACAAACTCAATACATTCTTGACTTCAAAGGTGTACTAAGCAAAGAGGGCCACAAGAGAGTAAAAAAAGACCTTAGTTTAAGAATCACTCAAGATCTTATATTCTTAGCTATGAAGTAAGCGATGCTACAAAAGAAGAATTTGGCTCCACTTATACAGCTCTCCTTCCAATTCAGAATAGTAGATGACATCATGTTAAATTTGATATTTTTTTTTTCAATCATTTTATCACAGGTAAACTAGCGAATGATAGATTTGAGTAAGTAGCTTTACAATCTAATATAGTCATATCATTTAATTGCCAAAGTAAGCGAAAATCGTCAAATGTGGCCTATTATATTGAGACAGAGTTAGTAAATGGGAGGCTTGACATGAACAAGGCTATAGTTTTGAAAGTTGCGCGTCCGCTCTTTCTGTGCACTTTCCTAATTTATCTATTCTTTAGCCTTCTTTTCCATTATGATATGAATTCTGGCTCACTTGAATCCAAGAAAGTCCAGTCAAAGACAAGCTCATGCACCATAAGACATAAATGGAGCCCAAAGCTGAAACTCCTTTTTCTTTTATTTGACAAACAAGAATTTACAGTAAGAATCTTCTCTTTAATTGCTTCCAAGGAAAAGAAGCATGTCGTAACAAGAAAATACAAAGTCTAAAATAATGTGTGTAAGGGCCAGGGAGATCATCTCATTTTAGCTCTTTCTAAAGAAAAATTGATCTGTAGAATCATCACTGTTATCTTTTAATCAGACCTAGAATCATCACCTCCATGGTCTACCTTCGTCATTGAGGGTGAGGAAAAGTTGGATTTTTACTGTGATTGTTTGCTGTGATGTGCTAGCACATTGAATCTGATGGCTTATTGTGTTTAGATGTGATGCCTTTAAAATTGTGTTTATCACAAAAAAAAAATGCTTATCAATTATCTTGAAAGGGCATATGCATGCATAGTCTTGTTTTTGAATCTAGGGACCAAATCATACTGCAGTGACCGCTTGTGCAACTGGGGCGCATTCCATTGGAGATGCTGCTCGTATGATTCTCTTTGGAGATGCAGACATTATGGTGGCCGGAGGAACAGAAGCCAGCATTGATGCCTTATCTGTTGCAGGTTTTTGCCGGTATCACTTCTACATGAGATGGACAAAGTTCTGTTTACTCAAAAGGTCTTAATTTAGGTAGAAGGTTTTTGTGTAATCAATTGTTCGGGAAAAATGGATGTTAGTTAGAATCTGAAAGTTAATTGAAGAACGAAATATTGAGCTGGGCAGACCCAGCACTGTTGTTTTTGTTTCAGATTGGTGGAATGCTAAGATTTGTTTGTTAGCTATCTTTGCATTCAACATGAATTAATATAGACCTGCTACTAATGTATTTGTGATTGGATGATCGGTAGATGGCATGTCAATAAGATATTATTGTTAGTTTGGACTTTGGCCATTGCGTCATGGCCAGTAAAATGTCTCACGCTTTTGCCATCAATGTGTTTGAGGATCAGGGTAATCTTGTTTAAATACCTCTTACTCTTAATTGGAATGTCAACGTAAACACGCAAGTACACTGTAAAAAAAACATATTAGCACTGAAATGGGCTATAGTTTCTGGAGTGGGGAATTGCTTTTATGATATTAGACACCTCATCCCTTTATCACGCTTGTGGAGGGAGCCTCTTTAGAGTCTTTTGGGTTTATATTGGTGTTGGTCTGGGTCTGGACACATCATATGCTAGTTTTGCATTTATTTTATAATTTTGGCTGAATGTTTTTTTTGGAGTGGTTTCACTTGCTGTTTGCTTTTTCTTTTCGGCTCCAGGCATAGGAAGTTATGAACTGTTTCCATTTCAATGAACTATTTTGTATGAGCAGGTTAAAAGCTTTGTCCACGAAGTACAATTGTTCCCCGAGTGAAGCCTCTCGACCTTTTGATATTGGACGTGATGGTTTTGTGTAAGATGATGCTTGCAGCTCCTTTGAGGTGTATCACATATGGCTTATGAATAGGCATAAATGTGTAGTACTTTTGCTTAATTATTTTTTTTTTTTTTTTTTTTTTTTTTTGCTGCTTCTGTAGTTGGATTAACTTGTTTTCTATCTGCAGAATCGGTGAAGGTTGTGGTGTTATGGTGTTGGAGGTAAGTTGATCAGTTTTGTTTTCTCTGCACTTTCCTAATGTCCTTAGCTGTTTACTGTAGATTATTTCTGATATCATGCTATCTTTTGTGCTATTCTTTTTAAGTTGCATTGTTACATGTGTTTGTCCTTAGAGCATCCCCACTCATGGTTTATTTGGGCATAAAATTGAGTCATGAACCTTGCTAAAAAAAAAAACATTGGATTGCATCCATGGTTTTTTTAATGTTTTTATCTGGGTCATACTATGAGTCAATCCATGTTTGGGCATCCTATGACCCAAACCATGGAATAAGTCGTGAAAAAGGAGAGAGTGGGGTCCACAAAAAAGTGTGACAAAGTTGGCTGGGAAAAGGATCAAAACAGTGAGTTTTGATGACAATAAAAAAACCGACCAATGACAGGCGTGCCACGTGTGATTTACGAACGGAAAAAAAACTCCTCTGCGGTCGGCGGTGGCGGGGTGCCAGCCAACCATTTCTCGACATGTGTAACAGATTTGGGGTTATTCAGATTAACTTTAAAAATACAAATTAAAAAAAAATTCACCGATGGTCATATTTTTTTGAGATCTATAAATAGACATCCATTTTGCTATTTTTTGACACACTTTCGAAATTAATTATTTTTTTGGGATGTTCTTTTTTCTTGGGTCATGAGGGGTGCATTTGTCTAAATGGATCATAAGGCATGATCAACTTTTGTAAGATGAGAGAGAGTTGATGAGAGACAGGGATGACATGTTTTTTTATGGCATGAGTGGCCATGCTCTTAGATCTCTCTGCTTGCTACTTTTCACCCTCTCATAGTAACATGGTCTAAAGTAGTTATTTCTTTCTCTACTTTGCCGTCTAAATCATCTTCGCAAGGCGACCTCTGTAGATGTATGACAGTTTCGATGAACTTTTCCTCTGTCAATTGTCATGCCTTAAAAATCTGATGGTCGTGTGAAGAAATATGTTTTCGTCAGTCATGCATTAGAAGGCTGAGCCTTATATACAAAGATTACAAGCAAGTCAACGCTATGATTAATCCTAGAAATATGCTAGACTATCACCTAGTCAACCATAATCAATTTACAGCTAATTATATGCCAACAATGAATCAACTGATTGGCATAATAATAGGAAAGGGAGAACGTAATCTATAATTACTAAAATTACACATATACAATATAATTTGAATATATTTAAAATATAAATAAATATATTTTAATATATTCTAACAACTCCCCGCGATCGAAGCGGGAGGTCCTCGGATCTTTGAGACCGTCCCCTGAAATCATTAAATAGTACGCGCGGAAGCCCTTTTGTAAATATATCTGCAATCTGATATCGGGACGGTACATGAAGTACACGAACTTCACCACGAGCAACCTTTTCACGAACAAAATGAATATCCATTTCAATATGCTTTGTTCGTTGGTGTTGGACGGGGTTGCCGGACAAGTAAATGGCACTCACATTGTCACAGTAAACTAAAGTAGCCTTGTCAATCGGACAATGTAACTCAAGTAATAAATTTCGGATCCAACAGAGTCCGAAACCACATGGGCAACACCCCCCGTATTACGCCCAAACTTTGCTACGGGAAAGAGTTGGTTGCCGTTTAGACGACCAAGAAATCAAATTGTCACCAAGAAATACACGTGATCCGGAGGTAGAACGACGGGTGTCAGGACATCCACCCCAATCTGCATCTGTATAAGAAAAAATACGATCAACTGTAGACTTGTACAAATGCAGGCCATAGGACAAAGTACCCTGAAGATAGCGTATGATACGCTTGAGAGCACTCATGTGTTCCGTTGTCGGAGCATGCATATGGAGACATATCTGTTGAACCGCATAAGAAATATACGGTGCGGTAAAAGTCGAGATATTGGAGAGCACTGCGAGGCTACGATACTTAGTCGGATCATCATAAGGAGCAACTGTGGAACCACCGAGTTTGGACTTAGTATCAACCCGGTGTAGGACAAGAGCTACGGTTTGACATGCCTAAGCACGATCAATTATACTAGCGAAGATACCGTTTACGAGACAAGAATAACCCACAAAGTATGGGTAACCGCAATGCCCAAAAAAATAGCCGAGAAGACCAAGATCTTTCATAGCAAACTCGGAACTCAAAAGAGCCATAATATACTTACGGAGACGAGCAGACGATGCCGTAAGTATAATGTCATCAACATACAACAGAATATAAGCAATGTCAGAACCATTTACGTAAATGAATAAGGAATGATCGACTTCTTGTGACAAAAACCAATGGAACCAACAAAATCGGAAAATCGGCGATACCAAGCCCGTGGGGCTCGCTTAAGACCGTATAAAGACTTCTTGAGCGAGAGCAAACATGATCCGGATAATTTTTATCACGAAAACCAAGAGGTTGATGCATATAGACTGTTTCCTGCAAATGACCATGCAAAAATGCATTCTTGACATCCATTTGATGAATGGACCAAGATTTAGATAAAGCAATACTAAGGACAGTCCGAATGGTTGCAGGTTTGACCACCGGACTAAAGGTCTCATCACAATCCACACCCTGCTGCTGTGTGTTGCCATTACCTACAAGACGCGCCTTATAACGCTCAAAAGAACCATCAGATTTATGTTTATGACGAAAAATCCACATAGAACGAATGACATTCACATTAGACGGCTTAGGTACTAATTCCCAAGTCTTATTATCAATTAAAGCATTAAACTCATCCAACATTGCATTTTTCCAATTTTTATCACGGAGAGCACTAATCGGATTTTTCGGGATTGGGGAAATATCGGGAGTAGTGTCTACGGTTAAATTGGTGTGAAATTTTGGGTTAGGTTTAAAAATGCCATTTATTGATCTAGTTGTCATGTTATGGGGTCCGTTCACGGGTGGTTGGGGGATTTTGTGGAGTATGGGTCCATGAGGATAAGGGGGTGAGTCCATTTGTGGTGTTGGGGGTAGGCGTGGGAGTGGGCGAGCCCGAGGGGGAGCCGGGCTAGGAGGTGTGACAAGCAGGATTGAGGGGAGATGGCAAGCCTAATCCGTGAGTTGCGGCGGGGAGGGAGAGTGCTAGGCGATTCCTTGAGGGAGTTTGGGCTAGCAAAAGAACTGGGCCCGAAGGTGGACGTGGTCCGTGTGAGAGGGAGGAGGAGAAGTGGGGTGCCTGAATGTTAGGAGTATGTGTTTGTGGAATAAATTGATTGAAGGAAATATTATCATCCAAAAATTCATAAGTGGATGCATCGGCATTGTTTATTTTTGAAAACTGGAATTCATTTTCAACAAAACGAACGTGACGACATATAATGATTTTTCCACTTGACATATCATAACATTTAGAACCACGATGATTAGGAGCGGGACCAAGATAGACACAAGGTGTGGAACGCTCTTGAAGTTTGTGAATAGTGGAGGAGGGAAACAAAGGAAAACATAAACATCCAAAAACACGCAAATTGGAGTAATTAGGATTACTGTGGTATAGAATTTGAGTGGGAGATGAGTAATCTAGCACTTTGGATGGAAGAATGTTTAGAAGATAAATTGCCATAGAGAGTGCATGATGCCAAAAGGATGGTGGCATGGATGCATGAAAAAGCAATGTCCGCATGATATTATTTATGGATTTGATATGTCTCTCAGCCTTACCATTTTGAGGAGAAGTATGAGGACAAGATAAACGGAAGACCATGCCATTTTGATTAAAAAACTGTTCAAAAGTGCCATTGATATATTCAGTGCCATTGTCACATTGAAAAGTTTTAATGTTCCGTTCAAATTGGGTTTTGACAAAAGCATGAAAAGTCAGGAAAAGATGTTTAACTTGAGATTTCTTTGCAATTGGAAAAGCCCATACGAATTTGCTATAATCATCCAAAAACAGAATATAATAACGATGGCCTAAAGAACTTACAATAGGAGAAGTCCACAAATCACTATGGATAATATCAAACGGAAGATGAGTATAAGATAAAGAGTCATAAAATGGCAATTTAGAATGTTTCCCAATAGAACAAGAAGAACAAAAACTAGGACAAGCCTTATTACAATCAATAAACTGGTTACTACGAAGGTTATTTAGAATTACGTCGCCAGGGTGGCCTAGACGATGGTGCCAAATAACAGGAGAAACAGCAGAAAAGGCGGAATGATTGATTGATGAAATGGCTTGTTTGTTTGAGAAGAGTGGATAAAGATCCCCAGTGCTGTCACATCTCATTAGTTTGACCCCCGTCTGTAAGTCATGAACAGAAAAACCAAATGGGTCAAATTCAACAGAGACCATATTATCAGTTGTGAATTTTCTAACTGAAATTAGGTTTTTGATGATTTTAGGAGCATGTAAGACATTGTTGAGGCGAAAAGGTGGGTGAGGTGAGGGTACAATAGTGCTACCGTGACCAATAACAGGAATTAAATCACCACTTCCAACAACAATGTTATGATGTTTATTGCTAGAATTGAAATAAGGGGAGAGAATACCTGACTCCGAGGTCATGTGAGATGTAGCACCGGTATCCATATAATAATTTCCATCCGGTTGAGAGACAGACAGAGCATGCATTGCGGCCTCAATATCGGTTGGAGTATAGCAGGGAGAACCCGCACCTGACGAAGGAGCGGACATCACATTGTACGACTGTGGTCGTGAGCCAAGGATACCATTGGGCTGGCGCTGCTGGGACGGGTACATGGGCCTAGGCTGCCACGGATATGTAGGATATGGGCAAGGTGGTACAGCCCAGCCGCCCCATGGATACTGCTGCCAAGGAGCCTGCCACGCAGGCTGTTGCTGGCCACGTGGCTGCCAGGTAGACTGCTGGCCCTGCTGACGTGGCTGTACGGTGGCAGCAGCCTGCTGAACAGACGTGTCACCGTGGCCCTTCCCCTTCCCTTTGGACTTCGAATTACGGCCTTTATTAGAGGAGCCGCGCTTCGGGTTTGATTGGGAGGAGTCAGGGATTGAATCAGAAGCAGCAACCATCGCCGAGGAACCCCGAGAACCTGTTGCCTCACGAGCAAGCCGAGCTTTAATGGTGCGCTCAGCCATTTTCAACCGAGAGCGACAACTCTCGAATGATGGCAAAGGGTCTTGGTTTTGAATATAATCCACCGTACCACTGTAAGCTTCCGGTAAAGAGCCAGTGAGTCGAAGGACAAGCCGACCATTTTGGACCGGAGCATCAACATCCGCGAGCCGATCCGCGAGAGATTGAAGGTGGTTGCAGTAAGTATCAATGGAGTCGAAAGACTCAAAGTCTGCATTAGCAAAGTCTTCCTCAAGATGAGTAGCACGAGAAGCCTTGTTGTCCTGGAACAAAGCTTCAAGCCTCTTCCACGCTCCCTCGGCCGTGTCATTGCGACGGAGAACAGCGTTAAGGAGGTCTTTGGATACTGTACCATATATCCATTGCAACACAGCAGCATCAAGACGGTTCCATAAAGCAAGGTCGGCCGATTTGTTAGCCTCAAACGCAGCCTTAGCAGTTGCTTCCGTAGGAGGAACCAAGTGATCATAAAGATCATGGACCCTAACAAGATTTGTGAATAAGGTAGCCCAAGAGTGATAAAGAGATTGTTCATTGTCTAATGTGATAGGAATGAGGGATTTCACATTAGTAATGGTAAGGGCCGGATGAAATTTCGGTGCTTCAGCCATGGAAGCAGAGGAAAGGGAGAAAAGATGAGAGGAAGAAGACAGAAAATCGGCTAGGGTATGTGGTGTTTAGGAACGAAACAAGTCTGATACCATGAAGAAATATGTTTTCGTCAGTCATGCATTAGAAGGCTGAGCCTTATATACAAAGATTACAAGCAAGTCAACGCTATGATTAATCCTAGAAATATGCTAGACTAGTCAACCATAATCAATTTACAGCTAATTATATGCCAACAATGAATCAACTGATTGGCATAATAATAGGAAAGGGAGAACGTAATCTATAATTACTAAAATTACACATATACAATATAATTTGAATATATTTAAAATATAAATAAATATATTTTAATATATTCTAACATCGTGCAACTTTCATGGGTCTCATTTGTCGTTGCTTTCTAAGCGTATTTCCTTTTGTTAAAGGAACTTGAACATGCAAAGGAACGCGGTGCAAAAATTTATGCAGAGCTTTGTGGCTATGGGATGTCAGGTTGTTTTTAAAACTATATTCATTACCAAAACTGGGATCTCTTTTATAAGGTATCCTGACATTTGTTAGCTTGCAGGTGATGCATATCACATAACCCAACCTCATAATGATAAAAGAGGTGCCATCCTGGCTATGACTAGTGCTTTAAAACACGTAAGTTACTGGCGGATTTGTTTTTTAAAGCTCTTTTAGATGCTTAGTTTCCTTTGTACATAATTCTGTAATGACGTAGTGTAAGAGATGCAGATAGAGAGAGCGAGACTTTAATGCCTAGCACCTGCCTTTTATGTCCCTATGAAAAGTCGAACATTTCACCATATATTATGAAATCTGAAACTGCTTCTGTTTTGTATGATATATTTGTGGCACATGGACTTATCTCTCTACTTAAAGTAAAAAGTAAAGTTGAAGTGGACAATTTTCTAGTTGTGGTATAGCAAAAAAACACTTCCTTGAAGTTCCTATCTTTTCTAATTCATATAGTCAATTTAGTGTGCGACATCAATGAACACGTGGATGAGTCCCTCAAATTTATCCT
Organism: Beta corolliflora; assembly: GCA_947648045.1. NCBI lineage: Eukaryota > Viridiplantae > Streptophyta > Magnoliopsida > Caryophyllales > Amaranthaceae > Beta > Beta corolliflora. The sequence continues at coordinate 96,098 of CANSZD010002164.1, read as the reverse complement.
CAGCTCATGTCAACGGGTCAAAACTATTGCCTTCATGCTAAAATGCCGTGAGTTTAGTTTTTCGCAAATCAATGTCTCAAGGATCTCCCTCGTTTTTCAATTTCATCTCTAAAACGTGCGCCAACAAATTGATAAAATCCCCTATTGAGATTTTGGTGTCATCAAACTCATGCTTCATGTAACAGAAGATGGAAAAAAGTGAATAGAAAATCACTTTATTCTAACTTCAAGTAATTCAATAGAGGTAGAGGGGTAAATAATTCTCTCATTTTGGATTTTCAGGCAGGTCTTCTTCCTAACCAAGTGGAGTATGTAAATGCTCATGCTACATCAACACCTTTAGGTAGGTTTGTTTGGACTTTGGATTCTTATATAATGATGTAACTTTCTGGTTCTTTGGAGACTGTAGTATTTGCTTTCTGTTAGCTGCTAATTTAAGATGTGCATCATATCTTTTTATCGGTCCTGTTGTTGCTAATTCATTTCTTATTATGCTCAGGTGATGCCATAGAAGCCAGTCAAGCCACTGCAATTAAAGCAACATTTGGTGAGCATGCGAAGTCTGGTGCTTTAGCATTTTCTTCAACGAAGGTAAAGTTGAAAGTTGCTATGATGAATAATTTCCTCTACTTCTTTGCAATGAATTTGGAGATATGTTTCGTGTATCGTTGAACTCTCAGTTGAATGTGAATAATTATCTGTCACCTCACCCCATGTACTCTTTCTGCAATCTTGTCTCTTATATGGTGTTAATCTAATTGAAGTGTAGGTCAGGTGGTTAATAGGTTGTGTGGGGGGTTTTTGTTTGTGTCAATATCAAAGGGATTGAAGATTTCTCACCCTAAACTTATTCTTTTAATAAAGGTTGGAAAACTCAATACCAAGTTGATTGTAAAATGACTTATAATATGAGCCTAACCCGTCTAACCTATATATCTGTAAAAATTTAATTTAATTTTTGGAAACAAAAAACATTGCATAAACACCCTGAATATAGGAACTAGAGAGCATTTGCTTAGAGTTATGTATTGTAGATCCATTTTTAGAATTTGTTTTCTACTAATATCTGCATTTCTCAATTTTACTTTTAAGAGTTCTTGTGTACGAATGGTTTAAAGAAGATGACTTTTGGGCTAAATGAACCTAACCAAACCCATTGTATTAAATGGATTATTTGTGTAACTCATCTAATTATACTGGTTGAATGTCCCAACCATCAAGGCCGCGTCGTATCGTATCGCTCGTGAGGCCGTGCCGTAAAGGTTTTCAAATCTACCGAACCGATATTACCCACATCGTAAAGGTGTAAAAAACCGCGTTTTAGGCAGGTTCTAGAGATATCTCATGGCTATGACAACCGCATTATCCCCGTTCTCACATCACCGTGAGTCGTGACCATTACCGCGATCGTGACCGAAACTGCATTTTTGAACAATAGCTCTTGTATAGGTGAAAATCATTTTCCTTTCAAAAAGAAGAGAAAACACATTTTTCTCCCTTCTCCTTAGCAACCTTTTACTCTCCTCTTATCCATCCTCTTCCTTCCCCTTCCCCTTCCATTTTTCCTTTTCCCATACCTTTTTTTACATTGAATCAAACAAAGGAAAATTAGCTTTGCAATTGAATTTTCTATTGTAAAATGTTTAACATGAAAAATCATTTTACATCCAACCAAACGGAGCGTGAGTTGAAAATACTCTTCCCAAGGTGGAAAAGATTTTCCTTATTTGATGACGAAATGTTCTATTCTTAATTTCTTTTATCTATCCCTTATCGCCTTCTCTTCTCCCCTCTATCCACTAACAACCACTACCACCCCCTCCCGACACATCCATCTCCATTATTATTTCCCCCTCTAATATTTCTAGGAAGTAATTTCCTCCAAGCCAAACGCAACCTAAATGCCTTTGTATGTTATTGCTAAATGCTCAGTGATTTTCTCGAAGTACTATTCTCTGTCTGCTTTTTCTGTATGATGTGTTAATGCGCGACGGTATGCACTAAGTCAGGGTGCTATTGGACATCTTTTAGGGGCAGCCACTGTCTTAGCGATTCATCATGTAAGGACTTTTATCATTTCTTGTAGCTTAAGTTCATATGGTTGATACAAGCTCTAATTTTTGCATGACATCGTGTTTTAGTAATAGAGTGACTATAAAATGATACCCTATGCATGGATTTCTGACACACGGAAACAATGATATAGAGCACAATCGCCGCTGTTAGTCCGTCTCCATATTTTTTCTGGTATTAATCATATAGAGCTATATGATAAAGTTGGTAACTCATTGAAATTGATAAATCTTTAGTTCTAAATTCTAATCAAGACAAGATGCTTTTTTGCTGTTGGTCTGATGGGTACTTGAAGATATTACTAGCTTGGAATAATTAACCATATGCACTTTACATATTACTCTTGAGAATCTAAGACCTAATCAGATAAATATTGTACCTTGGAATAATGAATGCTTTCATCAGGATGGCTGCTGTTGATTGTGTACTTGCGTTGTCGCAGGGAATTGCACCATCGACTCTCAATCTTTCTGGCCAGACCTTATATTTTCAGATGCCTTCATGCCATTGACTGCATCGAAACAAATGACCATTACAGCAGCTATGTCAAATTCTTTTGGCTTTGGAGGAACAAATACGTCTTTGTTGTTTAATAAAGTTTCTTGAGATGTTGCCAGTATATGTTAGGACTTAGGAGTGTCTATCTTTCTTATAAAACGAAGAATAACATCGCCGTTCAGGAAAATTGGTGGGATGTATTGGTCGTTCTTTGTACTTTTTACTTGAATGCGGTAAAAGCTGTATCGGTTTACTGAAACGATTGCAGTTGGTTTCACTGCATAGGCCTTCCATGTGTCTCTGACAATCAACTGTAATTTGCATTTAACTGGCAACAGTTCCATCTTTTTTCATCTCTGCAACTATCTTCTTCGATAACTTGGGTATGCTTTATACAGGTTAAGTTCATTGTTGTTGAACTGGTTTTTATGTGTGTAGTTTGATGATACATCCAATGCTACTCAGACCCCGTGCCCTACTCAACCAAGCCTCATACCAGGCTCCATACCAAACTCTTCCTTCTCATAATTGTCTTGTGGTCAATCGCTGCTACCAAGAGCTTTTTGATGGCCAAATTTGACCATAAAAGCTCCATATTTGGAGCTTTCATGGTCAAAATCCATATTTGGAGCTTTTTGATGGCCAAATTTGACCGTAAAACTCTTCCTTATCTCTATCTTTTATATATTCTCTCACATCTTGTTTTTTAGTTTATGGGTAGAGTTTTATGGTGGTGATTGTTGAGGTAAGTGACTTGCTAATAAGGGAAACTAAACACCACTTGCCTATGTCATATACTATCATAGACCCCAGCAGCAGCAACAACTAGTAATGTATTGTGCTTATTGTTTGAACATTAACTATCGAGTCAAGTTCCACTAGAACTTAAAATATTCATCAAGCCTAGCTCGAACTAGCCTTTCAAGTAACAAGACGAGCTTGAGCGAGTTCTAACTTGATAAGATTAAGTCAAATTGGGTTGAGCCACATTCAAGTTCGACTCAACTCATGGGTAATCCTATTTCGGTGTAACTGTAACGAATAAAGGGAGAGATTTGCATGCAATCCGTTATCATGACGAAATGGAGCAAATATCCGACGAAATGCTATAGATTCGAAAGAACCCACACAAGAAAATTTACCTAATGCAAGCTGCAACACTTGGAAAACTACCTCTTTAGTTTGCTATAATAAGGTAAATCCAAATTTGCAATATTGGAAAATACATATATATTCAACTTACAAATTTAGAGAAGAATACCTCGGTAATGCCATTAACATATTTTCGGAACCCACTATCAACTAGGAGAAAATCAAGCTTACAAAGAAATGAGAATGGACAAGATCTACTTACAAATCCTAAGGTTTATAATTACAATGGGGATATTTCATTACCCCTATAAACAAAACCATTTCCGAGTTTATGAGTACATGGACTTAAAGCCTTCCGTAAGAGGCACTACTTTCGCAGATACCTTGGCCCGCAACTTAGATACAAACTTGACGAATATCCCGAAATTGAGGAGAAAAAAAGTTTCGAAGATTATTAAAGCAACAAAATGGATGGAAAATTTGAAGTATACGTAGTAAGATGACTCTCTTCATACAGAGCCAAGCTATCAACAACATAATGAATAAGCTTTTAAGAGCAATTTAGCACAAGGTGATTCCCTCAAGATGATAGCGAGAAGAGAAATGCGTCACTAAAACAACTTTATTTCGAATCCATTGGGCATGTTCAATAAGGCGCGGATAAGACGTAATCGGATTTCACATGGATCGGCCAGAACACACTTTCTTTTTTGGTCTAATTTGATACAAGTTTAACATTCCCTTCTTCAGTAAGTAATTTCTCTCCATCTCGCGCCTCATCACATGGACAGAGACTTCCATCTGTCTCTATCTATCCTCACCAGTCATCACAAAGATTCCCTTACTAAGTTCGTGACTTCTCTATCTTACGGTTGCTTTAGTGACTCTGTAGCATATAGGTACACTCTAACACTCTGACCAAGTTAATTTGATTAATTTTCTGTAGCATGAAGGTAAAAAGTATATAGGTACATAGTAGTTTTTTTTGGGGACCCCCACCAGGAGACCCCTTGGTAAGAACAAGGGCGCTTCCGGACCAACACCTCGTAGGGCCAGGCCCATACTGCAGGTCAACAACTTGAGAGTAGGGGATATAAGGGAATCCCTACTCCCAAGCACAAAGTAGATAGTGTGGTTCAAATTTGTGACCTAGTCACAACGCGAGTTCTCCACCACCTCCACCAAACAAGCTTGGTTAAAAAGGGACATGAAGTTGTTTGGGGAGGGAGCACATGTTTTTTGATAGCTTATGTTTATACCATTATTCATAGCACTCATTCTTATGATCCATAATAACGATACAATCTTTATTTCTTTATCTTAAAAATGGTGTGATAAATATAATGATGTGTATCCCCTCCATTCTTTAAAGATCTTCCTACTTTATGGTGAAGTCCGAATTTACAAAAGATTATTTTCCTAGTTCTAGACTTCTAGTTGATTGATTAACAATAATATGATTGATTAACAATAATACTTCAAGCTTTTAGCCTCAATTCAATCTTAACATGGTATCACAGCCAAAACTAAACTAAACCATAAAAAATCTGATTTTTTTTTTTTTACTTCCTAAAACTCGAACTCCACCATCGCTGGCAGTGAAGCATCCTTCACGCCACCCCTCAATACTCCACTAAAAATTGAACCTAATTCCCCGTACTATCTTGGCTCACAAGAGCATCCTGGTGATTTTATACCCCAACTTGCCTACGTCCTGACAATTATGATGATTGGGCTAGTGATATTCAAACCGCATTAGAAGCTCGAAGAAAGTTTGGTTTTTCAGATGGAACCATCAATACACCTACTGAACCTTGCACTCCTTCTGATCGGACCACCATTTATACCATGTTAATTTCATGGCTTATAAACACTATTGTTTCGGAGGTAAAATCTAGTTTAACCAAATATCGTGACGCCAAAAAGTTATGGGATTCTAATACTGACACGTGCACTAATATTGTACTCCTAATTGGTTACTAATAAGATAGTGGCTTTTTCATCTAAAGCATATGAATAACGTACTCCCTTATTCCCTTAAAACTTTATCTCTTTAGTTTAGCAAAATCGAAGTTCATTAACTTTGATCATATTTTTCATTTATATGTAGGAAAATGTATTTACATCTGTGATCTTGTTAGATTTGTCTTAATATATATTTTTAAAATGCGGACTTTTTATATTCTTAAATAATACATCCATAATAACATATTAACATTGATGATCAAATTTGTATGTTGGTGACTGAAAAATTGTATCTTGATCAGAGAGATGATATGCAAGGCACACAAATATGTCGATTTCATAATTGCATCAGTGACCATAGGAACAATGTTACATGACACGCACTCAATTTGTGCTACAGGAATAGAGATGCAGAATGCCACGATACTCAATCAGTTTGTGGTACAAGAACGTATTACTGCAAGTGTGAGTTTTATGGCTTTAAGAGGGTAAGTGGTCAGTGAGATAGTAGAATAAAATCTGATGCTTTCTTCTTAAAAATAGAAAGGGCACGTGAATGTGGTGACCCCATAAACAAGTGGCCTAAGAAGCAGAGTAGGCCAAGAATCAATTGGGCACATGACCCACAAAGAACTGGAAACTAGAAGAAAGCACCCACAGGCCACAATGGCCACACAGAGACTTTGAAAAATAGCCCCGCCCTTATATTCTTATCTTCTTTAAAGGTGGTGTGGAGTGAACTTAGTGGTCACCATTCACCCACCATTCTTCATTCCTCATTCCCGAATCCCGAATCCCCAAAACTTTGATCCCTTTTTTTCTCTCATTTCTCAACTTTTGTCTCAAAAATGGACACTCGGATTAGCCTATGTATCGCGCCAAATCTGTTTGCGGCACTGCAATGTTCAGAGCTGAAAGAAATATGCTCCTACTTTGGCTATGAATCTCAACTTCATGACCTCCAACGTACAGTTTCCACTGTCAAGGCTGTACTTCGTGATGCAGAGACCAAGCTAGAGCTCTCCAATGAAGCACAATTATGGATTGAAGAGCTCAAAGATGCTATCTATAATGCTGATGATTTATTCGATAAGTTTGTCACTCTCACCGAAACGAAGCGAGAGGGAGGTCATGGAACATGGTAAAGTCTCTAAAAAAGTGCGTCACTTCTTTTCTCGTTACACTCCTTTTCGTTTTGCATACAACATGTCTCGTGAAGTTAAGAAGATTAGGGAAGAGATTGATGCTATTGCCAGTAATCATACTAAGTTTGGCTTCTTAAGTATTGACTCTCAGCCTATGAAGAAGAGAAGAGAGGATACTTGTTCTTATGTTTATAAGGATAATATTATTGGGAGGGAGGATGATGTGAACAAGATCATAACTATCTTGCTAGATAGTAATGATGTTGAACGCAATGTTTCTTTCCTTTCTATTGTCGGCATAGGAGGGTTGGGGAAAACTGCTCTTGCTCGGCGTGTGTTTAATGATGCAAGGGTCTCAAGTGCCTTTCCGTTGAGGCTCTGGACATGTGTATCTGATCATGATCAGAAGCAGTTGGATGTCGAAGGGATTCTTCGCAAGATTCTAGCTTCGATTACTGGTCATCAGCCTGATGGATTCACCAAGGAATGGGTGCAAAGCGAGGTTCGAGAGAAACTAGCGAGTAACAAATGCTTGCTTGTTTTAGATGATGTATGGACTGAGAACCGCAATCAGTGGCTTAACTTGGTCGAGTTCTTGTTAGGAGCTCAAATGCGGAGTTGGGTTCTAGTAACTACACGTTCACAGGAGACTGCAAAAATTATAGGAGATGGTAATTCGCATAAGCCGCAAGGATCGAAATGAGGATTCTTGGAGTTTGTTCGAAAAAGTAGCCTTTGGATCGGAACAATCAGGCCATCATGATGATGACTTGGTTAAAATAGGGCAAGAGATTGCTAAAGGGTGTGTTGGAGTCCCTCTCGCTCTCAGAGTAGTAGGGAGTCTTCTGTATGGTCAAGAGAAGAGTAAGTGGCTATCCGTTCAGGCGAGAGGGTTAGCCAACATAAGAGAATGCCAAGATGACATACTGCCTATATTGAAGCTAAGCTACAATAATCTGGAGTCCCCTCTACAGAGTTGCTTCAGTTATTGTGCTTTGTTTCCTAAAGATTTCGAGTTTCAGAAGGAAATGTTGATTAATCTGTGGTTGGCACAAGGCTACATTGTTTTATCAGATGAACATCAAAGCAAAGAAGTTGTTGTGGAGGAGTATTTTTCTATTTTAATGCGCAGATGTTTTTTCCAAGATGTGTCAAAAGATCAATTAGGTGAGATTAGTACATGTAAGATACATGATCTGATGCACGATATTGCTCAGAAGGTAGCAGGAAAGGAGATTTGCATAAGTGACTGTATCAACGAAAACATGCATAAAAAAGTTCGGCATCTGGCACTTGTTAGAGGTAGATCTAAAAGAAATAATTTCACTAAGACCCGTACTCGATCGTATCTCCAGGCTGGATGGAAGTCCACCAGGCCCATGATGGACCAGCTTTATTTGGAGAAATTACTAGCGAATTTCACGTGCATAAGGGTATTGGACCTGAGTTGGTCAAACATTAAAAGCGTGCCAAGCAGAATAGGTGAACTGCTACATTTAAGGTACTTAGATCTTTCGGGTAATATAAAATTAGAAGTGCTTCCTACGTCAATTAAGAAACTGTATAATCTAGAGACTTTGAACTTGAGTTCTTGCGAGAAATTGAAAGAGGTACCAAAAGATATAAGCAAGCTGGTTAAGCTTAGGGTTCTAGATATTCAGAAATGCAATAATCTGAATTATATGCCTTCTGGTTTGGGTAAGTTAACCAACCTTCATAGCCTACCAAAGTTTGTGTTGCGTGAAGCTAGTTCAAATTGTAAGCAGTGGTTTGATCATCCGGAAGACTTAAAAGCTCTCAACAAGGTGAAAGGTAGTCTACACTTGATGTCCAACTCCCAAAAAATGCTAAGATAGATAATAAAAGGGAAGGAGGGTACTCGAAGGACAAGGAACATCTTAAGCATGTTCATTTTTCTTTCAGTGTAACAACGAGAGGTTGACGAAAGGGTAATGGATAACGAAGAAGCATTAATGGAAGACATGCAGTCGCATTGTAATCTCAAGATATTACAAATGCGGGGATACCATGGTGTTGGAATGCCAAGTTGGGCAAAGTCTCTCGCACAATCTTGTTAGCCTAGAACTTCGTGAGTGTCGGGAGTTAAAGCACTGGCATGTCTTGGAAACTGTGTCGTCTAAAAGTCCTTCACCTTGTCAACTTGTCTAATTTGGAGTACATAATTGAAAATTGTAGTGCATCACATTTGGCCCAGTATCTTGCCAAATGCGAAAGGCTTGTCGAGTCCTTCCCTCCGTTGAACGGATTGAGTTTTATGGGTTGCCAAAGCCGAAAGGATGGGTAGCGACGGTCATCGGCTTGATTGTAGCGGCAAGACGATGGACATGGAATCATTGCAATTACTTTGTCTTCCAGGATTGAAGTCATTGTTCATCCATTCTTGCCGGAGCTAAAATCCATTACGTCGTGTACCGGTTTGGTACATATAAATCTTATACGTTTCAGCGAAGGACTGAGAATAATAAAGATGGATGAGCAAAGGGATTTACCCTCTCCTACTACCTCATCTTCACCTTTCGTATTGGATCCCATTCCCATATTAACATTTGTTTATACAGACAACTTGACATGGCTGAAATCACTCCCCATGGAGTCCTTTGAGGAGGTTGAAACTATGTTAATATGGGGGGGACAAGAAGTTGGAGGGTTTGGGAGAAGTTGAGCAAGTGATGCGTAGGCTGCTCGTCTTCCTTGCGTGACTTGAGCATAGGTTGTTGTGACAATCTAAGGAGTGTATGTGGAGGATTAGAGCATCTCACTTCCTTGGAGCATTTAATTATACAACGATGCCCTAATCTGAAGCTATCAGAAGAAGAAGAGAAAGAAGATGGTGAGGGCATTAGCATGCCATGGCGATCCTTTCGTCACTGCCTCCGCTCCTTGTCTTTGGTAGATATTCCACAGCTGATGGATCTGCCTAATTGGATACAGCACCTGACTGCTTTCTCGAAAAATTCACGATTGGGAATTGCAAAGAATTGAATTCCTTGCCTTCTTGGATGTCCAAACTCACCTCTCTCAGGTTTCTTCTAATCTGGTACGGTTCAGAACGCCTCCATGAGAGATGCCAGAATACCACTGGCGAGGATTGGTCCTACATTAAACACATCCCTGAGATTTTTATTAATTGGACAGATGTAAGAAAATAAATATTCTGATTGGCTCTAACATTCTCATTGTAATCCTCCTCAATTGCAATTTACTTATGTATCTATTTATGATTATTATTACATATTAAGTTATTAATATTTGTTGTGCATAGTACAACTGAAATGAATGACACAAGGTAATACCTTTTACTTGCTCGTAAACAATTTTTCCATCCAAATTTACAGCAACATTAATTATTGTGTGCGAGTTGTGACTTGAATGTAGTTTTGAAGGTGCTTATCAAATTTACAGCAAAATTAGTTACCTCATTCAGCAACCATGTTCATTTTTTTTTTCCTTCTTGTCTCTGGAGAACTTGAAATCTATACACTTTGTGCAAAATGTGCGGTTTATCTCTTCACCTTTTCAGGTTCGTGGCTCATAAAGGCTTAATTGATCATGGGAAAGCTGGTTTCATTTGAAGGCTCAATGATGTTATTCCACCTCTTAGTTTTTTACCTCATGTACCCATATTTGATACTCGACTCAGTTGTTGGTATGCAGTTTATCTCGGACATAAATTATTTACACTAATAGTCATTCAAACCAATTCATTTTGGGTACTCAACAGTGAATGTTTATATGCATTTTCTTGCTAAATGTTTTTCTAGACAGAACCCAGAAGCAGCTATATAATTGCATAGTTCTACAAAATCACAGTTTTACATCTATACAGTTTGTTATTCATTAGTTCAGTTTCGAACAGAGAAGTTGCCTCTTCTAGATCTGTTTATGTCAATAATGTTGCACGGCTTGCACCTCTTTATTTCTCCTGTTTACCAAATGCGACGAAATGCAGACATTTGATATTATTGCCGGAGACTGTTTAATCTATCAGAAAATCAGTCTATCAGTCTGTAATCTATCCACCACTTCTTATATGGGTATCTGATACGGATGATTGAAGGCAATAGCTTGCACTGTTAATTTGTCTAATCTTTAGGCATTTAAGTTGATCAGTTTACCTTTATTGCCTAGCGGGCGAACCAAAAGGCGTGCTAGAGGGCTGCGGGAAAGGCCAAGTAAGGACGGCTGGACAGAGGTGACAGAGTCGCAAGGGGAGGTGTGTGTGTGCAGTGTAGGCGGGCCAAGGGAGCTAATAGCCGGGACTATTCAGGCTATGATTCAGTAAATAGAGTCAAGTGATCTGTTAACATATTCAAAGTAGTTAGTCAAATGTCCTTAAAATTATAAAGATGGTTCCTTAAAATTTACATATTTATAAAGTAACTCTTGACAAAAATGAAACGATTTTTTTTTCACTTCTCTGTGCATGACTTAAGGCTTTATTCGGATTAAAACTTCAGAACCTTGTTTTTGTGGTATCTCATTTGCCAATGATTACCAGTTGGTACTTGGTTGTGCTAGGCTGCCAGCCATTGATTAGGTGATCTTCCACCTTATTCTTTATTAGCTCTTCATTTTTATAGTATCAATTTGCAGTACCTAGTTATGTTATGGTATAATAGTTAGATGCAAATCATGTTGGTGAACCAGGAGAGTGGAGCTTGTTGGTTACACTCCCTTGTCTCTCATAAGTCATAACACCTTGTTAATCTCATTCCCACACATTAAAAATTGAAACTGAAGAAAAAAAGACCCTGTCTTTTTTATCCTTGAAATTCAATACAGTATCATCTTTTTTTACCTTTGTTGTGTATGTCAAATTTATTTTGGATTTAAGCTGTTGTTATTGTGTATAACTTTCACATTTGTGACTTTACTTGCTTTTTTTTTTTTTCCTTCCCTTGCATTCTCAAGCTTTTCTCTATATCTGCTGCTGACTGACTATTGAAAAGGTATTACTACTTTTGACAGAGTACTTATATTGTAAGTCTGTATTGATTATGCATATATGACTCAAGAAGGGAGAATAATTGAGGGCATTTAAGTTTGGAGGTATATGAGTTGTTTCATATAATATAATGAAGAAATACTTCTTAATTATAAATTTCACATATGACGTCAAATCCCTTATATCTGAATTTTTTGAAGAATTTCGCACGTTAGCCACGATCCCTTTCATACATCCGCTACAAGCCGCTTCTGCGATCACGATCGTATCCGTGTTTTTTTCTATGCGTCAGAGCCTTCACGTGCATTCACGGTTCACCACATTCATAATTTCCCCTTTAACCTTTTCAGACAAAAAAACAAAAAAACAGTGTGGTAGTATCACCAATCCTAAAATAGAACTTGTTGTGTAAAAATTCCTATAAGACCTTGAAGATTATACATTACAATGGAACAATAAAGATTTTCAAATCACCTGAGCTGGAGGGTAAAATCTGGTAAGAGTAGAGCGGAAAATGGATTTTAATTAGATTAAGGGAACTTATTTGTGGGTGGAACAGCCTATCCTCTGGTGCAGAAACTCGGAGGAGCTGATTGTAATACATGACTGCCAATATGGGTTGTAGGTGTACTTTCCTGAGGGCGTAAACGTTTAATATGTACACTCTTCTCAGTTTTAGGCTATTTTGGCTGCTCGGCCTGGCCTAAAGTTTACAGGTTTGGGGTTTGGGCAGAGCCCAAAAGGGAGCATGATCAGCTTACCTTTCACTTGTGGCATCAATTGGATAGTTTTTTTTACTAAATCATCTTTTTGATTCGGATGTAGGATGGAGTTACATGGCTGCTTAACCCTCCAGACCAATCCTTGGCATTCATTTTAGCAGATAATAGTTTTGATGTTTGGATTGCCAACTCTTGTGGCACCACATATAGCCTCGGCCACATCACATTAAGCTCTAATGACTCGGTTCTCTCTCTTTCCTATTCACTAAATCTCACAATCTATCTTCCTTCATGATTTCGTAGGTCGCTCTCTTTTTCCTCCCTTAATGCTTCAATCATTTTGTAGGCATATTGGGATTGGTCATGGGATGAGCTTATGGCATATGATCTTCTAGCAGTAGTCCAATATGTATATGATCAATCTGGTAAGCAGAAGCTGCATTATGTCGGGCATTTACAGGTGAATTTTACTACATTGTACTGTTAACCACTATCTGTAACACCCTAACCCCTTGTGACCTGCAAGTTGTTATCAAATGCTCATCTAGGACCAGAAACTGACGCCACAAACCACCACGTCCTTCTAGTGCATTTTGTCTTCGCTTGTGCAAACCCTGCGAGCACGCTTAAGAAGGTGCACCTTGTTGGTATAGGTAGTACCATAAAGTATTCTTAAGCAATCATGGTTATTGCAGTATTCTTTTTTCCCCGTTTTCCATATAACGCTCAGGATTCTTTTAAAGCAGTCAGGGAACATTAATAGCCCTGACTGCGTTTTCCCAGAAGAAGTTGTTGAACATGGTGAGATCAGCCGGCTTGCTTTGTCCAGTCGCTTATCTTAGTCGAATGACTTCCCCACTAGCTAAGAGTGCTGCTGAAAACTTCGTCTTTGAAGTAAAGACATTATATCCTTAACTTTTCCCTTTTGTTCTTGGTTATTAGTTTATTACTGAAAATTCACTGTAGTATCTCTCTCTTTTCTGCAGATTCTGTACTAGTCCGGACTACATGAATTTGTACCCCGTGGGTGAGATATGCTTCGGGATTTCTCAATTTAGTAGTGACTAATTATTTCTGTGATTCTGTCTAATCATCCTATAGATTCATATGCATGTTCTGGATGTCTAACTTAACCTGAAATCCTGTATCAAATTCACTGAAATGTTTTCTATTCTGGTGCTGATTGAACAGAGAGGCTGTAATGAAGCTTCTGAAGGATATATGCAGGAAGCAGGAAATCGACTGCACTGATTTTGTTGACGTCTTTTACTGGTATCATAAGTTATCTATAATGAATATGAACTAGCTGGCAGTGATATTTGTTGTCCACATCAATAATATGCACTTATATAAATTAAGGATATTGTAGGTGCAAATTGTTGTCTGAGCACATCGACGGTTTCTGCATTTCTGAAGCATGAACCTCAGCCAACCGATATATGTGCCTCTTGATGAACTTTAATGCTTTTGATGATATCAGGGATATGTTTAAGTATTAGTTCCATCTAGTTGCTTCAACTATATTATCTATACAAATGTAGAGCAAGGTTTTGGACTGGGATTCTATCTAGTACCTAGACGGTGCACTTACCAGCGGAGTTGGAGGGGGTTTTCCGGATACAATTTTCAATAAATCTCATCAATAATATTTCCTTCATAACTGGATGGTCCAATCTATGTTACTTGGACGATGTGTCTATACTTTTATCTTAATTATCTTAATGACAAACATTTTTGGTATTTAGCCTAATCCATGAGGAATATATTACAATGCTACTAGCTAGGCTAGGCACCTTATTCTTGTGTTTGTCTTCTGGTGGAGGATTTGTCTGGTTGTTCTTGTCTTCTTGACAATGCAGCGATAGTAATCGCAACCGTTCATGGGTGAAATAATAATTACAATTTCATTGATACTGAGAAATATGGGAATATGGGTGATAAATTACAATGATGAGTGATAATTCATATTTACATCACTGTACAGGATACATGATATAGGTTTTGCCCTATAGTTCAGAAATGTAAATATTTCCTCTATTTAGGCAGGAGGGGTAACCGACCAATTGTGGTGCCTTCTTTGCCACCAATTAATGATTTTGAGCTTTATATAATCGTTAGATGAAACATACTTGGAGTGTTTTGTGACCTGAGTTCTCTGCAGCCAGCTGATAACTTTCCACAAGCTTAAGTTGTCGGGCAATTATATCTGAACGTCGAGGAAGAAGTTCTACTGCCTCCCCCACCTGGAATTACAATGTACCCGATCGCAAGTCGAACTTCCTATTGACAAAATCAGAGAAGGCGAAAATTTCAATTAAAATTGCCTAGAAGTAATAGATGCAATGCAGTTGGTTTTTGTAAGAGATTGCTTTTTTATTAATTTAAAATCGATTGTCTTTCTATTCCAATAATATATCAAAATTGCAAAAATTTACATGCTCACAATAAGTAATGATGAAATGAAGGAGAATCAACAAATGAATTTTTTAAATATTATCATTGTAAAATGAAGTACATGATACGAAAGTAAGCATCTTTTTTACTATTATGTATTTTTAATTGTCTTGTGTACTAAAATTTTGAATTCAAATAAGTTTATATAGTATTTTCATGAGTTATAAGTTTATTACTTCATTATTCACTAAGTAGTCAATATTCGAGCTTAGCACTAACATTGTTATATGCGAAGATGTTTGGAAAAAAACATACATATTAAAAAAAATTGACTGTAAAAGAAATATTTTAAGGACCCAGGACCTACTAGACCTAGCTGGGTAAAGGTCTGATTTTTTTAGAACCCAATGGGGCTAAGGCCACTTAAAAAATTCGGGTTTGAGTCCTGTTGGACCCGACCTAGACCTAACCCATTGTCATCCATATGTGAGTTATACCTCCTCTACGTATCCCACCCGAAAACCTTCAACATGGCATTATATATGGTTCATCGCTCTCCCCCCAAGCCATCATTGTCCGATTTCAGGGAGCCTGGACACCCATAAATAAAAGAAGAAACCACGATTGGGGAGCAACCATCGGTTGGAGCATCGACACTCATTCGGGAACCTTAATTGTATAAGGTGCTAAGCGCATCTTTGCTTCCTCAGGCTTGCAAGCAGAAGCCTATGCTCTCCTCCATGCCGTCAAAGAAGCAGCGAATCACTCAAGACATATACTTTTAAAAGTAGACTGCCTCAACATAGTTTTGTCACCTGTAAATCATATTATATGTGATTCGTCCATGAGTTTCATGATTAGCATCTTAAAAGACATTAAAGCTTTTGTTATGTCATTAGAATCAGTTTCTTGTATTAAAAGTAGCAGAGATGAAGTTTCCTAGGCTCATTATCGAGCAGTTAGTGCAAGAAAGGACTTGAAAAGCTAATTTCTTTTCTTTATATTCACTCTTGTAAAAAAAGCAAAAAAAAAATGAAATTTCCTCAAGCCCAGACGTTACAATGAAAGTTATTTGTCACTTTAAGTGAGAGTTAAGGGTACATTAAGGACCCAAACTATTAATGTTTTTAGCAGTTTAGGGCCGTAACTTTTTTTTTGCACCGTTTACTACCCAACGTCATTTTCCAAGGTGACAATTTGTATATGGTTAAGCGTAGGGCACTCTCCTCTCTTCTCTCTCCATACTCTCAACCTCAAATTTATTCTCTCCTTTCTCACTCTTTTCTCTCATGCCTATACCCGCGCATATCTTTCTTGAAGAACTCAATAACCCTAACCCAATTTTTTTTCTCTCTCCTCCGTTACTCTTTCTTCCCGGATCTACCTCATTTCTTCACCAATTTCTACCAATTTTTTTTACGCCGCTTTTTTTGGGGGAATAACATCTGAAATCATTCAAGTTGGAAGAAGAAGATGTTCAAACCCAAAAATCGAATTTTTCGGTTTGAATCTAAAAGTTTCAAACCCAAAAATTCATTTTTTGGGTTTTTAGCACAAGATATGTTCAATGTGTATGAATCTCGAATTTGATCTTCGTCGTATGGTCTCTCTTTCTCACTCTTGAACTCTCTTTTTCTTGTGGATTTTTTTGGGTTTGTTGTATTGTTCAAATTTTTATGGGTATGTTTGATTTTTGTGGTATGATTTTTGTTGTGATTTTTTGTTGGGGTTGTTCTTATTTTCTATTGGGTTTTTGGGTTTTCTTTCTAATTGTTCTGATTTTTTTTGTTTGAATTGTTTTTATTTTTTGGGTCGTATTGCTTTGTATTGTTGTTCGAATTCTTTAGATCTTCAAGAATGGAGCAGTTTCGAATTTCACCATTCCTTCAATCACCTTTGTTAACCTCCAAACAAAAAAAAAATTCTTTTTCAATCACAAATCCAATTTTTTCTTTTGTAATATTTGTCTCAAATTTGCTCAAATTTGTCATATTTTTTACCCAATCAATTCTTCTGTTTTCCGAATAATTCTAGGGTTCTTTTAGAATTTCTAGCAAAATTTATTCAATGGTTCTGGGTGTAAATTCAATCTCAATCTTGCTAATGTTTCTTATAAAGCTTCCCCTTGAAATGATCTCATAAGCAATGCTTTTTCGTGAATTAAGCTTCTAAGAGGTTGCACACAAGGTGTTCGGTAAATTGCTTGAAAGAGAAATTTTGGTGTAGTCACCAAATTTTTCTATACTGTTAGTAGTGGTTTTTGTGGGCATTGCAATGGCATCGTTTGCATTGGATAATGTGACTTATTAATTAGTCTTGTTCATTTGGGGTTTCAATTATCATTTATTTTTCTGAGTAGTGCAGCAAAGGTGATGAGATACTATTTGCAGGGGACTAATTTTTGAAGCTTTGGAGAAGATGAGAATGGAGATTGAAATTGTAATGGTGTAGTTAAGTTTTTTTTTTTTGGTGTAGTTAACCTCAGTTGAGTTAACAATGAGTTAACTTGCCGGAATGTTGTCCACAGGTCCCAAAGGGTGCATAAAATAGTTATAGGTCCTGAATGGTGAAAAAAGTGATAGTTTGGGTCCTTTTTGTACCCTTAACTCCTTTAAGTGAAGTGTGAAATATTCCTTGCTTTTATAAGATAGGAAAATTTGTCAAAAAAAAACCTTTTTAACATGTCCATTTTTCGAAAACACAACATTGTATAAGTTTTTTGTTACTAACAACCTTCAACTTCTTTGCAAGATGAAGACTCTGTTCTTTTGGACTGAATTTTTGTGAACTGAACTGAAGTTGTCTGAACTGAACTGAATAAACCTGAACTGAAGTGAATGAAAACTGTGAGAGAAAACTAACTGAACTAAACTGAACTGAACTGAATAAACCTGAATTGAACTGAACTAAACTGAATAAACCTGAACAGAACTGAACTGAATTGAATTTGTCTGAACTGAACTGAACTGAATTTTCATTAATTCAGTCCAAAAGAGCCGAAATCTCATACCTCTTTTCCGGCGTTGACCCACATTTAGAACATTCTTTAGCAATTTAAAAACTAGAAATAAATTATGATTTTAGGATCATGGATTTTATGAACTTCGATTTTATTTTATATAGAATTGAGGGATTTGTTGGATTAATGAAATTAAAAGGAAATAAGATTTGCAAATAGTGAGAAAAAGAGGAAAAAGGTGGGGTCAATGCTGGAAAGTGAGGTCAACGCCGTAAAAGAAGCCCGGGGTTTCATTTGGCAAAAAAATGAAGTTAAAGGTTGTAACTTGTAAGTCACAAGAAAATTTATATAAAGTTGTTTTTTCAAAGTGGACTTTTTATAAGGTTTTTTCTGATAAGTTTTCTACTAAAATATCCGAAGAAAAGTTCCTTGAAAACTCACTTTATCTTTAAGAGTACAATTGGTAGATGGTGGACTCGTGTCTACCATCCTAATGGTAGACACGGGCCAAAACGCAGCCCAAAAAACATAAAACACGCGAAACTAATGAACATCAATTGTTTTCCAATGAACATTAAGTGGACCGCGAAACCAATGAACATCAACTGTTCTCCAATGAACATCGATCTCATCGATTCTCCTTTGTTGACCTTCATCTTTATGTTTCTTAGTTTGTTTATTGCAGATGTTTCTTTGTTCATTGTGTTTTCTTTGTCCTGCTCATTATGAGTGGTTTGTTCATCAGATATTTCCTTTTATGTTCAATCTTTTTTTTTTGTTGTTCATTCTTTGATTCATATGTTCGTTTAGTCTCTTGTGTTATTAACTTTTGTTTACTTTCATCTTCATGTTATCTTGGTTTGTTCATTGAGTATGTTGTTTTGTTCGTTGTATTGATGCGAAAATGAGGAGAGCTGAGTTATTATGGGCCCCCATAATTAATGCTAAACGATGCCGTTCTAATTGATTCGCACCATTTAGATGGTCGACACGAGTCTACCATCTAATTTGCGTTAAGAGCAGGGATATAGAAAAAGGACTAACCTACCCTACCCCCTTTGAAATTTAACACCAACAAAAAAAAAAATACTAGCTCTCATCCTCCTCCTCCTCCTCCTCCTCCTCGCGCAATGCAAGCGACCAGCCCTCCCTAGATATTGCTTCGCCCACCAGGTAAGTTTTCTTGAACCTTTCAATTTTTTGAAAACGTAAAATTAAAAAAAGAAATGATTGTTTTGATGTAATTTGAATGTGTTTTGTGTTGCCCATCAGTGACTCTGTGTTAAAGGTAGTTAAATTTTTGTGGTTTGTGTTTAGTTATTTAAATTATCAAACTCGAATTGAAGAGTAAAGAATTATGCTATATATGATTACAAATTGATGTATTCATTGATTCTTGATTGATTCTATTCCAAATCATGACTCCAATTTCACTTAGAATTTCCTTAATCCTTTTGATAATACTGAAAATTGATTGTTAAAGAAGGTATAATCATGAGATTAAAGAAATGACACATTGATTTCCAATCAATTCTTCTTGCCAATTGGGAATTTGGGACTGGCAGGACATGGGTACTGGTCCATGAAGTATTCCTATATTCTACTTATTTTTGAACTACTAAGGCTCCGTTTGGTTAGGTGTAAAATATTTTCAGTATAAAATGATTTTCATGTAAAACAATTTACTTCCTCCGTTCTTTTTCTATTGCAACAATGAGATTTTACACTATTCACTCACCACCCTTTTACTATCTATTATTGTGATTTTACGTAAGGAAAAATATAGACGTATGGGATTTTAGTTAGATTCGTCTCGATTTATACTTTCAAAATATCAAATTTGTATAATTTTTTCTAAAAAAGTAATTAAAGATATTAATAGTTAAAGTTGTGCATTGACAAGCGTGAAAACTCTATTGTTGCAATAGAAAAAGAACGGAGGTAGTACAATGGAGAACATAATTCCAAAATTAGTATTCCTTTGTTTGGTTTTATGTAAGAAAAATGATGAAACCAAAGGAAAATGAAAGGGTAAGTAAGGAGGTAGTGAGAGAAGTGTACAAGAGAGATTAGGAAAAGGAAGGAAAACAGTTTTCCCTTCATTTTAAAGGGAAAATGGTTTCCCAGCATTGGGAGAGCAATTTTATTCCTAGGGAAAATGGCTTTACACTCATTTGCAAACCAAAAAATGTAAAATTGAAAACAAAGGAAAACAGTTTTCCACGAAAATGTTTTATTCCCACCAAATGGAGCCTAAAAGTAACATTTTTCAACTACTAAACTACCGGGGATTTGAAGATGAAGCTATGGCAGCAGTGACATGGGAATTTGTTTCAAAATAGCTTTGATATTGTTGTTGTATCTGACTATCTTAGTCGAACCTCATACATCCAGGGTGGTGAGGTATAATTTGGTAATGACT
Organism: Beta corolliflora; assembly: GCA_947648045.1. Classification (NCBI taxonomy): domain Eukaryota; kingdom Viridiplantae; phylum Streptophyta; class Magnoliopsida; order Caryophyllales; family Amaranthaceae; genus Beta; species Beta corolliflora. The sequence continues at coordinate 75,862 of CANSZD010002164.1, read as the reverse complement.
TCATCTTCAAATCCGTTGTAGTTTAGTCAATTGTAGTTCATGTATGTCTTGCTGTTAGTAAAATGAGTAGCTGTAGAAAGACGGTGTGTCTGTGTGAGCTTCCAGCACATGGAATTCTGCTCCCACCAAAATCCAAGCAGCCTAGGTTCATGCCGCCGCACAACCCCATTTCATAAACTCTCACCATCAAACAAATTGATGTCACCTTCAGGCTTTGGCTGGTATCATCCCAGGCCTTTCCATGCCTTAATCCACCAGGACTCCCACTGTTTACAAAAATAAAAATAAATTAAACATAATTAAGGTAAACAGAAGACATTACAGACTATAGATACCAAAAAGACAAAAAAAAAACACCTTCCCAGTCACGACCATTAATTCTAATTGTAGAATTTTTGCATTCAATTGTCCTATAACTAACTAACATGAGATATTTAAGATTAATTATAGCATAATCAGGACGGGAGACACTCAAGTTTGCATGAAGCAAATGCACATAATCAAAGCAAAATGGGCACATTTAGAAAAATAATTTAAATAATCAGTGATTCTTTTGATAAATCAATACAGTGCATATTGATGGTAATCTGTAAACAAGCGTTGCATGGTTACGTAATCGTCTTTGTAGGACTGTGCACTTGCTACCTTCTACTTATGCTTGAATGTTCTTGCTATGTTTGGATGTTTGTCTATAGCATGTTTGTGTATGTAGTACTTTTTGGAGGTTGCCAAAATTTCAACTGGAGCCTTTGTTTCAATGGTTTTTAAGTATGATACAACTACGGATTGATTGTTAAATGTTTATATTTGGAGTATGATTGCTTGACATGGTTTTAGAAAAAGGATCATTACAATCATTTACAGTAAAAAAAAGTCGTGTTCAGTCATTTGGGATTTAAAATTGTTACAGTAGGGTTCCTTTTTTTAATTAGATAGAATGTTTATAAATAGTAGTCAAGCACTAATTGTGTGATTGAGTGTGGTGGTAAACATCCCTAAATTTGTTTTCAGTATCAATATTTATTATTCTTTTATCTACGATTTCTTATTTTATCGGTTCTGATTAGGGGGTGTTACAAAGAGGTAATTTATTAAACTAGTTATAGAGTGAGATCCCCCCCTCGAAATCATGAATGCTACTCTCAGGGTAAACTAAGTTTTATGTGAGCATGGCTTCTCTGTTTTGTTCTTTGTTGGCTTGGTTTGTGTATTTCAAGAGTCACTTGGTGATGAAGCGAACACTTGCACATATATAATTATGAAAATTTGAATTCTAAGTGAAAGTGGTGTTTTAGTTTATTGATCTATTATCCAAGTTTCTTATGTTCAAAAGTGTATCTCGACGGGAGCTTCATGAGTTGTTTCGGCTACAATTATGATTCTTTCTTCTTTTCTCTTGTCGACTCTCCTCTCATGCAACTTTGCAAGGAGTACATTTTAACAAGTAATGTAATAAATGCAGTGACTTGAACTTGACTGACGTGTTTGCTTCCTGTTACGGATTTTAATTATACACATACACATATACAATGAATTAATTATTCTATTATTTTGGCTATAGATTTCCGGGTCACAAACTTCTGCTTATTGTGGATAGGTGCTTTTTTCTTATGGATGAGATTGGATTCATTGGAGATAATCATCCGGAAGATGTTAGATGGCTTTGTTCCTTGTCCGAGCCGGAACTTGTAAGTAGCAGAAGATGTTCTTATGCTGCACCTATTAAAATCCAACTTGGACCACTTCTTATGGCTTCATATTCTGCATGTCCCAAATCCATGACTAAAATCTTTTGAACTTGTTTCAATAAGAAAAAGACTAGTTTTTCTGTATGTGTTGCTCTTCCAAGAAATCTTCCCTCTTGTAACACTCATGTGCTGCAAGTGAGGATCAGTTGTTGCTCCTTGTTTAGCCACCCGTCTTGTTCTTATTGTATTTCATTGTCAAGTTTATCCAGATTCCTAATCCCGAAGGTCTTGGTCTGAATTATAAAAGATCCACACAGACATAAACATGTTATGGTGCGTCACCTTATGGCTATTGGTTCTGAGTGCCATCATGGGAAGTATTATAAGCATTTCTCCCTTTAAGAAGCATCACTAGCCACTAGATTGTCCTTCCAACTCCATATAATCTGCACATGGCAATTGCCGTTGGACTAAAGCTGATAAAAATGGAAAAGAAAACTACTTTAGGTGTGGCATTTGTGAAATTATATCATTGCTTCCCCTTCTCACACTGTTTTCAAGCTTTGCTATTTGAAACATCCTATTGTTAGTCCCACATTCCAAACTTTGCTAGCAATATGTGTGGAATTTTGTTTTTCCTCCTTTAATTCCATGTTCTATGTGTTCGTTTGCCTAATTACATTGATTTTGTAATAAAAAGGTTCATGAATAGTATCCAGGCTCTTTTGCTTTAGACACTGGACATTTCCTCCCCCTGGTGGACTTGTTACTAGTACAACCTTCTTATTTGGGGACATCTTATGAGTGCCAAGTATTTCTTGAAGTGTTGAACCGAGGAAAAAAAAAAATTGTAGCAATAAAGTTGTATCTCTAAATCCTTTAGTTCTTACGAGGTAGAAAGGAACTGCATAACAGATGTCTGTGCTGCACTGCTGCCACTTGTGCCACTCCTCTTAACTGTTTATTTTCTTTGCTTATCTTCCTGTGACGGACAAGGTCTTTAGCTATATACATTTGTTACTGCTCACCATCATTAACTCGAATGTCTTTGCTGGACAAGTTACTCACTTGTTTAGTTGAGATGGTTGGGTAGTGGGTTTAACGCCAGAATAAATTAGTGAAGAATCTGAAGCTGTTTTACGTAGATGGATCTAACTGTAGTCAAACAGATTTTTATCTTCAAGAGGAATAAATCAATTGTATAATAGTTTCAATTTATACTTTATTACTTTCTGTGCTTCCTTTCTGTTTCCTATTTCTGAAATCTAGAAGCATTGAGGTATCCATAATTTATGTCAATTTTCAGCACAGCACTTCACTGCAAAAGCACAATTCTCATATTAGGTGTCATCTTGATGTTTGTGTGTGTGTGTGTGTGGGGGGGGGATGGGATGCTTATACCCTTGACGCTGCGTATTCATTAAGGTTCTGCCACATTTGGTTGGTTCCAATCATGTAAAGATGGGACTGTCCATCTTAGTTCCATAGAAAGGTTTTGTGTTGAAATACTTGTAACATCATATTTTTCACTGGATGATAATATCTGTGTATCATCTGCCATAAATTGTTATATACAATGTCCATTCACAAGATGTAAGTTTCTGCCACATTTTGTTGGTTCGAATTATGTAAAGATTGGATCTGTCCATCTTAGTTCTATAGAGAGGTTTTGTGTTGTAAAATCATATTTTTTACCGGATGATTTCTATGTATCATCTGCCATTAAATTGTTATATACAATGTCCATTGACAAGATGTAAGTTTCTGCCTCATTTTGTTGGTTACAATCGTGTAAAGATTGGATCTGTCCATCTTACTTCTATAGAAAGGTTTTGTGTTGTAACATCGTATTTTTTTCTGGATGATAATTTTTGTGTATCATCTGCCAATAAATTGTTATATACAGTGTTCATTGACAAGATGTAAGGAAATATTTTGCTTATGCCTACCAAATATCTTTCGAGAATTGTATTACTGACATGATTGCTATACAATGTTGACAGGACATGCTGATTAGCTTGAAGAAGCTTGCCCTTCAACGAGCTCGAGCTGTTCAGCATGAAAGTCTGGCCCAGAAATTTGATTTGAAAATGCTTCGAGCACTTGGTATGTTCCATCTCTTGTTTTATTATAATGGCATAAGCAGTTGGCATTTCCTGATACTGAAATTTTGTTATTTGATCCTTGTCCTCTTTGATGTTTTTGATGAATGGTGTTCTGTCTTATGTGGTGCTACGCTTTTCTTATTATTAAATTTATTTCACTGAGAAATTCTAATGCTCTCCCTTTGTTTTTCTTAATAGGGACGTTTGCTTTTCAACTTGGATCAAGGAAAAAGTGAATAAGGTAGAGGAGAGAAAATGTAAGAATAGATCAATAGAGTGAAAAAGGTAGAGAGAGGGAGAGTAAAAGTAAGAGAGAGATGCTTTAATTAAGTGGGTCAACCTACCATATTAGGAAAAAGGTCAAATGTTTATTGCAAAAACAAATCCTAAATGACAAGATGTCACCTATTAAAAAACAGGAGTATAATCAACTACGTCCTCCATTTTTTTTACTTGCACCATTTCCCATTTTGGAAAATTGCATATTACTTGCACCATATCCATTTTGGGCAATATATTTTCTCTTTCACTCTCCTAGCACGGGGTCCCTTCTTTTTATCTCTCTCTATCTTTCTTCTCTCCCATTTTCTTGTGGCAACAACCAATGGTGCAAGTTAAAAATAAAAGGAGGAAGTATTTTCCTCTATAGTTCTTTTTCTTCATATCCACATTTGTTTTTGTTTCACCCTGCTTTCTTAACGCTAAAAAGATACTTGGTCAAATTAAGATATCTCACACTTATCTGATGATGCACCTTCTAGAGTTCTAGGTGACTGCTTTGAGTAAGAATTTGGAAGGTTGATTCGCATTGTTGAGCTTTTTGTTATGCTAGTTTGAAAGTCTGATGTGCCAAATTCTAGAATTATGTTTATGTCGCTTTCAATGAATATAAGTATATAACTTGAATGAAGAAAATTGAAGTTTGCAGTGTGGTACAACTTATTTATTCTCCCATCTCTGTTCTTCTGCAGGGTTTATTTTGATGCAGGATGTAAAAGAAAAGGTAAATGACTCCCAATTGACAGGATCGGTAGTGTCACAAGATTCGTTTGTTGGGTGTAATCTATTGAAACTGGATTTGGAGGACAGAGTAGAGACAGGAGAGCAAGCAAAGGCAAGGTAAATCATACTAACACTTTCTGTATCTATAATTGGCACTTCATCATACTTCATTTCTTCTTAAATAAGCATCTTTACTCTTCTCTGCCATTACGCTTCTCTGTGGTCTGCACTTGTATGTGATTTCCTATGTTTTTTAATATCTTTATTGAGGTTCTGTTTCTTATTATCTGATGAAGCCTAAAGGAAGTGACAAATTGTTACATATATCATACTTTCTCTTTCTGTCCTTGTCCCTTGTACATTAGAAAGAATCAAAACTTAGGTCTATCGGATTTGTATGGGTTCAATGGTTAATATGGGCTGTTTCTGCTAGAGAAGAAATGACTTTACAGCTGTGCATATTCTTCTGCTTGTCTTCTAAAACTCTGCCATTTCCCTCCTCGCTCTTTTTCACTTTTTTCTTAGTTCTTGTAGAGCCTTTCTGGTATTTTCATAGTTTCTTCCGTCAATGCTCTAAGTGAAGCTAATTGGTGGATTTATCACAGAGGCTAAATATACGTCGGGACTTTTTTACAGAATGTTCTAGCTTCTGACTCTGACTATCACCAAAGATTATTTAGCCACTTTAATCCATAAACTGCATACTTTTCCCTGCGATTAATTCACAATAGTGACTAGACATACCCGATTTCTTTCTTGTATGCGAATCAGCCACCTCCTCATAATAGATATGAATGTTTTTCGTTGATTTGAAAACCTGACTCTTGTGCCCAGGGAGAGGTCTTAGCAGGCTTTCTGACCTGTAAGAAATTGTGTTTGCTATTTCTATTAAAAGACATTTTTCAGTTTATGGCGGTACTGTGTTCCCGTTATGGCTTCTTAGGGAAAGAGGAATATCGCGCTGAAGAACTCATACAGAACAATGATTAGAGAACTAGTTTTTAGGCCTGGGCTACGCCACGGGTAAGGAAAATTTTCATTTATCAATATTGTATTTTAAAATGATAACACTAAATACTACTTTGGTGCAGTGGTTAAAACTTTAGTATATGAACTTGAGGTCACGGGGGAAACCCGTACTATGCAATTTCTATTTTTTTTTTACCGTTCCTTGTTTAGGAACACCTTTTAATATATGTTTATAGATAGATAGATTGGTAGCTAGATACTGTTAGCTGCAGTTTCTGATGCTGACAACTGATGGAATATTAATATATTATTACCATAAGTATTCTTTCTAGAGAAAGGAGAATAAAGTCTAAAATTTTCAGTTTTGGATGTAGTATATGACAAAGGAACACATGCTTCAAGGCTAGTTACTGCTATCCAAAGCAACAACTTATCATAAAGAAGTATTGTTTTTAAGATTCTAGCATGTGATGTACTCTTTTTGATGTTAGTATATGGTTTTCGGCAGTGTTTAGCTCTGCTCAGTGAATATTTTCAATTTCTGTGTTTCCGGCATGCTGTCTCATTTGTTTATCTGGCTTTTTTCTTGATAAAGCAAGGTGGCCCTTAATTTGAAGAGAAATAATCCCGATAACTCTGAAGACTCTGATTAACAAGAAACTGGAGGCTTTTGGTAATTTTCTGATGATACACTATTTGATCTGTGAATTTGTAGATTTGGTGTTGCTATTTGGTATTTGCTATTTGATCTTATGTGTGGACTTATTACATGTTCGTATACCAGGTGCATATTGTGTTGTTGTCGTAGCCAAGTGCGTGGTAGAGAGGCGTAGAGCATGGGACTACAAATTCTTTTTCCCCATTTTGAACTCGGATTGTCACCTTCTTTTATATCCATTATCGATGATAATTAGTCGTAACTTACAACCCATGTAAACTATTCTCGTTGGATCAGCTTCCGCCCTAAGATGGAAGAAAAGGTTCCTTGATACGTTCGTGATTCTAAGCATAAGATGGTTTTAGAGTGAAAGTTTTGTAAATTCTTGTCCTAGGAAATATTGTAGTTTTAGAAAGTAGTAAAAAAATATCAAACTTGTCTATTTCATACTGTTGTAGCGGTGTTGAATTCGGCCATAGATTACTGATGAGTGTGATTAGGTCGTAATTGTGGTAAAGAGAAGCTAAGGGCTCGTACTGTAATACTATTATTTTCCAATTTTTTTGTTTTAAAATCAATAACTATATTGTAATTATATTATATTTATTTTGAAAATCGGTTATATATCTTTATATATTTTGTTAGTTTTCTAATATGATTAGGGCTATCATTGTAAGTTGTAAGTTAGCAGTTGTAGCTTGGGATGGTAATTTCAAAGGTATATCAGATTTGGCCCAATAGAAAATGAATGAAATCCAAAATACATGGATGAAAAGCAAACAATGGACGAACAATGCTACATCAACCCGGTGGGTAGGTAACCACTAGAAATAGAAAATTAAAAAACTATTAAAATTGATGAGTTGGATTTCACTATTTATATATTGTAGTGGGTTGTTGGCCGGTGGGTTGATAAAGTTTTTCCGCGACGGACGGGCTCGACTATTTACCGTCCAATAGGTGACAGAGAACAGGGGCTTTTGATTTTTCGGGACTTCAAATTTGGTAAAGTAATCTTAACTAGGGGCGCATTCTCCCCACCTTATTTTCGATTCGGTTCGGTTTAATTCGGTTCGGTTCGGTTCAATTCGGTTCGATTCGGTTCGGTTCCTAAATGATAATCAATACTATTAATTAGTTATAATTTAATTCGGTTCGATTCAATTCGGTTCAATGCGATTCGGTTCAATTCGGTTCGGTTGTTTTATACCAAGGAAACAATGCTGAGTGCTAAAAAAGTAACTATCGTAAATTTTTTCCTAGAATCCAGAGTCAACAACTGACATTTACTGACCTTCTCCTGTAAAGTGTTACCGCTTACTCCAATTATTCACCTTCTCATGGTTAATAAAAGATTGAATAAGCCCTTCAAACTTTTAAAAAGACATGATTATATATTATAATAGCTTTTTTTTATATATTTGAAGGGCTTTTTCTTAAAAAAGAGAAATAAGGGGCCTCATTTTGATAATCAAGCACAACGCTTCTATATTGGTTGAGATGACTTTTATATGATTCTTCTATTAACTTGATAAATTTGGCCAAAGTTATTATCAAGTTATGTTATATAAAAGTAGAGATAGATTTTAAGCCTTTAACTAGTTGTTGATTCGAGACGTGCTTCGGGATCATTTACCAATGTGAATTGAAAGTATTGAATCAATTAATCAAATACTTGAAAGAAGTGGAAAAAAAAGAGTTACATGCATTAGATTGTGTTGTGAAATAATCTTCGAGTTTCGTTTAAATTTTCCACATAGTAACTTATGATATAAGTTATTGATCAATAATATAACTCTCGACTTCAAGAGAGAATATATATAAATATTTTTAATTAATTGCAAAGACTATAATACAATCTTATTTTTTAAATTGGGTAATGTTATATGTAGCCCTTAGGGTTATGTATAAGCATTTAATATAATAAAGGAAACAATTTGGGAAAACAAGTCAAAATTACACATTAATCGAAGTAATAAATGCTTGACTTGATTTTTTCTTTCCATTTTAAACACCTTATACATAGCCCTAAGGGCTATGAATATCATTTCCCTTTTAATTTTAGGTTAACGTGTAAGAATACAATTGATGCAATTATAGTGCAGTGGCGCTAATTAGGAAGGTTATAAAAATTTTAAGAGTTCTTTTTTAAATATAAGAGTCTTTGAAAGGTAGGACACACTATTATTAGCTTTAGATTAATGAGCATTAATATATACATTTATATTTACTTGTTTCAAAAGAGAAATATTATCTTGTTCTTAAATATTTTTTTCTCACAAAGACTAATATAAGATTGTAGATTAGTCGATTAGTGCATTTGTATTTTAAATGAGAGGTTGTGGGTGTGTGGGGAAAGGGGGTGTATATATGGCAGCATGACATGTTTTTGCCTTGAGTTTTAGCAAGATCTTGAATTCATGAGGACATCAATTTATTTGTAATTTGGAGCACTATATTTAGGCAAAATTTCAAAAAACTACATTTTAAAACAAATCTTTTTTCCAATAAACTACCTTTTCAATTTTTTTCTTTAAATACCCTATATAACAAGTTTCTTCTAATATACTACCATTTTATGTTTAGAGTTAATATTAATCATTAAATAATGATCATGACCTTAAGGGTTGTTTCCTATGGGGTAGCGAGAAAAGACGAGGGAAACGAGAAGGGAGGAGAGAAAAGCATTTTGTGATGACCCATTATTGGTGGTTAAACCTTATTGATGGTCAAATGGTAGTATACTGAAAGAAATTTGTTATTTAAGGTAGTTTCTTAAAAGGAAATTATTAAAAGGTAGTTTTTTTTCAAAAAAGTTAATTATAAAAGGTAGTTTATTGAAATCTTTCCCTATATTTATAATCACGTCTCTAGGTGAGTGCTTGTTTTCTCGGGTTTGTTAGAGGTTGATTAATTTTTTAATAAATGACTCGCCTTAAAAGGTTGTTGCTGTGGGGTAGCGAGAAAAAACGAGGAAAACGAGAGGGGAGGAGAGAAAAGCATTTTGTGGTGACCCATTATTGGTGGTTAAACCTTATTGATGGTCAAATGGTAGTATATTGAAAGAAATTTGTTATATAAGGTAGTTTACGAAAAGAAAATTATTAAAAGTTAGTTTTTTGAAAGAAGTTAATTATACAAGGTAGTTTTATGAAATCGTTCCCTACATTTATAATTACGTACCTAGGTAATTGCTTGTTTTTCGCAATGTTGGAGGTTGATTAATTTCTTAATGAACCTCCAGTTAGTTGTTCATGTTGCGAGAGTATGTTATGGAAGATTTCCCTATATGAATAAGAAGTTTGGTAGGAACACTCATGAGTGAATTTGGATATGTACTCAAGGCCTTCAATGAATTCAATGGTCACAATGTTGTTTGTGTAAACTTGTGTATAATAGCTTCAAAATTTCGTATAGGTGAGTGATTCAATGCTTAGTCAATCATTTCATCGAGAAGTTTGTAAAGTATCTTATACTTCCTCTGTTTAGAAATAGTCATACCATTTGCATAGTTTTTAATGTCACGTCTTACACTTTAATAATCCTCGGTGATTTATATTTTAGGAAAAACAATAGTCATAAGGTATCTTGTTAGATTCGTCTTAATATATATTTTTATAACATCAACTTTTTATAATTTTTATTTATTGATAATTGAAGATATTAATTTTTGTAATCATGCATAGGCCAGCCTGAAAACATAAAATGGTGCAACTATATATCTAAATAGATGAAGTGCAAGTTTATTTACGCATAAGTTTAGTAGGTTTTGTCTAGTTTGCAAGTGTAGTACGAACTATATAGCCTTTATACTATAAATGGAGGTGAACAGTTGGAACGTTCATAATTATATACTCCATTTGTACTATAATTATTATATATTGCAAGCTGTTGCTATATTATTATTATCATTTGCTAAATAGTTTACAAACAAAAAAAAATTAATAAAATTCACGTGAAAGCAATTGAAGGAAAAAGAAGAAGGTTGAAACGCATGAGTCAAGGAGGAGTGATAAAATACTAATCGTCTTTTCATACAAAGATAACAAAAATATTTTACTTTTTTGAAAAAAGGTTGCCTTCTTGAATTTTCATTTACACCTTTTGGGATAAATATCCTTGTTTCCTTTTAATTGTTTGTAAAATATTTTTTTTTGCTATGTTTTAGGTAGCGGTTGGACAAGGTCAAAACGCTATTTAAGAAAATTATGAGTGTTTGGTAATGGGCATGTTTGGCAAAACTAGCTGTTTTAGTAGCTGTTAGCTGTTGTATTAGCGGTTAGCTGTTGGGGTAGCTGCTAGCTGTCTACTAGTAGTTGTTAGCGATTAGCGATTAAAGTAGTTGTTTAATTAAATGTGTTTGGTAAAAGTAGCTGTTGAAATTGTAAAAAACAATAAATAACATTTATTCAAATATGAAATGAACTACAACAGTTTCATATGTTCGTTCAATAGTTAAATCTGATATTTATTTTTTCAAATAACTTACGCAAAAAAAACCGCTCAAAGAAATGTATAAATTTTAAGATAATATTCAACACTCAAAAAATTTATATTAATTTACCAGCAAGAAACTAGCGGTTGGTATTGAAAAAAGATTATAAAATTAATTTGCTAGCGAATTTTACAGTTTATTTTTTTTCAATAAACTTACATATAAAAATAAGTACACAATTATTAAGTAATGATAATCATACTATATTAAAGAACCAAAAGTATCTCATATGTAATAAATTTCATTATATTCGAATCATCATCCAATTGGCAAAATGATCAAATTGTTTTGGCTAGAAGACAAATCTCAGTCGAATGGAAAAACAGTGGCTAATGGTAGTCTCACAAGTTATAATATTGCTTACAAAGTTTAATCCTTTTTAATGAATTTGAGCCTTTATTTTTCATCAAGGCCACATGTCAATTTGAGCATTTATTTTAGATAGAAACAAAAAAGCATTGCCCGCTGGTCTTGTGAGTGAAACGTTAGTATTTCTAACGTTTGCTAACCTCTACCCAACCTCTACTCCAACCTCTAATCTCTAGTGCAACCACTACCTTGCCAAACACTAATTTTCTTTTCAAGTAGAGTTTTGACTTGGTCTAACCTCTACCCGCTACCTCAAACGCTAGTGTCAAACAGGGCCAATGTAGTGGTTGTAGTAGCGGGTAGCAGTTGGAGTAGATTATGGGTAATGGTTGTATAACGTTACTACGAGTAACGTTTGAGATTTGTAGGAAGTGTTCTAGCGAATAAACACTATAAAAATAGCATAAAGTAGAATTGTTAACCAATGATTTTAATTTCTTTTCCCTTTTCTGCTTATTAATTTCATTTTTTTAATGGCATTTCATTTTAATTCTTTTACAATAGGAGGGATATAATTTAAATATTTATTTCAAAGTGAAGATATAACTAATATCTCATAATATATTATACTCAAAATTCCACAAGCATCTATACAAATATATTAAAAGGCGTGACTAACAATGTATACACGCAACGTGGCACCTCTCTTACTCCACTAGAATTGTCCAATGTGTACACAAGTCATGTCAACTAACAAAATTAAATTGACTTGCAACAAGATTTGAACAAGTGACATCTTGCTATTATATATAGCACAATTACCATCTCAACCAACTTTTAATCATGCTTCAAATGTCCACATTATTATATTTGTACCTTTTAAATGTTGAGTTTTTTTATTACATTTTAATGCGAATGGAAAAAAAATGCATATCAAGTTTGGAAAAAAGTACCACCTGGGGCAACGCCCGGTCCCAAATACTAGTTCTAGTTAAAATAGGTAATATAAATTTTTTGAGGGTTGAATATTATCTTAAATTTATACATTTCTTTAAGTAGCTAAATAGTCATATACTCCTCTTTTTGTGTAAATTCTTTGAGAAATAAATATTGAATTTGACTATTGAACTAAAATAATGAAATTGTTGTAGTCCATTTCATATTTGAATAAATGTCATTTATTTTGTCTTTTGCAATTCACCAGCTACTTTTGCCAAACACTTCTAATTAAACAAGTACTTTAATTAAACGCTAATCGCTAAAAATTCTTATAGACAGGCAATAGCATACTGGCCAAACATTCTAACTAAAAACCTATTAACCGCTAATAGAACCCTAGTTTTACCAAATAGGGCCAATGAGTGGGCACCTTGCCCACTAATGATAGGCGCGCCACTGAGCATGTGTCACATAGGCGATTGCACATAACCCCTAAAAATTTAGGGCCCTACATACTATTTCCTATGGCAAAAGTTAATAAGCACCTCTGGGCATTAGATAAAATAATTAAAAAAAAATTATTAAGAATCTAAATGTTAATTATACTCATTGATGCATGATATATTTATGCATTCTAAGATTTATACCATTTTAGGAAATATATTTAGTGCTTATCACGCCTTGGGGAGTCCGTTAACCAGATTCTTTTTTATATTAATAATTGTTTACGTATTGTATAAATTATTTTTCATTGTTGGTGTTGGGCTCATTTATCATATATGCAGATTTTATTGCAGAGATATGATGTTAAAGTGTGATTAATTTTTTATTTTACAACATAAAATTAAAATTTTAAAATATAAAAAGCCTACTATTTTCATTATTGCATAAGGCCTCCATATTTGACTAACCATTAGTGTTTTATCATGTGTAATCTCCCTTTGAGGAGTGTTAATATTATTATTTTTTCCGTTAACTCTGTACTGGGTTTAATATTTTATAGCAATTGTGAGTTGTGAGTTGTGAGTTGTGAGTTGTGAGTTTGTGACTACTGACTAGTCTACCTCGAAAACTGATGTGTATATTTCTTGCATTAAAAAAATTAGAGGATCTTGAAACATGGGATATGCTTTGATTTGATTCCCATATTGACGTTGGATAAAAAAAATGTGGAGTAATTAAAGACATTCTCGCATTACCCTTGACTATTGAGCAATCTCTTCATCTTGCCCTTATTATTTAATGTTCCCCTGTTTAGAGATTTTTTGTCCTGTAATTAACACTTGTGTACTTATATGTATTATTAATTATGCTATGCCCCAATGGCATGGTCCACCTTACGTTATCACTGACTCACCACTCACCCACCCACTATACCTTAATCATTTTCTCACTCACCCACTTTACCTTAATCCTTAATCCTTAATCCTTAATCCTCAAAACTTTGATCCCTTTTTTCTCACTCACCCACTGTACCTTAATCTTGAATCCTCAAAACTTTGATCCCTTTTCTTCTCTCATTTCTCAACTTTTGTCTCAAAAATGGATATCGGATTAGCCATGTCATGGCTGGCTAAACTCGTTTGCGGCCGCAATGTTCGGGAACTGAAAGAGATATGCTCCTACTTTGGCTATGAATCTCAACTTGATGACCTCCAACGTACAGTTTCCACTGTCAAGGCTGTACTTCGTGATGCAGAGACCAAGCTAGAGCTCTCCAATGAAGCACAGTTATGGATTGAAGAGCTCAAAGATGCTATCTATAATGCTGATGATTTATTCGATAAGTTTGTCACTCTCACTGAACAGAAGCAGAGGGAGGTCATGGAAGATGGTAAAGTCTCTAAAAAAGTGCGTCGCTTCTTTTCTCGTTACAATCCTTTTAGTTTTGCATACAATATGTCTCATGAAGTTAAGAAGATTAGGAAGGAGATTGATGCTATTGCCAGTAATCATACTAAGTTTGGCTTCTTAAGTATTGACTCTCAGCCTATGAAGAAGAGAAGAGAGGATACTTGTTCTTATGTTTATGAGGATAATATTATTGGGAGGAAGGATGATGTAGACAAGATCGTAGGTGTCTTGCTAGATAGTAATGATGTTGAACGCAATGTTTCTTTCCTTTCTATTGTCGGCATAGGAGGGTTGGGGAAAACTGCTCTTGCTCAGCTTGTGTTTAAAGATGCAAGGGTCTTAAGTGCCTTTCCATTGAGGCTCTGGACTTGTGTCTCTGATCATGATCAGAAGCAGTTGGATGTTGAAGGGATTCTTCGCAAGATTCTAGCTTCGATTACTGGTCACCAGCCTGATGGATCCACCAAGGAATGGGTGCAAAGCCAGGTTCGAGAGAAACTAGCGAGTAACAAATGCTTGCTTGTTTTAGATGATGTATGGACTGAGAACCGCAATCACTGGCTTAACTTGGTTGAGTTCTTGTTAGGAGCTCAAATGCAAAGTTGGGTTCTAGTAACTACACGTTCACAGGAGACTGCAAGAATTATAGGAGATGGTTTTTCACATAAGCTGCAAGGACTGTCAGATGAGAATTCTTGGCGTTTGTTTAAAAAAGTAGCCTTTGGATCGGAACAATCAGGCCATCATGATGATGACTTGGTTAAAATAGGGCAAGAAATTGCTAACGGGTGTGCTGGAGTCCCTCTCGCTCTCAGAGTAGTAGGGAGTCTTTTGTATGGTCAAGAGAAGAGTAAGTGGCTATCCACTCAGGCGATAGGGCTAGCCAACATAAGAGAATGCCAAGATGACATAATGCCTATATTGAAGCTAAGCTACAATAATCTGGAGTCCCCTCTACAGAGTTGCTTCAGTTATTGTGCTTTGTTTCCTAAAGATTTCGACATTCGGAAGAAAATGCTGATTAGTCTGTGGTTGGCACAAGGCTACATTGTTTTATCAGATGAACATCAAAGCAAAGAAGATGTTGCGGAGGAGTATTTTTCTATATTATTGCGTAGATGCTTTTTCCAAGACGTATTCGAAGATAAATTAGGTGAGATTAGTACATGTAAGATACATGATCTGATGCACGATATTGCTCAGAAGGTAGCAGGAAAGGAGATTTGCATAAGTGACTGTATCAACGAAAACATGCATAAAAAAGTTCGGCATCTGGCACTTGTTAGAGGTAAATCTAAAAGAGATATTTTTACTAAGACCCATATTCGTTCGTATCTCCAGGTTGGATTGTGGTACAACAGGCCCATGATGGATCAGCTCTATTTGGAGGCATTAGTAGCGAATTTCACGTGCATAAGGGTATTGGACCTGAGGTGCTCAAACATTAAAACCTTGCCAAGCGAAATAGGTGAACCGCTACACTTAAGGTACTTAGATCTCTCGGGTAATGAAGAATTAGAAGTGCTTCCCACGTCAATTAAGAAATTGTATAATCTAGAGACTTTAAACTTGAGTTCCCGCCAAAAATTGAAAGAGCTGCCAAAAGATATAAGCAAACTGGTTAAGCTTAGGGTTCTAGATATTACGAGATGTAATAATATGAACTATATGCCTGGTGGGTTGGGTAAGTTAACCAACCTTCATAGCCTACCAAAGTTTGTGTTGCGTGAAGCTAGTTCAAATTGTAAGCAATGGCTTGATCATCTGGAAGACTTAAAAGCTCTCAACAAGCTGAAAGGTAGTCTAGACTTCAGTATCCAACTCCCCAAAAATGCTAAGATAGATAATAAAAGGGAAGGAGGATATCTGAAGGACAAGGAACATCTTAAGCATGTTCATTTTTATTTCAGTGCATCGAGGGTTGACGAAAGGCTAATAGATAACGAAGAAGCATTAATGGAAGACATGCAGCCGCATTGTAATCTCAAGATATTAGAAATGAAGGGATACCATGGTGTCAGAATGCCAAGTTGGGTAAAGTCTCTGCAAAATCTTGTTAGCCTAGAACTTCATGAGTGTCGGGAGTTGAAGCACCTGGCATGTCTTGGAAACCTGTGTCGTCTGAAATTCCTTACACTTAAGAAATTGCCTAATTTGGAGTACATAATTGAAAATTGTAGTGCATCACATTTGGTCCGAGCTGTACTGCCAAATGCAGAAGACTTGTCAGTCCTTCCCTCCATTGAACGGATTGAGTTTAAGGAGTTACCAAAACTGAAAGGATGGGTAGCGGATGGTCATCGGCTTGATTGTAGCGGCGAAGCATGGACATGGAATCATTGCAATTACTGTGTCTTCCAGGATTGAAGTCATTGGGCATCCTTCACTGCCCGGAGCTAAAATCCATTCCGTCGTGTCCCGGTTTGGTACATATAAATCTTAGAGTTTTCAACGAAAGACTGAGAATAATAAAGATGGATAAGCAAAGGGATTTGCCCTCTCCTACTACCTCATCTTCACCTTTCGTATTGGATCCCATTCCCAAATTAACATATGTTAATACGGACAACTTGACATGGCTGAAATCATCACTCCCCATGGAGTCTTTTCAGGAGGTTGAAAGTTTGTCAATATGGGAGGACAAGAAGTTGGAGGGTTTGGGAGAAGTTGAGCAAGTGATGCGTAGCTGCTCGTCTTCCTTGCGTAACTTGTACTTACATAATTGTGACAATCTAAGGAGTGTATGTGGAGGATTAGAGCATCTCACTTCCTTGGAGGATTTAACTATACAACGATGCCCTAATCTGAAGCTATCAGAAGAAGAAGAGAAAGAAGATGGTGAGGGCATTAGCATGCCATGGCGATCCTTTCGTCACTCCCTCCACCACTTGTATTTGGATTATCTTCCACAGCTGATGGATCTGCCTAGTTGGATACAACACCTGACTGCTCTCAATGAATTCCTAATTTGGAATTGCAATGAATTGAATTCCTTGCCATCTTGGATGTCCAAACTCACCTCTCTCTGGTATCTTGAAATCACGTCCTGTTCAGAACGCCTCCATGAGAGATGCCAGAATACCACTGGCGAGGATTGGTCCTACATTAAACACATCCCTAAGATTACTATTAATCACAAAGATGTAAGAAAATAAATATTCTGATTAGCTCTAACATTTTCATTGTAATCCTCCTCAATTGCAATTTAATTATGTATCTATTTATGATTATTATTACATATTAAGTTATTAATATTTGTTGTGCATAGTTCACTTCAGATCTGCTCTTTGTCAATCTTTCTACTACAATTACCTTGTCTTTGAGTATGAACAACTGAAATGAATGACACAAGGTAATAGCTTTTACTTGCTCGTAAACAATTTTTCCATCCAAATTTACAGCAACATTATTTATTGTGTGCGAGGTGTGACTTGTATGTAGTTTTGAAGGTGCTTAATATCTCTAAAATTGGTCAAATTTACAGCAAAATTAGTTACCTCATTCAGCAACCATGTACATTTTTTTTTCCTTCTTGTCTCTGGAGAACTTGAAATCTATACACTTTGTGCAAAATGTGCTCATAAGTCATAAAGGCTTAATTGATCATGGGAAAGCTGGTTTCATTTGAAGGCTCATTGATGTTATTCCACCTCTTAATTTTTTTTACCTCATGTACCCATATTTGATACTCGACTCAGATGTTGGTATGCAGTTTATCTCGGATATAAATTATTTACACTAATAGTCATTCAAACCAATTCATTTTGGGTACTCAACCGTGAGTGTTTATAAGTATTTTCTTGCTAATGGTTTTTCTAGCCAGAACCCAGAAGCAGTTATATACTTGCATAGTTCTACAAAATCACAGTTTTACATCTTTACAGTTTGTTATTCATTAATTCAATTTCGAACAAAGAAGTTGCCTCTTCTAGATCTGTTTATGTCAATAATGTTGCACCTCTTTATTTCTCCTGTTTACCAAATGCGACAAAATGCAGACATTTGATATTATTGCCGGAGACTGTTTAATCTATCAGAAAATCAGTCTATCAGTCTGTAATCTACCCACCACTTCTTATATGGGTATCTTATACGGATGATAGAAGGCAATAGCTTGCACTGTTAATTTGTCTAATCTTTAGGCATTTAAGTTGATCAGTTTACCTTTATTGCCTAGCGGGCGAACCAAAAGGCGTGCTAAAGGGCTGCGGGAAAGACCGAGTAAGGACGGGGGACCCTAGGGGCTGGACAGAGGCGACAGAGTCGCAAGGGGAGGTGTGTGTGTGCAGTGTAGGCTGGCCAAGGGAGCTAATAGCCGGGACTATTCAGGCTATGATTCAGTAAATAGAGTCAAGTGATCTGTTAACATATTCAAAGTAGTTAGTCAAATGTCCTTAAAATTATAAAGATGGTTCCTTAAAATTTACATATTTATAAAGTGACTCTTGACAAAAATGAAACGATTTTTTTTCACTTCTCTATGCATGACTTTAAGGCTTTATTCGGATTAAAACTTCAGAACCTTGTTTTTGTGGTATCTCACTTGCCAATGATTACCAGTTGGTACTTGGTTGTGCTAGGCTGCCAGCCATTGATTAGGTGATCTTCCACCTTATTCTTTATTAGCTCTTCATTTTTGTGGTAGTTCTGTTATGGTATAATAGTTAGATGCAAATCACGTTGGTGAACCAGGACAGTTGATTCATTATACTCTATTTTGATAGCCATAACTCTACATAATTGGAGAGTGGAGCTTGTTGGTTACACTCCCTTGTCTCTCATAAGTCATAACACCTTGTTAATCTCATTCCCACACATTAAAAATTGAAACTGAAGAAAAAAAGACCCTGACTTTTTTATCCTTGAAATTCAATACAGTATCATCTTTTTTTACCTTTGTTGTGTATGTCAAATTTATTTTGGGTTTAAGCTGTTGTTATTGTGTATAACTTTCACATTTGTGACTTTACTTGCTTTTTTTTTCCTTCTGAATTCTCAAGCTTTTCTCTATATCTGTTGCTGACTGACTATTGAAATGGTATTACTACTTTTGACAAAGTACTTAAATTGTAAGTCTGTATTGATTATGCCATATATGACTCAAGAAGGGAGAATAATTGAGGGCATTTAAGTTTGGAGGTATATGAGTTGTTTCATATAATATAATGAAGAAATACTTCTAAATTATAAATTTCACATATGACGTCAAATCCCTTATATCTGAATTTTTTGAAGAATTTCGCACCACGTTAGCCACGATCCATTTCATACATCCGCTACAAGCCGCTTCTGCGATCACGATCGTATCCGTGTTTTTTTCTATGTTTCAGAGCCTTCACGTGTATTCACGGTTCACCACATTCATAATTTCCCCTTTAACCTTTTCAGACAAAAAAAAAAAAAAAAACAGTGTGTTAGTGTCACCAATCCTAAAATAGAACTTGTTGTGTAAAAATTCCTATAAGAGCTTGAAGATTATACATTACAATGGAACAATAAAGATTTTCAAATCACCTGAGCTGGAGGGTAAAATCTGGTAAGAGTAGAGCGGGAAATGCAGTAGTCAACCTATCCTCTGGTGCAGAAACTCGGAGGAGCTGATTGCAGTACATGATTGCCAATATGAGTTGTAGGTGTACTTTCCTGAGGGCGTAAACGTTTAATATGTATGTACACTCTTCTCAGTACAATATAATCCTTTTATCTTCACTCTTCTCACATGCTGTCCCTCTCTCCTCTAATCTAGATTCTAGAAGAAGGTATACAAACAAAAAGGTGAAGAAGTAAAATTTAATCCTTTTATCTTCACTTAATACTGAAACTGACCAAAAGCCTGAAGAAACTAAAAATCCAGAATCATCTTAAACAAAATTACTGGCATTCCAAGCTTTCTAGTCCTAGTTTTTTTTCTTCTTTCAACACACTATTGTTAGAGCAACAAGAATGCTGATTGTCACCGAGACTCGCGATCCATTGCTAGCGTCAGCTCCATCTTCTGATGCGGGAATCTGCAAATTGCAGTTAGAGTCACGTGGATAAGTTTGCGAGGAACACACAACTAATACGCATAACTCTTTCTTCCTAGATTATATAAGCTTGTCATTAGTTTTAGATGATTAACCAATAAATGCTGTTGTTGGAGAATTTCAGGGCTTACAAAGAATTCCATTAGGCTTAGCAGGTGATGCAACTCGAGATAGCAGGCCACCAGTGCTTTTGCAGCATGGTTCTCTAATGGTTGGTTTATAGACATTTGTAAGGACACTTCAATACTTAATTTGGGCCAAAATCATACCCATGTGGGACACGAATATCGGAAACCGAGTAGAATAGCTTGTGATTCTGTTTTCCAATTGGCATTTGTTGGCTTGACTTTGAGGTCAAATACTTCATAAATCTACACCTGCTCGGACCTCACCCACAGCAAATTTGTATGTTCTCAAGCTGATCAAAACTGCCTGGTCGACCCAGGGTTTGGGCAGTATATTTTGTCCTGATTATTCAGAGTTTCAGACATCTTTGTGCTTTGAACTGTCCTGCTGGTAAATGCAGCTTTAGGCTATTTTGGCTGCTCGGCCTGGCCTAAAGTTTACAGGTTTGGGGTTTGGGCAGAGCCTAAAAGGGAGCATGATCAGCTTACCTTTCACTTGTGGCATCAATTGGATCGTTTTTTTTACTAAATCATCTTTTTGATTCGGATGTAGGATGGAGTTACATGGCTGCTTAACCCTCCTGACCAATCCTTGGCATTCATTTTAGCAGACAATGGTTTTGATGTTTGGATTGCCAACTCTTGTGGCACCACATATAGCCTCGGCCACATCACATTAAGCTCTAATGACTCGGTTCTCTCTCTTTCCTATTCACAAAATCTCACAATCTATCTTCCTTCATGATTTCGTAGGTCGCTCTTTTTCTTCCCTTAGTGCTTCAATCATTTTGTAGGCATATTGGGATTGGTCATGGGATGAGCTTATGGCATATGATTTTCTAGCAATAGTCCAATATGTATATGATCAATCTGGGAGCAGAAGCTGCATTATGTTGGGCATTCACAGGTGAATTTTACTACATTGTACTGTTAATCACTATCTGTAACACCCTAACCCCTTGTGACCTGCAAGTTGTTATCAAATGCGCATCTAGGACCAGAAACTGACGCCACAAACCACCACGTCCTTCTAGCGCATTTTGTCTTTGCTTGTGCAAACCCTGCCAGCACACTTAAGAAGGTGCACCTTGTTGGTATAGGTAGTACCATCAAGTATTCTTAAGCAATCATGGTTATTTGTTATTTCCCATTTTCCATATAAAGCTCAGGATTTCTTTAAAGCAGTCTATGATCTACAGGGAACATTAATAGCCCTGTTCTGCGTTTTCCCAGATGAAGTTGTTGAACATGGTGAGATCAGCCGGCTTGCTTTGTCCAATTGCTTATCTTAGTCGAATTCCCCACTACCTAAAAGTGCTGCTGAAAACTTCGTCACTGAAGTAAAGACATTATATCCTTAACTTTTCCCTTTTCTTCTTGGTTATTAGTTTATTACTGAAAATTCACTGTAGTATCTTTCTCTTCTCTGCAGATTCTGTACTTGTGCGGACTGCATGAATTTGTACCCCGTGGGTGAGATATGCTTCGGGATTTCTCGATTTAGTAGTGACTAATTATTTCTGTGATTCTGTCTAATCATCCTATAGATTCATATGCATATTCTGGATGTCTGACTTAACCTGAAATCTTGTATCAAATTGTTTTCTATTCTGGTGCTGATTGAACAGAGAAGCTGTAATGAAGCTTCTGAATGATATATGCAGGAAGCAGGGAATCAACTGCACTGATTTTTTGACATCTTTTACTGGTATCATAAGTTATCTATATAATGAATATGAGCTAGCTGGTAGTGATATTTGTTGTACACATCAATAATATGCACTATATAAATTAAGAATATTGTTGTCTGAACACATCGACGGTTTCTACGTTTCTGAAGCATGAACCTCAGCCAACCGCTACCAAAAATATGGTCCATTTTTCACAAAGTATGTGCCTCTTGATGAACTTTAATGCCTTCGATGATATCAGGGATATGTTTAAGTATTAGTTCCATCTAGTTGCTTCAACTATATTATCTATACAAATGTAAAGCAAGGTTTAGACTGGGATTCTATCTAGTACCTAGACGGTGCACTTACCAGGGGACTTGGAGGGGGTTTTCCGGATACAATTTTCAATAAATCTCATCAATAATATTTCCTTCAATTCGGTAACGTAACTGGATGGTCCAATCTATCATATGTTACTTGGACGATGTGTCTATACTTTATGTTAATTATCTTAATGACAAACATTTTTGGTATTTAGCCTAATCCACGAGGAATATATTACAATGCTACTATGCTAGGCACCTTATTTTTGTGTTTGTCTTCTGGTGGAGGAACTGTCTGGTTGTTCTTGTCTTCTTGACAATGCAGCAATAGTAATCGCAACAGTTTATGGGTGAAATAATAATTATTTTTTTACTATGTTTTAGGTAGCGGGTAGCGGTTGGACGAAGTCAAGCGCTATTTAAGAAAAATTATGAGTGTTTGGTAATGTAGTGGTTGTAGTAGCGGTGCGACGGGGAGTAGATTATGGGTAGCGGTTGTATAACGTTACTACGAAAGTAACGTTTGAGATTTGTAGGAAGCGTTCTAGTGAATAAACACTATAAAAATAGCATAAAGTAGAATTGTTAACCAATATTTTTAATTTCTTTTCCCTTTTCTGCTTATTAATTTCATTTCTTTAATGGCATTTCATTTTAATTCCTTTTAATCCTTTACAATAAGAAGGATATAATTTAAATATTTATTTCAAAGTGAAGATATAACTAATATCTCATAATATATTATACTCCAAATTCCACAAGCATTTAGACAAATATATTAAAAAGCGTGACTAATAACGTATACACGCCACGTGGCACCTCTCTTGCTCCACTAGAATTGTGCAATATGTACACAAGTCATGTCAACTTATAAAAATAAATTGACTTGCAATAATTTGAACCAGGTGATATCTTGCTATTATATATAAAGACAATTACCATCTCAACCAACTTTTAATCATGCTTCAAATGTCCACATTATTATATTTGTACCTTTTAAATGTTGAGTTTCTTTATTACATTTTAATGCGAATGGAAAATAAATGCATAAAAAGTTTGGAAAAAAGTACCACATGGGGCAACGCCCGGGCCCAAATACTAGTTCTAGTTAAAATAGGTAATATAAATTTTTTGAGGGTTGAATATTATCTTAAATTTATACATTTCTTTAAGTAGCTAAATAGTCATATACTCCTCTTTTTGTGTAAATTCTTTGAGAAATAAATATTGAATTTGACTATTGAACTAAAATAATGAAATTTTTGTAGTTCGTTTCATATTTGAATAAATGTCATTTATTTTGTCTTTCACAATTCACCAGCTACTTTTGCCAAACACTTCTAATTAAACAAGTACTTTAATAAACGCTAATCGCTAAAAAGCCTACTAAGACAGCAATAGCCTACCGCCAACAACTACAACTCTACGCAATCGCTAACCGCTACTTAGACCCCTGGGTTTTACCAAATAGGGCCAATGCGTGGGCACTTTGCCCACTAATGATAGGCGCGCCACCGAGCATGTGTCACATAGGCGATTGCACATAACCCCTAAAAATTTAGGGCCCTACATACTATTTTTTATGGCAAAAGTTAATAAGCACCCTCGGGCATTAGATAAAATAATAAAAAATGGAAATATTAAGAATCTAAATATTAATTATACTGATTGATGCGTGATTTTATAATGCATTCCAAGATTTATACTATTTTAGGAAATATATTTAGTGCTTATTACACCCTAGGGCATCCGATAACCAGATCCTTTTTTTACATTAATAATTGTTTACGTATTGTATAAATTATTTTTCATTGTTGGTGTTGGGTTCATTTATCATATATGCAGATTTTATTGCAGAGATATGATGTTAAAGTGTAATTAATTTTTTATTTTAGAACATAACATTAAAATTTTAAAATATAAATAGCCTTACTATTATCATTATTTCATAAGGCCTCCGAATTAGACTAACCATTAGTGTTTTATCATGTGTAATCTCCCTTTGAGGAGTGTTAATATTATTTTTTTTTCCGTTAACTCTGTACTGGGTTTAATATTTTATAGCTATTGTGAGTTGGGAGTTTGTGACTACTGACTAGTCTACCTCGAAAACTGAGGTGTATATTTCTTGCATTAAAAAAATTAGAGGATCTTGATACAAGGGATATGCTTTGATTTGATTCCCATATTCACGTTGGATAGACAAAAAAAAAAAAAGTGGAGTAATTAAAGACATTCTCGCATACCCTTCATCTTGCCCTTATTATTTAATGCTCCCGTGTTTAGAAATTTTTTGTCCTGTAATTAACACTTGTGTACTTGTATGTATTATTAATTATTATGGCTCACTTTAATTTGTTAGTGGTCAGTGACCACTCACTCACCCACTATACCTTAATCTTGAATCCTCAAAACTTTGATCCCTTTTCTTCTCTCATTTCTCAACTTTTGTCTCAAAAATGGACATCGGATCGGCCATGCTACGCGCCCAAACTCGTTTGCGGCCGCAATGTTCGTAGTGAAAAGAAATATGCTCCTACTTTGGCTATGAATCTCAACTTGATGACCTCCAACGTACTGTTTCCACTGTCAAGGCTGTACTTCGTGATGCAGAGACCAAGCTAGAGCTCTCCAATGAAGCACAATTATGGATTGAAGAGCTCAAAGATGCTATCTATAATGCTGATGATTTATTCGATAAGTTTGTCACTCTCACTGAACAGAAGCAGAGGGAAGTCATGGAAGATGGTAAAGTCTCTAAACAAGTGCGTCGCTTCTTTTCTCGTTACAATCCTTTTTAGTTTTGCATACAATATGTCTCATGAAGTTAAGAAGATTAGGGAAGAGATTGATGCTATTGCCGAGTAATCATACTAAGTTTGGCTTCTTAAGTATTGACTCTCGGCCTATGAAGAAGAGAAGAGAGGATACTTGTTCTTATGTTTATGAGGATAATATTATTGGGAGGGAGGATGATGTGAACAAGATCATAGCTATCTTGCTAGATAGTAATGATGTTGAACGCAATGTTTCTTTCCTTTCTATTGTCGGCATGGGAGGGTTGGGGAAAACCGCTCTTGCTCAGCTTGTGTTTAATGATGCAAGGGTCTTAAGTGCCTTTCCGTTGAGGCTCGGACTTGTGTATCCGATCATGATAAGAAGCGGTTGGATGTCGAAGGGATTCTTCGTAAGATTCTAGCTTCAGTTTCGGGTCATCGCCCGATGGATTCACCAAGGAACGGGTGCAAAGCGAGGTTCGAGAGAAACTAGTGAGTAACAAATGCTTGCTTGTTTTAGATGATGTATGGATCGAGAACCGCAATCGGTGGCTTAACTTGGTCGAGTTCTTGTTAGGAGCTCAAATGCGGAGTTGGGTTCTAGTAACTACACGTTCACGGGAGACCGCAAAAATTATAGGAGATGGTAATTCGCATAAGCCGCAAGGACCTCGAAATGAGGATTCTTGGAGTTTGTTCGAAAAAGTAGCCTTTGGATCGGAACAATCGGGCCATCATGATGATGACTTGGTTAAAATAGGGCAAGAGATTGCTAAAGGGTGTGCTGGAGTCCCTCTCGCTCTCAGAGTAGTAGGGAGTCTTCTGTATGGTCAAGAGAAGAGTAAGTGGCTATCCACTCGGGCGATAGGGCTAGCCAACATAAGAGAATGCCAAGATGACATAATGCCTATATTGAAGCTAAGCTACAATAACTGGAGTCCCCTCTACGAGTTGCTTCGATTATTGTGCTTTGTTTCCTAAAAATTTCAAGATTCAGAAGGAGATGTTGATTAATCTGTGGTTGGCACAAGGCTACATTGTTTTATCAGATGAACATCAAAGCAAAGAAGTTGTTGCGGAGGAGTATTTTTCTATTTTAATGCGCAGATGTTTTTTCCAAGATGTGTCAAAAGATCAATTAGGTGAGATTAGTACATGTAAGATACATGATCTGATGCACGATATTGCTCAGAAGGTAGCAGGAAAGGAGATTTGCATAAGTGACCGTATCAACGAAAACATGCATAAAAAAGTTCGGCATCTAGGCCTTGTTAGAGGTGAATCTAAAAGAGATATTTTTACTAAGACTCATATTCGTTCGTATCTCTAGGTTGGATGGGGGTACAACAGGCCCATGATGGATCAGCTCTATTTGGAGGCATTACTAGCGAATTTCACGTGCATAAGGGTATTGGACCTGAGTTGGTCAAAGATTAAAACCGTGCCAAGCAGAATAGGTGCACTGCTACATTTAAGGTACTTGGATCTTTCGGGTAATGACGAATTAGAAGTGCTTCCTACGTCAATTAAGAAACTGTATAATCTAGAGACTTTAAACTTGATATCCTGCAACAAATTGAAAGAGCTACCAAAAGATATAAGCAAGTTGGTTAAGCTTAGGGTTCTAGATATTAGGAGTTGTAATAATATGAACTATATGCCTGGTGGGTTGGGTAAGTTAACCAACCTTCATAGCCTACCAGAGTTTGTGTTCCCTGAAGCTAGTTCAAATTGTAAGCAGTGGCTTGATCATCTGGAAGACTTAAAAGTTCTCAACAAGCTGAAAGGTAGTCTACACTTCAGAATCCAACCCCTCAAAAATGCTAAGATAGATAATAAAAGGGAAGGAGGATTCCTGAAGGACAAGGACCATCTTAAGCATGTTGATTTTTATTTCAGTGCATCAACAGAGGTTGACGGAAGGGTAATGGATAACGAAGAAGCATTAATGGAAGACATGCAGCCGCATTGTAATCTCAAGAAATTACAAATGAAGGGATACCATGGTGTCAGAATGCCAAGTTGGGTAAAGTCTCTGGACAATCTTGTTCGCCTAGAACTTATTGAGTGTCTGGAGTTGAAGCACCTGGCATGTCTTGGAAACCTGTGTCGTCTGAAATTCCTTACACTTGAGAAATTGCCTAATTTGGAGTACATAATTGAAAATTGTAGTGCATCACATTTGGCCCCAGCTGTACTGCCAAATGCAGAAGGCTTGTCAGTCCTTCCCTCCATTGAACAGATTGACTTTAATACGTTGCCAAAACTGAAAGGGTGGGTAGCAGATGGTCATCAGCTTGATTGTAGCGGCAAAGATGGACATGGAATCATTGCAATTACTTTGTCTTCCGAGATTGAAGTTATTGCACATCTCGTGGATTGCTCGGAGCTAAAATCCATTCCGTCGTGTCCCGGTTTGGTACGTATATATCTTAAACGTTTCAGCGAAAGACTGAGAATAATAGAGATGGATTTGCCCTCTCCTACTACCTCATCTTCACCTTTCGTATTGGATCCCATTCCCAAATTAAGAGATGTTTATACAGACAACTTGACATGGCTGAAATCACTCCCCATGGAGTCTTTTCAGGAGATTGAAACAATGGCAATATGGTTCGACGAGAAGTTGGAGGGTTTGGGAGAAGTTGAGCAAGTGCTGCGTAGCTGCTCGTCTTCCTTGCGTGACTTGTACATAGTTGATTGTGACAATCTAAGGAGTGTATGTGGAGGATTAGAGCATCTCACTTCCTTGGAGCGTTTAACTATAAAAGGATGCCCTAATCTGAAGCTATCAGAAGAAGAAGAGAAAGAAGATGGTGAGGGCATGCCATGGCGATCCTTTCCTCACTCCCTCCACTACTTGCATTTGGCAAATCTTCCACAGCTGATGGATCTGCCTAATTGGATACAGCACCTGACTGCTCTCAAAGAATTCACGATTGGGAATTGCAAAGAATTGAATTCCTTGCCTTCTTGGATGTCCAAACTCACCTCTCTCAGGCTTCTTCAAATCTGGTCCTGTTCAGAACGCCTCTATGAGAGATGCCAGAATACCACTGGCGAGGATTGGTCCTACATTAAACACATCCCTAGGATTTATTTTTATTCCTGATTAGCGCTTCTATTTTCATTGTAATCCTCCTCAATTGCAATTTAATTATGTATCTATTTATGATTATTATTACATACTCCCTCCGTCCCAAAATATAAGTACTCTTTTCTTTTGCACAGTCTCCAAGACGAACATTTAACCTTCTATATCTTCAATTTCGTATTAGTAAAAAATATAAAAAGTTGATATTGTGAAAGTACATATCAAGGCGATTCTAACAAGATCCCACATGGGTATATTTTCTTGTATATATTAATAAGAATATTTGGTCAAAGATTTTAAAGTTTGACTCCCAAAAAGGAAAAGGGACTTATATTTATGGGACGGAGGAAGATTAAGTTATTAATATTTGTTGTGCATAGTTCACTTCAGATCTGCTCTTTGTCAATCTTTCTACTAAGATTACCTTGTCTTTGAGATATGAACAACTGAAATGAATGACACAAGGTAATAACTTTTACTTGCTCGTAAACAATTTTTCCATCCAAATTTACAGCAACATTAATTGTTGTGTGCGAGGTGTGACTTGTATGTAGTTTTAAAGCTGCTTAATATCTCTCAAATTGGTCAAATTTACAGCAAAATTAGTTACCTCATTCAGCAACCATGTACATTTTTTATTTCCTTCTTGTCTCTGGAGAACTTGAAATCTATACACTTTGTGCAAAATGTGTTGTTTATCTTTTCACCTTTTCAGGTTCGTGGCTCATAAAGGCTTAATTGATCATGGGAAAGCTGGTTTCATTTGAAGGCTCATTGATGTTATTCCACCTCTTAATTTTTTACCTCATGTACCCATATTTGATACTCGACTCAGATGTTGGTATGCAGTTTATCTCGGACATAAATTATTTACACTAATAGTCATTCAAACCAATTCATTTTGGGTACTCAACAGTGAGTGTTTATAAGCATTTTCTTGCTAATGGTTTTTCTAGCCAGAACCCAGAAGCAGTTATATACTTGCATAGTTCTACAGAATCACAGGTTTACATCTATACAGTTTGTTATTCATTAGTTCAATTTCGAACAAAGAAGTTGCCTCTTCTAGATCTGTTTATGTCATTAATGTTAGCACATCTTTATTTCTCTTATTTACCAAATGCGACGAAATGCGGTCATTTGATATTATTGCCGGACACTATTTATCACTTCTGCATGAGATCGACAAAGCACTGTTTACTCAAAAGGTGTTAATTATTGGAAGAAGGTTTTGTGTAATCAATTGTTCAGGAAAAATGGATGTCAATTAGAATCTGAATTCTGAATGTTAATTGAAGAACAAACTATTGAGCTTGACAGACCCAGCACTGTTGTTTCAGATTGGTGGAATGCTAAGATCTATTTGTTAGCTATCTTTGCATTCAAAATGAATTAATCTAGACCTGCTACTAAAATATCTGTGATTGAATGATCGGTAGATGGCATGTCAATAAGATATTATTGTTAGTTTGGGCTTTGGACATTTGGTCATGTCCAGTTAAATGTCTCGCGCTTTTGGTATCAATGTGCTTTGAGGATCAGGGTAATCTTGTTGAAGCACCTCTTACTCTTAATTGGAATGTCAACATAAACATACAAGTACACTGTAAAAAAACTTGTTGGTACTGAAATGGGTTATAGTTTCTTTTGCCTATTTCAACAGTGAGTAATTGATTTTATGATCTCAGACACATCATCCCTTTATCACGCTTGTGGAGGGAGCCTATTTAGAGTCTTTTGGGTTCATGGTGGTGTTGGTGTGGGTCGGGACACATCATATGCTGGTTTTGCATTTATTCTATAATTTTGGCTTTTTTTTTTTGGTGTGGTTTCACTTGCTGTGGTTGCTTTTTCTTCTCTGCTCGAGGCATAGAAAAGTTATGAACGCTTTCCATTTCAATGAACTAATTATTTTTCTTGCTTCTAATGGTGTATCTCATAAGGTACCAGAGTGCTATAATGCCATCCTTTCCCCTCTCCCTGACATATCTATCAGTGATCCATGCATGTGAGATGCTAATGTATGCAAGTAAAGACATTTAGTTTTTAAATATTATCCTAGTGATTAAATTCTTCTTAACATGCAGGTTGAAAGCTTTGTCCACGAAGTACAATTGTTTCCCGTCTGAAGCCTCTCAACCTTTTGATATTCGACTTGATGGTTTTGTGTAAGATGATGCTTGCAGTTCCTTTGAGGTGTATTGCATATGAATAGGGATAAATGTGTAGTACTTTGGCTTATTGAATATCTTTGTGCTTTTGTTTTTGTTTTTTTGCTGCTTCTGTAGTTGGATTAACTTGTTTTCTTTCTGCAGAATCGTGAAGGTTGTGGTGTTATGGTATCGGAGGTAAGTTGATCAGTTTTGTTTTCTCTGCACTTTCCTAGTGTCCTTAGCTGTTTACTGTAGTTTATTTCTGATATCATGTTATCTTTTGTGCTATTCATTTTAAGTTGTGCTGTTGCTTACTTATGTTTGCCCTTAGATCTCTCTGCTTGCGAATTTTCAGCTCTCATAGTAACATGGTCTAAAGTAGTTATTTCTTTCTCTACTGCCATCTAAGTCATCTTCTGCAAGGCAAAGTCTGTAGATGTATGACAGTTTCGAAGAACTTTTCCTCTGTCAATTATCATGCCTTAAAAATCTGATGGTCCTGCAACTTTTATGAGTCTCATTTGTGGTTGCTCTCTAAGCGTATTTCCTTTTGTTAAAGGAACTTGAACATGCAAAGGAATGCGGTGCAAAAATTTATGCAGAGCTTTGTGGCTATGGGATGTCAGGTAAGAGATGCAGATAGAGAGATGCAGTGTAAGAGATGCAGTTTCCTTTATACATAATTCTTTAATGACGTAGTGTAAGAGATGCAGATAGAGAGAAGGAGACTTTGATGCCCGGCATGTGCCTTTTATGTTCCTGTGAAAAGTTAGAACATTTCACCATATATATTATGAAATCTGAAACTGCTTCTGTTTTGTATGATAATATTTGCTGCACATGAGCTTAATAGTTAATGGAGTCTTCTTAAAATAAAGAATAAAGTTACAGTGGACAATTTTCTAGTTGTGGTATAGCAAAAAACAAAACTTCCTTGAAGTTCCTATCTTTTCTAATTCATAGTCAATTCAGTGTGCGACATCAATGAATGAGTGCCTTGAATTTATCCTCAGCTCATATCAACGGGTTAAAACTATTGCCTTCCTGCTAAATTGCTGTGTGTTTAGTTTTTCGCAAATCAAAGTCTATAGGATCTCCTTCATTTTTCAATTTTCATCTCTAAAACATGCGCCAACAAATTGATAAAATCCCCTATTGAGATTTTCATCAAACTTATGCTTCATGTAACAGAAGAGGGAAAAATGTAAATAGAAACTCACTTTATTCTAACTTCAATTAATTCAATAGAGGCAGAGGGGTAAATAATGCTTGCAATCCATTAACAACTAGGAGAAAATCAAGTTTATAACAAGACGAGAATGGACAATATCTGCTTAGAAATCCTAATGTTTATAATTACAATGGGGATAATTTCATTAGCCCTATAAACAAAACCATTTCCTGAGTTTATGAGTACATCGACTTAAAGCCTTCTGTAAGATGGACTACTTTCGCAGATACCTTGGCCTACAACTTAGATACAGCTTGACGAATATCCTGAAATTGAGGAGAAAAAAAAAAGTTTCTCAAGATTATTAAAGCAACAAAATGGCTGAAAAAAATTGAAGTATCTGTAGTTAGACGACTCTCTTCATACAGAGCCAAGCTATCAACAACATAATGAATAAGCATTTAAGAGCAATTTAGCACAAGGTGATTACCTCAAGATGATAGCGAGAAGAGAAATGCGTCAGCAAAACAACTTTATTTCAAATCCATTGGGCATGTTCAATAAGCTGCAGATAAAACAAGTAATCATATTTCACATGGATCAGCTGAACACTCTTTCTTTTTTGGTGTGATTTGATACAAGTTTAACATTCCTTTCTTCAGTAAGTAGTTTTTCTCCATCTCTCTCCTCGTCACATGGACAAAGACTCCCATCTGTCTCTATCTATCCTCATCAGTCATCACAAAGATTCCCTAAGTTCGTGACTTCTCTATCTTACGGTTGCATGTTTGTCGGGGAATCTTCCCATCTGTTTCTATCTATCCTCATCAGTCATCACAAAGATTCCCTAAGTTCGTGACTTCTCTATCTTACGGTTGCATGTTTGTCGGGGAATCTTTTGCTATAAAGTTTAATCTATCTAGTGTATGGCATCATTATCATGCATGCATATTTTGATGTTATAGATCCCTTCATTCTCATCGAATCTTCAAAAAGATATCCAGCAACGTGCCCCAGTTTTTGGTGCAGTCCAAACATATTCAACCCCACAATTCAAAATACGTCTTCTTCATAAGAAAAACAGAACCCTATTTTGCTCTCCATTGTCATGTAATACGAAGGGGTCTAAGAAATTATTCACAAAAGACGACCGTAATGAGTTGTTTGCCATGGGGCTTTTAAGCTTGTTTCAGGGGCCACAAAGTACTATATATATGTATATATAATCTATATTGCACTTCTGCATCCACGAGATATTAGGAGGTCAAAGACAGTTTTATTTTGCATGCCAATTGTACCTCAAACAAATGAGTGTGACCACGCTCGCGTGCATCTTCAATGCTAAATTCATCATCCAGAAACGTTGCCTTTTAAAGTCATCTTGATCAGAGAGATGATATGCAAGGCACACAGATATGTCGATTTCATAATTGCATCAGTGACCATAGGAATTGAACAATGTTACATGACAGTATGACACGCAATCAATTTGTGCTACGGGAATAGAGATGCAGAATGCCACGATACACAATGAGTTTGTGGTACAAGAACGTATTACTGCAAGTGTGAGTTTTATAGCTTTAAGAAGGTAAGTGGTCAGTGAGATAGTAGAATAAAATCTGATGCTTTCAACTACTCTCTTCTTAAAAATAGAAAGGGCACGTGAGTGTGGTGACCCCATAAACAAGTGGCCTAAGAAGCAGAGTAGGCCAAGAATCAATAGGGCACATGACCCATAAGGAACTGGAAACTACAAGAAAGCACCCACAATGGCCACACAGAGACAAAGAGGATTACCTCAGTAATAAGAAGTTTCGCCCTTAGTGCATCTGCATTGCGTGGTTCTAGCAAAAAATCTGATGTTGTATCTCCTGTGAATGCCACCTCTGGAGACAATATCGTGTCTGTGATCTAAAAACAAAGTGTCAAAAAAATTATTACAAGAAAAAGGGAGTGGAGGAAATTCATGACAGAAACTAACCTCAACACCAGAATTCTTCAGCTTCTCAATTTGTTTTCCTTTCAAATGAATGTACTGCTTCTTCAACTTTTTTCTAATTGAGTATGAAACATATCCCTGGAAACATAAGGGAAACCTAAAGAATTAAAAATGATCAAGTTGAAGCACATTTGAAAACATGAAAACATCAAAACACTATCTAATTAGCATTGACCAAATTGTGCCATTTGATATTACACAACATTAAGACTGGATTTATTGCCTACATCAAGCACATTCAAGTTTTTTGATCTCTCAACCGCTGAAAATTGCACGTGTCTAAGTGTGCGCATGCAAAGACAGCTAATATTACTATATTACTGGTCGTATGCAGCCAAATGATTTGATTGGAGCATATTATGTTTAAGTCAGGGCTGTCTTTTACACAAAGACTACAGGATACTTGATAGTTCAGGAACATCAAAATAATATCACAAAAGCTATACCATTAAAGCTATTGGATACCGTAATAGTTGGAAATGCTAAAAGGACTACTATAAGCTTTATCATATAACATTTTGGTGAATGTTTCAAGTAGGCATACCTGGCTAGGTATGACATGATGAGTCTTGAATGGTCGCACAACTAGATTGTTCCGTAATTCATATGTTTCCCCTTCAGCAGAACAAGTATTATAGATTAAAAGAAGGAAGGAAAAATTTTACAGGAGCTAAGAAAGATATGCATAATCAAGTTTACTAAATCGACATACCAACATCAAGTGCAACTAAATCGAAATCAAGCTCCACTTGACCCATGGATCTATGAATGTCGAATAACTTCTCTACATCATCTTGAATGCATGGTGACACAAAGAGCTCGAGTTGCTACATACATCGGTAGTCCTCCCTAAAAACCCAGACAATATTTCAGTAAGCATAGAGGATTTGGAGTCTCAAGTAAGATACAAACTAATCTCAACCTAAGACACACATATTCACTAACTAGAAATCTGAGTGTCTTTTATACAAAACATACTGAGAGAAGTTATGTTTCTTTCAGGTTTAGTCTCTGTCTTCAATACGTGACAAGAGTGGAAACTGTCACTGAAACAAGAAAGAAAAAGTACCTTGGTAGGACTAACAGGTCAAGAATCAATATAGTAAAACCACAATTTTGATGTTCTGAAAATTTTAAAACAGCAAAAACATGTAGAACATGTATCATTTTTGCCGTTGCACAACAACTTTACACACAACACACGCCAAACAATGTTCTTCTACAAAACTCAACAATTGTATAGGAAAGAAGCATAATCCACAGGTTGCATTGGGCCATTCTTTGAGCTTAAAATTTCAGTACCAATTACTTGCACTTGGACAATTACATTTAGGCAAAGCATATAACTAGGAAATTGGTCAAGATTAATACCAACTTGATAAGAAAATCATCTAGAGAACATACAATGTGAAAAAAAAACACAACTTGGAGAACAGAAACCATCTAATAAACCCAATTAAAAGTAGTCCGTCTCAAAAAAGACCGTCTTACCTTACTATCTAAATCAAATGGGTCATTTAAAAAGTAGCGTAAACAAAAGGTAACACCTTTACAATAAAATAATGAGATAAGACCATCTCATTTGAGAATTTCTACTTCAAAAGGGGAAAAGGGCATAAAATCTGCATTATAAATTTACAATAAGAAAAAGAAAGAAAGATAGAGAGCATACAATATGATCAAGATGAGCATGTGTAATGAAGACAAAATTCTGGTGAACAGCACGCAAAGGACACCTCCCAATATCAAAAGCACACTT
This sequence comes from Beta corolliflora, assembly GCA_947648045.1. Lineage (NCBI taxonomy): Eukaryota > Viridiplantae > Streptophyta > Magnoliopsida > Caryophyllales > Amaranthaceae > Beta > Beta corolliflora. The sequence continues at coordinate 40,743 of CANSZD010002164.1, read as the reverse complement.
AAATTCTGGAACAATAACACAAGTTTTATGCCCACCAACAGAAATACCTTCAATTGAATACCCTTCAATTTCAAACCCTTTTCTTTGAACTTCAGCTTTTGCTTTTCTGTATTCATCTTCTTCAATTGCACGCCCAATTGCAGAGAATATCCCAGCTCCTCCTTTAACTGCTTCCACCCGACAGGCTTTTACTTTGTAGTTAAGAGAGAGATTGTGAAGTGGTGAAGGTGAATGTAGTAGAATTGGGTCATTGAAATTTTGGATATAAGGTGGGTTACTTGGTGCTGGAATTGTTAGAACGACTTGCATTTTTTTTTTTTTGACAGGAGAGAGGAGAGGGTTTTGAAGGGGTTTTCTACTAGAGCAGGTTAAATGGGTTTGGTTGGCCGTTGGTGTTCATTTGGATTTTGGACTGAACCAAACTCTTAATTTTTTGTCCGAACCGAATTAAGCTGAAACGGTAAGAGGAATTTAACTGAACTAATATTGTGTGTGAAAAACTAGAACTCAAATTGAATATGTTGCATCTAGCACTTAGCATAGTGTAAAATACCACTTGTTGAGGTCCATGTAGCAAAGTTTGAGATTGAATCAAAATGATCACAACAAATCGCTAAAACTAGGGGCGGATTTTGAAGATATTTCTTTTAGAGACCAAAGAAAGTTAGGGAAATAATGTATTGTTATATTGTACTTTATACAATATTTCAAAATAACGTTAATCCACAACAAAGAACTATGTCCGGGTTACTATAAGATAGTTTTTTTTAAAGCGTTTTCAAAGTTTATCGTGATTTTGAAGAATGCTCGATAATTAAATGTCATTTTTAGAATGAAAACAAATAATATAAAGGGTTATGCTTTATGAATATAATTTCCCAAAAATTTAAACATATTGCATAGCTACAATAATAGCACCCCTAAAAAAATAGCATAATACAACGAAAAGTCAAAAATTAAATTAATTATATAACCTTATAATATTATTCCTGAATTCGAAGACAATAATCTGGTTAATATTATTTCTATATTTATTTAATATGCTCACGAAAAAAATGAATAAATTAAGTTGATTTATGACGCACTCGTTGTAAACACGTCAAAGATACCTAAACTACCCAATATAGGGGAAGTAAAGGGTCGAATCTACAAGGACTAAGGGAAGCACCAATAAGTATCGATTTATGATAAGCTAAGATAAGTCTATGTTTTTAAAGATTTATAGATGAAAAGACAATAAGAAAAAAGACTTTGGGAAGGGGTATCCACCAATCAACTCATTCCAAACCAAACAATCACAATGGAAATCAACAATGGGAATCAATTGAGGGGAATTATTCATCCAATGGTACTCTAACTACTCTCTCGAGCTAACTAGATTGACCTAGTATCTTACCGAAGACCTAAACTCATGGCTAATGCATTCAACCAAGCATATCCATAAACATGATGAATATAAACAAGCAAACTAAGTCACCGGCCCTAGGCTAGGTAGTCCCTATTCTCATGGTCCTTCAAGCCTAATAATCGATTTGAGGCAACCCCTTAACTTCATCTCTCGATCTTTCACTAAGGGTACCTAAATTATGCTCCTATGATGGCCAATCACACAAATATTCATTAAAAAAGCCAAATCAATTGACCAAAATTATCCCAAGTCCAAATCCAATGTTGGATTTAGAGGTTCATGAACTCATCAATGACTTCAAACCCTTCTCAAAGAAATAGCTACTAACAAATCATGATAAATTATAAACTAAAAGATATTAACAACTATTGACATGAACTAAAACAATAATCTAGGATGAACAAGTAAATAGAGAGAAAATGACATAAAAATAAGAAGATAAAGCAATAAAATATGAGAGAGAGTAATAAGAACTTCTCATTAAAGTTGCAAGGAGCCTCCAAATCTTCAATTTTCCTTCTTAGATTCTTCAAATTCCAAGCTTTCAACAAGTTTATCTCACTTCTCTCCCGAGAAGATGAGATTTTCTCTCTCCTAGGGTACTAAGAATTTCAAATCTCACTTTATTAAAATAGTATGTAAATTAGCTTCACCTAAAATGAGAGGAGTTTGCCTTATATAGTCCAAAAATAAACTAGGCATAATTACAAATTAACCCTCATTCAAAAAGAGGATTTAAAAATAAAGATTTCCGGAAAAACCCAGCGGCCCGGGCGGGTCAGACCATCAGCATTGAAATTTCAGTTTTCCACAAATTGACTCGGGCGGGTCAATTGACCCGAGAGCTCGGGTCATTTTCAGTTTCGTCAGTTCATTTTCAAACGGCCATATCTCACTCATTTTTTATCGGAATCGACCCTTGTGTGCAAACCCTTCTAAAACTTCTTATGTTTACCCCCGAAACCCGGTTATGCTTTCTTGATGCTTCCTTGATCTTCCTCTTCGATATTAATATTTGGGTTGTGCAAGTGTCCTCCAAGCATGCTCCTAAGTCCTGAAATGAAACAAAGTGCCCAAAGAAAGTGCATAAAAGGAGGAAAATTGCACAAATTAAGGAAATATCTAATAATCTAGCATAAACTAATTCAAAAACAGCTATAATACCAACTAAAAACTATCAAAAAGTAAAGCAATAAACAAGACATCAATTTATAATTTAAATAATAATAATGCAAGCCAGTAGCCATATTCTTAATTATCATTTGCTAAATAATTTACAAACAAAAGTTTGATAAATTCACGATGAGAAAGCAATTCACAGAAAAAACACTAAGAAAAAGAAGGTTGAAAGACTTGAAACTCCTAAGTCAAGGAGGAGTGGTAAAACACTAATCGACTTTTTGACAGAGATAAGAAAAAGAAAAAGAAAAAGGTTGCCTTTTTTTAAAATTTTCATTTACACTTTTTGGAATAGATGTTGTCTTTTTGCCTTTTCTCCCACTAACAATTAGTGTTTTATCATATGGCTCTGTGTATACCGACCGAAAAGTAAAACTAGCAAAAGAAGATGAGAGAGAAAGTTAGAGAGAGACTCCAGCTTCAAGTTAATCCCACCAACCCGAAAATAGAAAACTTAGCCAAAAGTAAAATTTCCCAATTCAATTTCAAGAGTAACTTCGCCTCTCAGATAACCAAATTCTTCCTGATTTTTTCAATCAACTACCTTCTATTGGTATTAGTAGTATTTATTGGAACTCAATTCTCAAGTTTGTGTTTAATTCAGCACGATTTTTTTCCCCAAATTGTGTTCGAAAGTCCTCGAAAGATAATTGCAGTTTCTCGAAGTAAATTATCAATTGCTGAGAGTAATTTGGCTCATGTTGTTTATGATTTTCATTTAATCTCATCTGTTTCCTACTCAGGAATTCCGTTCAAGTCTTTAGAATGGATGAAAGGATTCCTTTTTCTTCCTTTCAAATTTAAATTAGGTTACCTTGCTAGGGTTTATAGGGTTTCATGTTTTCATATTTGGTCGTTTAGTTTGGATCGGGTCTCTGTTCCATTAGGTCGTGCGGAGCTCATTTGGGCGAGGTGTGATACTGAGTTTTCTTTTCCCAGTATAGTTCTGTGGTTCTAATTTGGATTTGCTGCGGTGAAATTCTTGGTACTAATTATTGAATATGTTGGGTGCTTGTCAATTGGGAATTTGTTTCCTTGTGCGTTCACTTTTTTTTGGTATTCAAGATTATACTCTCTTATACTTCCTCCGTATCAAATTAAATGCAACAATTCAGGTTGCACGGTCTCCTAGGTAAAATTTCTTAAGGGTTAATTAACAAAAGTGAGGGCAAGTGTTTAGTGTAATTAATGTTGAGGCATGTAGTGTTTTGATGATTGTAAACAAATGATGATTATCTAACTAACATGTGTGTTTGAGATGTGCATATTACGTTACCATAGAACAAGTCATGAAAGGTTAAATATATCACATCATGAAGAGTTCCTTGAAGAAATCCAATAAGTGAAGTTCCTGAGGAAGAAATCCAAAGAGAGAAGAAGTTTGATTATACAGATGTGTTGCTAGATTTTATGTAAGTTCCTAAGATGGAACCAAGAATGAAGAGTTCAAGAAAAATGTTATAGAAGCAAGCACAAACAAAGTTCCTAGAAGAGTTCCTAGAAGGAACACAAACAGAGCAGATTCCTAGGTATATCCTAAGAGGAACATTGAATATGCGGTTCTCGAGTGGGAGCGGTTCCCGAAGTTTCATAGTTGAAACAAGCAGTTCCTAAGCATGAACTAGAGGTGCGAAGTTCCTTAAAGGAACTAGCACGTCGGAGTTCCAGAGGTGGAGCTATTAACATGCGGTTCCTGAGTTGGAGCACCGTGGAGCATGAAGACAGGAAGTATGAGTTTATTTTCTAGGATTCATGTAAGTATGTGGAAACGTGAAAGGTAAAGGAACAAGGTGTCAAAAGGAACTCGTGGAACTTAGAGTCAAAAGTATTTAAGAGTCAGTAAGTTGTTGCATATTATTATCTTAATCTGTAGGATTTATTTAGAGTTTGTTTCTTAATAAATCTCTACTTGATTAATTATTTTTAGATAATATGAATTAGTTGTTTTAGAATAAGTTTTAGTTTTAAATAAAAGATAAGTTTTAAATAAAATAGTTTTAAATAAAATCGGATTTTTAGGAATCTGATTTTAATATCTTTTAATTTATTTAATTCTATCTTATCAGTTTTTGGAAAATTAGAAGCCTAGATTTATATTACGATCAATGAGTATTTGACTGCGGGAACTTGTAGACGCGAGTTCCCGTACGAACGAGGAACTCATGTACTTATGTCGGAGTTTATGAAAAAGTTTTTACGTAAAATATTTTTGCATAAGAAAATAAATAAAAAAAGTGAGTTTTGGAAAAATATCTCTTGGATTATATTTTGATAAAACGTTGCTTTTCTCCAAGTATTTATTTTCTTTTTGTTTCCTATTTTTACTCTAACTCCTTTCTTTGTAAACGTGACATAAGTTGTGCCCAAGAAGTTGACTTGCTTCTTCCCCAAGTTTCTCCCAACTAACGATCATGGGTTAGTGGAGAAATAAGTGGAAGTGGTGCTCAAGTTTTGAACGTACTATAAATAGAGGCTTATGTATTCTTTTTAAGTTGTTTGACTGGTGTCTTTCTATAGTGTCTGACTTATGTCATTCCATAAGGTCTGGCTTAACGAATAAAGTTACAGTAAGAATTATATTTTCTATTCCTTGTTTTGAGTCAGTTCCCGTGAGTTCCAAGTTACTACGACTGCCATGTTCCTTTACAATTATTCAGATTCTATATACTAGAGTTAATCCAAATTATCAAGCGTATGTATTTGAGTTTGGGGTTAAAGGGTTTGAGTGAACTCTTGTAATGGGAACTTGGTAAAGGGTTTGAGTGAATTCTTGTATCAAGTTCGAGTGAGGAACTTAGGTAAGTTCTTATTGTTTATGTGTAGACTTGGGGTGAAGTCTATCCAGGGGTAAAGGGTTTGAGTAAACCTGTTGTAAAGAGTTGTGGGAACTCTTAAGGGACTTAGAGTTAAGTCTAGAGAGCTAAAGTTCCTAATGGAACTTATGAGAGAGTTGGAGTTCTGAGTGGAACTTGCGCATGTAATAGGTTGTAACAGAGGAGGTTCCCTATTATAGTGAAGAGTTTAAATCTGAGGAGGTCGTGGTTTTTCTTCTTGTATTGGGACAAGAAGTTTCCACGTCAAAAATCTCTCTTGCACTTTGAGTTCCTTATTGCTTATGTTTTAAATTCCGCATTATTTGGCAATAAGTTCCACACTACAATTCACCCCCCTCTTGTAGTTCCTTCGGAGTTAACAATTGGTATCAGAGCCGGAACTCATTGATAGCGAGCAACCTGGCCGAGTGAAGTTCTGCAAGAAGAAGGAACCCGTACGAGAAAGGAACTCCACCCTACGTCATTCAAAGGAACAAGTGGAAGCTGACTTTTTATCATCAATTTAAAGTCACTCAAGATGTAAGTATCTCTTCCTTGAGATATTCTTTATACGCATATATTAAATTGGAACTTGCTCCTTAGAGTATTTCTAGTAAAATGGTTTTATTTGGCTTTGATGTTTTTATAGCAATTTTGGATAACTTTAAAATTGTTTTCGAAAAACAAAATTAAGATTTCCAAATTATTTTTTAAATATCAAAGAATCAGTATACTAGAAATGGTTCAAGGAACTATTCGTATTGGAACAATGCATATTGTCACTCTTGGAACTTAGTTTTCCTACAAAAGGAAACTTTATTCTTTAGGCAGTGGAATATATGACTATTTCATTTATTTGCCAAAGAAGTATTTTTCCATGCATATTGAGTTTATTGAATATTTATTATATGTATGCATGTTGATTTTTACTAAGTAGAGATAGTTATATAGATTTGTTTTGGTTGGAAAAGAGAAGTTATTTTACAAGTTTATATATATTATCTTCTCTTTATATGTTATGCGGAGTTATTAATGTTTATTTTGTAGGTTTGATAATTGAGGTAACTAAAATATCAAATGCATAAATTTTAGTTTTGGATCAAGGAACTCAAACTTTGATTTGGTGAAATCAATAGTGTTCCAAGAACGAGTAAATGGCACAGGAAAAATTTAAAATTTGGAACGAGTTCCTAATTCTTTTGAATTTGATCTCGGTTCAAAGGAGCAAAGCAGAAGTTCCTTCTTCACATGAGATTATATTTTTTTGGAACTTTATGCTTATTCTTTTTATGCTGTATTTTTATTTACCTCTCTTTTGACTAACCTACTCACATTAAAATGCACAAAGTATTTCTTTTTGGGTTTGTTTTACAGATTATATTTTTTAGTTTATGTCAACCCAAAATGAAGGAACAAGTTCATGTTCTTCCATCAAAGGAACGAACAAATTGGGAACAAGTTCTCGAAATTAATAAGAGAGCTCCGAGATTATCTTTCGGATAGAAGATTCCATATGATGGCAATGCCTAGGGAACTTGATTACAATTCCGGATGAGTTTGATGATGTATGCGGGAACAAGGTATTGATTACAAGGCGAATATAATGAATGGAACTTTGGAAGACATGACGAGAATACTCTTTGCTAATGTTTTCAAATGAACAAGTAAGAAAAAGCAATCGATATCACTTGCTAAATCATCAACAAAGGAATGATTAGAAGTTGATCAACAAGACATCCTATGAGATCTTCAAAGGAGAAAACATTGGTATTATGTTCTTAAGCGTTTGATTTTAAGTGTATTGGTAATTAATAGCAATAAGAATCATCTAAGGAACTTTAAAAATAGAAGCGATGAGGTTGTGTTAGAACGCACCTCTAATTGTTAGAAACACAAAGTTTATAGCAAAATGATATATAATGTGTTATGAAGAGTTGACATATTTGTTATGAGACTAACTTGTTTTTTCCCAAGAAACGAGGTTAAAGATGTTTTTTAATTTTTTATGTTGAACTCACAAGTTCCTATAGAGCTAGAGTTCCTACATATAATATGTCACTCTCAAAAGCAACAATAGCCACTATATGACCTCATGGAGAAGAGCTTAAAAGTGAAGATTAAGTTCAAGTTCATAAAATAAAAGTTCAACTCAATGAATATGTGGAAGCGAGTTCCTATCGAGTTAGTAGGAACAGACGGTTCCAATAACCGAGTTCCTTGATTATAAGCGGAACTTAAGAACTATTCCTACGACTCATTCACGAGACATCGGCAAAGGAACTCTATACGGGTTAGTTGTTGAGAGGAACAACTAAACAAAGGTATTGACTTTGAGAAAACTTGTATTCATGTAGCTAGGTCATAAAATAACTGTACATTATTTTCTCTTGTTGCTTACATGGGATTTAAGTTGCTCTAAATAGATTTTCAATGCGTTCAAAATAAATTTTATTGTTGGAAATCTATGAGGAATAACATCAAGTTTCTTCTTGAAAAATGATTTCAAAATTAACAATAATTTCTGTTTTCAAGAGGAATTGACTTAGTAGTTGTATATTGTTATATGGATAATATTTTTGGTACAACTAACTATTTTATGCAAGGGTTTTTGCTAACCTTATAAGCAAATGTGTACGTGAGCATGATATGGGAACACAACTACTCTCTTGGAATATAATGATGCAAGGACAAAATTATGTCAAGGAACTTTTGAAGAAGGATGAGTATGAGTCGAGTTGGTATGAAAGTTTCCATCAGATGTGAAGACATCAAAATGATGGAACTAGCGAGTTCGAAACTCAAAAATAAGTCATCAAAATCGAGCCAATGACTTGAGGTAATTTTATATTCATGGTGAAATGTGACTTAAGTTATGATGTTCCTATTCACATTGTATCATGATTAATAAATTACATTGTTAAATTATTAATCTGAATGCATAACTTTTATAAGTCTTGCTTTAAATTATGTGAATATATGTTCTTTATAGTTTCACCTATTCATGGACTGTTTAGAGGAACAAGACTTGATGAAGTATGACTTAAGCGTAAACATGTTCTTTTCCAAAAAGTTTTGTCGAATTGGGTTCTTACACATACTAAAATTGAAGTAATTATATGCACACTAGCGTAAATATGTTACACTTAATTTTTGTGTCGTAAAGAGCATACTCACTTGCCTAAGAGTGTTAGAGGTCTCATAATAAAGGCGTGGATCTTTGGTCAAACATGAAAGTCTTAAGTTGCCAAAGGTACAATGAAAGAAACCTTGATGGAACAAGACAGGTAAATTCCCATAATATATTTCATTTAACCTTTAGAGGGAACAAACCTATTCTTAGCCAACTATCATCAGTTCACGCCACATTTCTTCAAATACCCTTTGATTGATTAATTCCTCATTCCATTCATATCATGTCACTTTAAATCTCCTAATTCCCATGTGCTCTAAATTAAAATTCATGACTTTTTATGGTTCAATGATGCATAAAGAGTGATACATGGTAAATACATGTTGAGGGGGAAGTTATGGAAAAAGTGAGAAGCAAGTCTTTTATGTTTTATTAAGTGATGCTCAGAAGGATATATCATTAGATGGAACTACTCATATAAGTTCCTAATGATGAAGGAATGGTAAGAAACTCAGGGGGAATAAGGAAGGAATCGATATATATGTTTTCATTCTTGGTGGTGGATTTCACGTATGTGTGAGTAAAAAGATAATTAAATTGTTCAAGTTTCTTCGGGCAATGAATTCCTCATGGTTGGTTGGTTGAGTAAAAGTAGTAAACTTGATTGATACATATCAAGGTGTGTGTGGGGTTTGGCAGAGATTTCAAAAGTGTAAAGTGAAGTAATCAACTCGAATTATTGTTGAGAACATCATATTAAAAGTCTAAACCATAGAGCACACAATATCTCTCAAGTTCCCTCTACTCAAATTATTCCATAAACTTCTTTCATATTCTTTGAGCCGGATATTACAATGTCCTATCTCTTAATCCATTCTTGACTTTTAAATCGATTTTTTTTCTTGACTTTTATTTAATTATTTGTCAAGTTCCTTCGATGGTTTTGAAGTTGGGTCTTTGGATTGTGAGTTGGAAATTTGTGTAGTACATGTATCCTAAGTTTGAAAATTGAGATTCTTGAGACTTTTGGGACTAACATGTGTTTAACCTTTATGGTGGTAAGTGTAGCATATAACAATATGTGTATATGATTTACCTAAAACAAAATGTGTGTAAGATGATCCTTTTCGATAATGACAAAAGGGGGAAGAAAATGTATAATGCTTATAGTCAAGCATAGTTAAGTCTAAATCCTTAAATGATGAAAGTTTTTTGTATGATGTGTTTATCTTATATTGATATTTCCTTCTTATACATGCATGACTTGTTTGTTAAGGGGAATTAATGTACATCGTTTATTATTTAATTTGTGATAAGCATCATTTGTTTGTCATCATAAAAAAGGAGGAATATTGTTGAGGCATGTAGTGTTTTGATGATTGTAAACAAATGATGATTATCTAACTAACATGTGTGTTTGAGATGTGCATATTACGTTACCATAGAACAAGTCATGAAAGGTTAAATATATCACATCATGAAGAGTTCCTAGAAGAAATCCAATATGTGAAGTTCCTGAGGAAGAAATCCAAAGAGAGAAGAAGTTTGATTATACAGATGTGCTGCTAGATTTTATGTAACTTCCTAAGATGGAACCAAACATGAAGAGTTCAAGAAAAATGTTATAGAAGCAAGCACAAACAAAGTTCCTAGAAGAGTTCCTAGAAGGAACACAAACAAAGCAGTTCCTAGGTATATCCTAAGAGGAACATTGAATATGCAGTTCCTGAGTGGGAGCAGTTCCTAAAGTTTCATAGTTGAAACAAGCAGTTCCTAAGCATGAACTAGAGGTGCGAAGTTCCTTAAAGGAACTAGCACGTCGGAGTTCCAGAGGTGGAGCTATTAACATGCGGTTCCTGAGTTGGAGCACCGTGGAGCATGAAGACAGGAAGTGATAAGTGCATATTCTAACATCATTTAGTTGCATATTAGGGTGCATTTTCATGTAGTATTAGAGCATTTACTTGCATTTATGCATATTTAGGTCCATTTTCGTAAGATACGATGCTTTCACGGGTTGTTTGGTCTTTTGAGGTAATCTCAGGTACTTTGGACTCCTATTTGAGGACATGATGATTTAGGCGTGTAGATGACCTTCAAAACGATATATCATGTGCCCAAAACGGATTGAAAGTGAAGAAGATACGCATGACTTTGTGTACTTGTGCGAAATATGATACCTCTTCACCATTTCACTCGTAACTTTTGACTCAAGAATGATAATGAGGTAATTCCAACTGGATTGGAAACTAGACTTCAAGAGATTTCCAACGATATATTGCATGTGTGAAACAAAGCTCCGGATCAAAAGTTATAGGCTGTTCAAATTTGAGTCGAAGCCCACGCTCGCACGCCCGTGCGGATATCTGCTCGGCCGTGCAACCTGCAATCAAAAGTCACTGGCCTCGCTCGCACGACCGAGCGAGATTTCGCTCGACCGTGCATGACCCTGCACGCCCGTGCAATATGTTGCTTGCCCGTGCAACCTGCTGTAATGTCGCATCTTCCGCGTGACCTAACTTATGTCGGTTTTTGTTAATCTTAGCTTATAAATAGGACTAAAAACATTATTTTAGGAGGTTAGATATTATATCATCATTATTAGTTTATACTTAGGGTTTTTAGAGAGAGAAGTTAGAGAGAGAAACTTGTAGATCTCCATTGTTCTTCAAGACTCCACCTTCCTTCCATTAATTCAAGTATCTCTTTTCTTCTTCTTTTCTCCTTGTTTTATATTATGATGTTTTATTATTCTTCTCTATTTTCTTTATTTATTTCAATTATGCTTACATAGTTTTGTAATCTATGGTTAAGTTGAACCCTAGTGTGTATTAATTCATGATTATTTCTTTAAATTCCCAAACTAATTGTTGAATTGTTCTTGCTTAATTGATTGTGCATATTCCAATACTAGATTAGTGATAACTAGTATTGTTATGATTCATTTGTCTTGATCACAACGGGAGTTGGGTTTTGACGGATTTGAATATTTCAATTAAGGACATGAAGTTCTCCACGGGAGTAGGTAGAATGGATTGTTAGGAAGTTAGAGTGCCGCGTTTAATGTCTTTAATTTGCATGATTCCACGGGAGTAGGCTTGAGTGCATAGTAGAGAAGCCATTGATACTCGGGAGAGGTTTATGGTATTTTATAGGGTGTACTTTTCCTTGTGAGCATTTAATTGACTAGTTTGGGGTAGAAATTATTGTTGTATTAATTCATGCTAGTGGGGATACTTAACTATAGAGTCTTTTATTTATAGATTGATTAACATAGTTTATTCCACCATTATTCTTGATATTAAATCTCCTTTAGTCTTACCATTACTTAAGGGCTAATCATAGAACAACTTTCTCTCTGTGGGATCGACTCTGACTTACCCTACTACATAGTTAGGAGGATTAGTTAGGTTATTTATTTTTGTTAGGTGCGCGACACACCTATCAAATTTTGGCGCCGTTGCCGGGGAGATAGTTTGTTTTATTTTGTTTTTATTTTTTGGTGAGACTAGATTGTATATATATTTTTTTTCCTTTCTTTTGTGAATATTTTTTTTTTCTTTTCTTTTTTTCGTATCATGGAGTCATTTTATTATTTTGATGGGGATAATTCTTCTGATAGGCACCATAGTCATAATTCTTGTGGTTCTCATGTTTATAGTTTTGATGCATCATATCAAAATTCTCCCAATTATTGCATGAGTTCTCATGAATTACCATACATGTTCCATGAACCCAATATTTTTGCTAGTAATTCTAGAGCAATTTTTTCTTTTCCTCAATATGAGAATGAATTGTTTTGGAAATACTATTATAGACTTGGCGATTTTGTTGGTCCTAACCATGGAATTGAAATTTGGGATATGTGCCTAGTGATTTATGAGAGTTTAAATGAAGAAACTAAGGAGTGTTGGAGTCTATGTCTAATGGGATCAAATTGAGTGGTTGGCTCAGAATAATTATGAGTGGGATATGTCTTTATCTTCTAGACCATCCTTTTCATCCGAGATGCATATTACAACACCTCCTTATTGCTCAAATTATCAATCTACTTCACATGATTTTTCTTCGTGTGATGTGACGTTAGTGAATGATTTTAACCCCTCACCCCAATATGAATTTGATTATTACACTCAAAATTCTCATCCCCAACCGTATATTTATGATGTTGATGATGCCGATTGTATAGAGAATGAGAGTTATGAGGATGATGATCAAATTATAGGAGAGAGCAATGTGATGAATATTTTAAAGGAGGAAGAGCCCTTTGTTGAAATTTCCTCTTTGGAGGAAAGTCAAGTCGAGAGTAAAGTGATTTATGAGTCTTTATCGGTACCACCTATAGTTTTTGAGTCTCATGTTCCTTTTTCTAAAAAACTTGATCTTATTCCTTCTTCCCCTATATTATATCCTCCATCGTTCCTTCTTCCTCCCTTCTTGAATGACTTTTATGATAATGTAAATAATGTATCTTAGTTTCTTTTCCTTCTTTTGAGTCATGTAAAAAAGACTAACAATTTTCTTTTTCTTCTTCTTGTAAATATAATTTTTCCTTTGATTTTTCTTTTTGTATTTTTAGTAATTTTTTAGTACTAATTTTTTTCATTTTTCCTTTCCTCTCTTATATAATATGCTCTGAGATGTTTGCAGGAACATATGATAAGCTTCTTAGAGCATTGAACTATTATGAGTGATCTACTAGTCTTAAACGGTCATGCAAGACCTTAAATCAGCGCTTATCGGGAGGCAACCCGACTTTTCTTCATTTTATTTATTTATTTTGGTTTGACTAACTTTGCTAATGTCGACAAAGTACTTTTGCTAGGTACGAAGCATAGCCAATTTTTTTTGGCTAAGTTCACCGCCTCATTACAACTATCGATTGTGGTGGAGGTGTCGATGCTTTTTGACACTCCCTTTGATTACCCACCCCTTTTGTAAGTTGTACCTCTCCCTCATTTAATTCCTCTTTGTTCACATTGAGGACAATGTGTCATTTAGCTTGGGGGAGGATGTTTGTCATCATTACTTAGCGTATGTTAGTTGCATCTAGAGTAGTTTTTTTTTCATTGCTTTCGTAGGATGTTGCACGGTTTGTACCGCTCACTAGGAGTGGGAGTTTACGTGTAACCAAAAACATTGTATTGCTTTCATAGTTGCATTGGCATATTTCATCTCATATTAGATTTCATGTCATTTTAGTTGCGTCTATGGGACTATTGCTAGCACTTATTGAGAACCTTGCTGATATTTTACTACAATTCCTAAGCATAATTCATCTTGTTCATGATTCTTCATAGCACGATTGTTTCGCAATTGATTGTTTGTGGTAAGATTGATTGATCTATCTCTGGCTCGATTTAACTTTATTGTGCAGACACCTTAAACTAAGTGAGCTTTTGTGCATATAAGCGCGTATACGTGTCGGTTATGTTCTTTCATGTGTGATTAGTTCCTTAGTTGTCGCATTGATCTTGATTTTGACTTAGTACTCCTTGATTTTTGCTAATGCATACATTTTGATATGATTGAGGCATTCTATTTCATGATCTCGGCTCGAGTTATTCTTGTTTTCATATTATCCTTCCTCTAACCCCACTGAGCCTTTCTGACTATGTTTGATTGCTACCTACATTACAAGCCATTGGCCTCATTCGATATTTGTCCTAAGCCTAGCTTGGGGGAGCGAGTATTAGTTTTGGTTTGATTTGTATTGAATTGAAGTGCTCTATTTGTAGTTTAGAAGGATGGAAAAGTATGTTTAGTGAGCTTTGAAATTGAATTGAAAGTTCGAAAAAAAAGGTGAAAAATGAAATGAAAAAGAAGTAGAAAAAAAAAGTTGTGAATAAAGTGAAATAAAAAGGGTTATGATTGAATTTCTTGAGTGAAAAGTGTTGTTGATTATATTTGGAGATTGTTGGTTGTTGCACGGAGTTGTTGTGACCTTTCTTGGTCATGTTTTCAGTTATATAATGCTCCCCCTTCTTGGTTTTTCCATCACAATTCCCAAATTATTTTCCATACCTTTAACCTCAACCCCATTACAACCCTTAAAAGTCCTCTTGATAATTGTGTATTGTATTGTTGAGTATTAAGTGAGTCAAAAAGTCAAAGTTAAAGAGTTTATGTTTCATCTTAGTCGACTTGTTTTAGGTTGAGTGTTATCATTTATCCTTTAAACACATGAGAGATTTGAGCGCACATGACTATAGTGAGGTCTGTCAGGTTTGGTTAAATCCAAATTGGGAGAGATGGTATGTGGTATGATTGGAGAGTCGATTGCGATACATGACATGCTATGCGGCTTTGTTCGAGCTTGCATTGATGCTTGGTTTGTGTAGTGATTTTATCTCTTGTGTTTTCAGTTGAGTGTTTATCCCTGTTGTAGTCCTATATTGTAGGTCGTCTTTCTTTTCCAATGTTTATGTCTTATTGCTTGGGGACAAGCAATGGTTTAACTTGGGGAGTTTGATAAGTGCATATTCTAACATCATTTAGTTGCATATTAGGGTGCATTTTCATGTAGTATTAGAGCATTTACTTGCATTTATGCATATTTAGGTCCATTTTCGTAGCTACGATGCTTTCACGGGTTGTTTGGTCTTTTGATGTAATCTCGGGTACTTTGGACTCCTATTTGAGGACAAGATGATTTAGGCGCGTAGATGACCTTCAAAACGATATATCATGTGCCCAAAGCGGATTGAAAGTGAAGAAGATACGCATGACTTTGTGTACTTGTGCGAAATATGATACTGTTCACATTTCACTCGTAACTTTTGACTCAAGAATGATAATGAGGTAATTCCAACTGGATTGGAAACTAGACTTCAAGAGATTTCCAACGATATATTGCATGTGTGAAACAAAGCTCGGATCAAAAGTTATAGGCTGTTCAAAGTTGAGATGAAGCCCTTTGTCTCGGCCGCACGCCGTGCGGATATCCGCTCGGCCGTGCAACCTGCAATCAAAAGTCACTGCCTTGCTCGCATGACCGAGCGAGATTTCGCTCGACCGTGCATGACCCTGCACTCCCGTGCAATATGTTGCTTGCCCGTGCAACCTGCTGTAATGTCGCATCTTCCATGTGACCTAACTTATGTCGGTTTTTGTTAATCTTAGTTTATAAATAGGACTAAAAACATTATTTTGAGGAGGTTATATATTATATAATCATTATTAGTTTATACTTAGGGTTTTTAGAGAGAGAAGTTAGAGAGAGAAACTTGTAGATCTCCATTGTTCTTCAAGACTCCACCTTCCTTCCATTAATTTAAGTATCTCTTTTCTTCTTCTTTTCTCCTTGTTTTATATTATGATGTTTTATTATTCTTCTCTATTTTCTTTATTTATTTCAATTATGCTTACATAGTTTTGTAATCTATGGTTAAGTTGAACCCTAGTGTGAATTAATTCATGATTATTTCTTTAAATTCCCAAACTAATTGTTGAATTGTTCTTGCTTAATTGATTGTGCATATTCCAATACTAGATTAGTGATAACTAGTATTGTTATGATTCATTTGTCTTGATCACAACGGGAGTTGGGTTTTGACGGATTTGAATATTTCAATTAAGGACATGAAGTTCTCCACGGGAGTAGGTATAATGGATTGTTAGGAAGTTAGAGTGCCGCGTTTAATGTCTTTAATTTGCATGATTCCACGGGAGTAGGCTTGAGTGCATAGTAGAGAAGCCATTGATACTCGGGAGAGGTTTATGGTATTTTATAGGGTGTACTTTTCCTTGTGAGCATTTAATTGACTAGTTTGGGGTAGAAATTATTGTTGTATTAATTCATGCTAGTGGGGATACTTAACTATAGAGTCTTTTATTTATAGATTGATTAACATAGTTTATTCCACCATTATTCTTGATATTAAATCTCCTTTAGTCTTACCATTACTTAAGGGCTAATCATAGAACAACTTTCTCTCTGTGGGATCGACTCTGACTTACCCTACTACATAGTTAGGAGGATTAGTTAGGTTATTTATTTTTGTTAGGTGCGCGACACACCTATCAGGAAGTATGAGTTTATTTTCTAGGATTCATGTAAGTATGTGGAAACGTGAAAGGTAAAGGAACAAGGTGTCAAAAGGAACTCGTGGAACTTAGAGTCAAAAGTATTTAAGAGTCAGTATGTTGTTGCATATTATTATCTTAATCTGTAGGATTTATTTAGAGTTTGTTTCTTAATAAATCTCTACTTGATTAATTATTTTTAGATAATATGCATTAATTGTTTTAGGATAAGTTTTAGTTTTAAATAAAAGATAAGTTTTAAATAAAATAGTTTTAAATAAAATCGGATTTTTAGGAATATGATTTTAATATCTTTTAATTTATTTAATTCAATTCTATCTTATCAGTTTTTGGAAAATAAAAAGCCTAGATTTATATTACGTTCAATGAGTATTTGATTTGCGGGGAACTTGTAGACGCGAGTTCTGTACGAACGAGGAACTCATGTACTTATGTCGGGTTTATGAAAAAGTTTTTACGTAAAATATTTTTGCATAAGAAAATAAATAAGAAAGTGAGTTTTGGAAAAATATCTCTTGGATTATATTTTGATAAAGCGTTGCTTTTTCTCCAAGTATTTATTTTCTTTTTTGTTTCCTATTTTTACTCTAACCGCTTTTTCAGTAAACGTGACATAAGTTGTGCCCAAGAAGTTGGCTGCTTCTTCCCCAAGTTTCTCCCAACTAGCGATCATGGGTTAGTGGAGAAATAAGTGGAAGTGGTGCTCAAGTTTTGAACGTACTATAAATAGAGGCTTATGTATTCTTTTTAAGTTGTTTGACTGGTGTCTTTCCATAGTGTCTGACTTATGTCATTTCTGGCTTAAGGAATAAAGTTACAGTAAGAATTATATTTTTTATTCCTTGTTTTGAGTCAGTTCCCATGAGTTCCAAGTTACTACGACTGCCATGTTCCTTTACAGTTATTCAGTTTCTATATACTAGAGTTAATCCAAATTATCAAGCGTATGTATTTGAGTTTGGGGTTAAAGGGTTTGAGTGAACTCTTGTAATGGGAACTTGGTAAAGGGTTTGAGTGAATTCTTGTATCAAGTTCGAGTGAGGAACTTGGGTAAGTTTCTTATTGTTTATGTGTAGACTTGGGGTGAAGTCTATCCGAGGGGTAAAGGGTTTGAGTAAACTCGTTGTAAAGAGTTGTGGGAACTCTTAAGGGACTTAGAGTTAAGTCTAGAGAGCTAAAGTTCCTAATGGAACTTGTGAGAGAGTTGGAGTTACGAAGTGGAACTTGCGCATGTAATAGGTTGTAACGAGAGGAGGTTCCCCTATTATAGTGAAGAGTTTAAATCCCGAGGAGGTCGTGGTTTTTCTTCTTGTATTGGGACAAGAAGTTTCCACGTAAAAATCTCTCTTGCACTTTGGGTTCCTTATTGCTTATGTTTTAAATTCCGCATTATTTGGGATAAGTTCCACACTACAATTCACCCCCCTTGTAGTTCCTTAGGAGTTAACAATTAACCACCACCCAGTACCACCACCACCTAATGGTGCCACCACATCTTGCGCCGCCACCACCAACATCATCGAGGCACCACCGACACCAGCGAAACGCCACCACCACCAACACCATCGAAACGCCACCACCACCACTAACACCACAGAAATGCCACCACCATCGAAACACCTTCCTGCTGCCCAAATCAAAACACACACCCGAAATTCTAAACCCAAATCAACCCAAAACCACCTTCCCTCTTGCCCCCACCACCACCCACCGTCAAACCCCATTCCACCTCCACAACACCACCGAAACGAGAGAAAGAGATCGAAGAGAGAGAGAGATGCAGGAGAGAGAACGAAGGAAGATGGAGATGGGAGAACGAGGAGATCGAAGGTGGTAGGGTGGTTGTATGGTGAGAGAAAGGAGATCGATGGAGGATGTCGGTGAGAGAAAGGAGATCGATGAAAGATGGAGGTGAGAGAAAGGAGATCGAATCTGGAGCATGTCGGTGGTTTTGGGCTGGTGGGGGAGGAGATCGAAAGTGGAGTATCACAAAGGTGATGATGATGATGGTCGGTGGTAGGTGGCGGAGGACGTATGAAGGTCGCTGGCGAGAATGGTGATGATGATGGTGGTGGTGGAGGACAGAAAATGGTGATGGAGGATGGTGGTGGTGGATGGTGATGGAGGATGGTGATGATGATGGTGGTGGTGGAGGACAGAAAATGGTGGAGGACAGCAAAAAGGATGTTGGGAGGATGGAGGAGAGAGAAATGGTGGTGAGTTGTGGGTGGTGGGTAGATTAATTTTGATTGGGTTTGTAATTAATTTGATTTGGTTAGTATAATATGTGTTTTAGTTTTTTAATAAGGATATTTTGGTAATTTCAGGGGTAAAAATCATACCAAAAATAGAAAGAAGGAAAGTGTTGCATTTAATTTGAAACATCCATCTTTAGAAACTGTTGCATTTAATTTGATACGGAGGAAGTATAACATTTCAGTCAACTACTTTCCACCATTGGATGCTCATTGTTGCAAATTTGGGTTTCTTCATTGATGTGGTGGTTAACCTATACTTACCAGATAAAATATATCAGCCGGCCATTTTCCATCTTTGGAGGACTAAGGTTGTAAGTAAACTCTTTATCTACTATTTTTCAGAACTTTCATTTTCAAGATATCTCCTTGTAGAAATTGATGAGATGATAATATATTATTCCTCTGTTCTTTTTCTTTCTATTAGTGACTTGAATAGTAATGTGAGGTGTAAGATTGTATGTAAGTTATATTTATTTTCGTTTTCAATAATTTTATTTTGTGGGATGATTTCCCCCTATGCCATCAATTTGTCTTTGGTATTCAACAAGTTCTTATTAAAGAAACATATTCAGCCGAAAAGGCTCCATATTTGGGAGCGTAAGGTAGTAAGTTATTTTTTAACTTACTACATTTCAGAACTCTTTTAGAAATTGATGAGTTAATTATATCTCATACTTATGTTCTTTGTCCGTATGTTAGTTACTTAACTAAGAAAGTTCCTAAAATTTGTGATATATTATCAAAAGTGGTAGCTTTGAAGGTATCTGAATTTCCCTCGGGTATCCTAAACTATTCCTGGATTGTTAAGTATGTTGTCATTCTCATGCTTTGGGTTTGGTTAGTAATATTTTCTTTATCTATGGTTGTTGTAGCCAATTGTTATAGTTATTTCTTAATGATAAGTTATGGCTTTGGAACGGTGGGTTATGTAATGGTAAACTCAATGAAATCCAATCTAGACTACAGAAGTTATTGGAGCGGATTTTATTGGGTGTCCTGCAAAACTTTGTTTTTCTATAAAAACTCCAATTTAGGCTACATAAGCTATTAGACTGGAGATTTTTTAAGTTTTTTCTTCAATTTTTATTGCCATAAATTAGTCCTTTTGTGCCTAAAGAAGGTTTCCCAGAAAAACGTTGTCATTCTTATTAGAGATCTGTTAGAAAGTTTATTTGATTGTAGCCAAAGAATGATTGTTTCATCTTTGTAAGAAAATAGAAGGGTTAAATCTTATGACCTTTTATTCTCTTGGATGGTAAGGTGGATTTTTTCCACTTCTAGACATCTAACTATGCAGGTAGCGGATCCAAAGTATGGGTTATGTGGGTTCAACCGAACCCACGAGGATCCGGCAAAAAAAACTGGGCGAAAAAAAAAACAGAGGAAAAAGTAAAACCCTTTTACTGAAACTCTAGCTTTGCTTCAGTGGTAACTCCTTGTATTACAAGATCTTATGTTCTAAGGTCTCGCGTTCGAACCTCTGTCAGATGCTTTTCATAGTTTTTTTTATTCTTTTTGGTCACTTCTTTTACTACAAGTCATTTTTTGCAAATTGGTCTCTTATAATTTTTTTCCCCTTCTTAAGATTTCCTTTTGATTTTGAGCTCTTCTTGTGATTTACAAATCTCTACCTTCTACTCATGTATTGATATTTTATTTTGAGGGCCACCCATGTATTGATATTTGTTACACTATTAAGTAATAAATATGGTTTAATTTTCATTTTCTTCCAATTATATTAATTAGGGGTAATGATATATGTAGTAATTGTCTTGATACTCCGTAATTTTCTTATAAAAATGTTATTAAGATGTCTTTCCTCCCGTCTTTATTAGTTTCCCTTTGACTTTTGACATTATTCGCATCATGACTTTGGCTATCTCTTGTGATTTGTACTTAAGGAAAAATATAGTCATGTGAGATCTTGTTAGATTCATCTCAATGTGTAGTATCCAAATATCAGATTTTTGTAATTTTTGCTTATTGATAATTAGAGATATTAAGGTTCAAATTAGTGTATCGGCAAACGTGCCCCATAGAAAGGGGTAAACTAATAAAGACCGGAGGCCGGAGGGAGTAACTAATAAATTAAGATGAATGAAAACTCCACTAAAATGTAATTGTTAAACTTTTTTTTATTAAAAAAAGTACACAATATAGTAAAATGTAATTTGTAGTAAGAGTTAATTTTAGATTTATGTTCAAGCAAAATGTAAAACTCCACTAAAACGTGGCTCAATTTCTGGATCCGCCACTGAATAGAATAGAAAGAAGAGAATAGAAAACTGAACTAACATAATGGAGAGAAGCTCTATTTATACAAGAGTTAGTTATAATGCTCTAATAAACTTATTCTCATTTCTAACTAACTTGATGACTAGGAAATTAGGGCTAATAAATAAATCTTATAAAGCCCGTGAATTCTAGAAAGTATCACAAGCAAACAAAATACTACACTTAAAAGCATGCAATTGAATACAAAAAGCAAATTTTGATGAGAATGATCCCACCTTTTGTGCGTCTTCTTGAAACAGTCTCACCTTTGAATTAACTCAGCATAATCCCACTTTTTATGCCCTCTTATGTAAATGGTCTAGGTTCACTTGTCACCTATTGAATAGGTCAGCTTTAATTTTCTTGAAATATTAACAGCTCTCACAGGATACATCGTAATTAAGTTGGAACCTTACAAAAATTTGTAATTCCCAAAATTTATTAAAAACTGAAAAGCCAAAATAACAAGATGAGGACGAAGAGGTAGAAATATATTTTGGCTCACCCTCCCCGCCGAAGATCATTAACGACCCCTCACCCTCCCCGTCACTTGATGCTCACGTCCCCTGTGCCCTCCCTATTGCACGTTGCTCCTAGAGCATCTTTAATGGTGATTGAAAAAAAAAGATTACATACTTGATCTTAAAAAACCCCCCTAACAATGAATGAAATAAAGATTGTGGGTTGATTGGCAAAAAAATTTTGTATGGGACGATTGAAAGCATGATCAGGCGTGGGAGTGGGACCCACAGCCTGATCTGGCTTTCTTTAATTTTTTTTGCCTTTCCTCCAGCCAAAACGCTGCGTTTTGGCTAGAGCTGTGAGAGAGCTCCAGCCAAAACGCATCGTTTTGGCTGGAGGAGAGGCAAAAAAATTAAAGTTGTCAGCGCTGATGCGCTGACACACGGACCCAATAGGCGCGCGACATTTGTCGCCCTTTCCACATGGCAGCTTCGTATTGGGCACTAAAATATAACCGTTGTAAATTTTGCAACGGTTATATTTAAAAAAATACAAATCAAAAAAAAAATACCAACGGCTTTATTTTTTCGAGCTCTATAAATAGAGACCCATTTTGCTATATTTTGGACACACTTAATTTTCTCCATCTTCCTTCACTAATTTCTTTTTATTTTAAAATTCTTATAATTATGGAGCCTAATAATCCTAATTATATAAGAAACGTGATTTGGTTGCCAATATATGGCAGAAGTTTGGCCGTAACGCTAATTAAGAGCATTTCATTATGTATTTTATGTATTTCGTTCCTAATTAAGTTTATAATTCGTTCTTGTATTTCATTATGTGTCTCGAAATTAAAAATATATTAAAAATACTTAATTGTGTCTCATAATTTAATTATTAGATCGCTAATTAATGAGGATATATTAAAAACGCTAATTGCGTATGCTACGTGTTTAGTCTCCTTGTCCAACAAGTTAGCTGTAGATGGAGCTTTCTTGTCTAACAAGTAAACTAGTATCCCTTAGATGTTCTTCCTTGGAGACTTGTGCAACAAATGTCTGGATCAACTTAGTCCAAGCCTGAGCTTCACTCCCGAACCTGCAAAAAGGGACCTACCCTGGAGGTTTGGGTGGTGGTTCCCCCTCCGAAGCTTAAGTCAGATATCAGGAGTTGTAAGAGAAAGTAGAGATAGAGAGAGAAAGTGTGAGAGTAGTTTTACAGAGTAACTTTGCACTGTTTGCATTGAATTCTCTTTCTCATGATTTCAGGGGTATTTATAGTGATAGCAAGTTGACAGCTATCCTTAAAATACGCCCTAGAATAGTGGCTCCTGATTGGCTGAGGAATCAGAGCATGACACGTGGCAAGCCATGATTGGTGAAGGTTTATTAACCACTCTCCTGCAGCCAGCTTGCAGTGTTGGGTTCTGACTGTTGGGCCAGAAAATCAACCTTTTAACCCAACTGAGTATAGCCCAGAGATTAAGCCTTCTTTCTACATTAACTAGGGTGACACGTGTACGGCTCTGATGAGCCCACGTGTCATTAAGAGAGCCGTAGATGTTAGGCAACATTTGCCCCTAAAAAGGGCTTTCCTTTGTTGGCCCATCTGACGGTGAAGGCCCTTTTACCCAAGGTAGCTTCTTGTTGGCCCATCTGTCGGTTAAGGCCCGCTTTACAGAAGGTAGTTTTTTTCAAAATGAAGGAAATGACGCGCCCTTTCCAGGATTTTACCGGTCATAATCGACCGTTACTTTCTTTTCTTCGGTCATTTCTGACCGGCTCCACAAGTTTTTTTACCCCATATATATACTCTTGGTGTGAGAACATTTAATCATTTCACACCTTGAACAAATATTTCTAGAGAGAGGAGCTCTGCAAACTTTTCTAGCGAGAGAGGGAGATCGTCCAGCTTCAGCATTCTTCAACGAATCGTCCAGATGTTCTTAGCAGGTATCGTTTCTTTGTTCTTTTCTTTCTTCTTTATTCTTTATTCTTTCTTAGAAAAGCAATAAAATGGAATCTTCTTCGTCAAACAATCCTAGCCGACCAAGAGCTTGTCTTGACCCTAGAAGCCGATACTTCTTCTTCGGCACATTCTAGAGTTGGGCCTCTTACAGGCCGAGTACATATTTTTCATAGTTTTGGCCAAGAAAGTCGAGACGACCCGGTCTTTACATGTGCGGGGGTAATGCGCGCGCTTCAAGCAAACGGCCCGTTTAAGACGAAGAGTAATAATCCCGTCAAACAGTTCAGATATGGAAGAGTCTACTGGACGGGTACCAGACGAGGCAAGAGAGGTTCAGAGTGCTGGACCTTTGGACGGACCTCCTTCCCCCGACCATTTTTTAGGAACCAGAAATAAACCCCGAGGCCGGTCCTTCCAGGCGGGGACACCAACATGGAGGAAACCTAGGCGAAGATGATAACGCCACCGAGTCGATAATGCCGAAGAATCGGACGAGGCTTCCACTACCTCGTCGGAAATTAGAAGGCGTCTCAGGTCCCCTATCGACCCCGGCTTTATTTTGGTCAACCGCAAATGGTTGGAGAAAATCGGACTAGACCCTAACTATTTGTTGTCCTATATGCCCATGCCGGGCTTCTCCTTTGTTATTCAGAATAGAGACGCGACGATCTGGCGCTCCCGGGAATCATTTCGCCGTCTACAAAGCGGCCTTGGACGCGGGATTGAGATTCCCTCTCCATGAATTCATAGAACAAATCTTTGCGAGTACTACCACATCGGCCATAATCGGTGGCTCCAAAGCGCTTGGCACAACGTCTTGACGTTCATTGCGCGTCTGTGAGAGCTGCGCGGCCTAGCCCTTTCCATTCAAGCCTTCACTCGCATCCATTATGCGGCCAAGGTACAGGGGCGTGGACGGGGAGCTTGGCTAAGCATCTGCAACCTTCCGGGCTTTATGACGGCTTGGGGAAAAGCCGTCGAAGATGCACGATTGGAAGCTCGAGCTTCATCTTCTTAAAGGCGGCCAATGATTCGGCCACTGAGAGCTATAGATTCTACAATCGGTCCGTCACGAATACGGAGCGGGAAGCGATCTGGGCTGGACTCGGAGGATAGCTTCGACGAAGAAGTGGTGGAGTACTTCGAGTAAAGGAGTACTCCAAGCCCCGCCAACGATCTTTTAAGGGACCATCTAACTTGGATACCCTTTAAAGAAATGTTTTACCAAGACGACTTCTTGGTGGCCGCCGGGCTTGCGGTTGGCCAATGATAAAGGTATATATTCAAAATCCCCCAAGTAAAACTCTTCGTCCATAATTCCTTAGACTAACCAATTTTTTGTCCTCTTGTTGCGGACTCGGTCGGAAACGCGTCTTAAAGCTTCTTGGACGGGAAACATAAGTATGTCTAAATTCACGGACAGACTTATGGAAGGAGTACGCCAAAAGCAACGCCGAAAAAGAGGGGAGACGCTGATAAATTTTTTTTTTTTTTTTTTTTTTGGACGAGGATCATTCAAGCTCAAATGCAGGAATTGCCATCCCATCTTTGGACGAGAATCACCCAAAGAAGGAAAACGTCCAAGCATGGACATTTACCTTTGGGGCATTCGGACTCGTCCAAATAATCGTATCTTTCTCTGGACGAGGATAGCCCGAAGAAGGAAAGCGTCCATGCTTGGACGACCACCTTATTGGAGCCATACTCGTCTGAGAATTTTCTCTCTACTTCTCATTTTTTTTTTGTTCTTGGACGAGTACCATTTGGACTCGTCCAAGTTATAGTACCTTACCCTTGACGAGGATAGCCGAAGAAGGAAAACGTCCATGCGTGGACGGCCACCTTCTTGGGGCCATTCTCGTCCGAGAAATCCCAAGTTACGAAGCTAGGCGAAGAATTGATCTCCTATCCTTGGACGGGAGTCATGTTAGTCCGTCCAATTTCGGGACGGCTTCCTTCTTTGCCTTGACTTCGTCTGCATCCGAAGTTTTTCTCGGACGGGATTCCCCTAGGATAGGAGGCGTTTAGTGTTTGACGCCTTCCTTCTTTGGGTAATTCTCGTCTAAAACTTTGCAATTTTGATTTGGGTTTTGATCTGTGGACGTGCGTCATCTTAACTTGATTATTTTTTGCAGAAAAATGCTCCTACTAACAAGCTCCCACCCGGGAAGTCGTCCTCTTCTAAGAAGAGGCCTAATGGCGGCCACGGACCAGCCTTCCGCGAAAAAACCTAAGGGCTTTATGAGAAAAAGGCCGAGAGAAGACGACTTCCGTTTGGAGGAGGTGGGGGAGAGCATGCCGCCACCCAAGAACAAGGCCACGAAAAAGGAGCCTTCAGCTGCTTGCCCCTGTCGAGAGGGAAGAGATGGCGAGATCCTGGCTGGGTCGGTGGACGTTATACCGGCGGTCGGCCGAGGTCGAGGCGAGTCGTTCTTGGCTTTGGTTATTCGGAGCCGAGAGGCGGCGAGAACTACACGGGTTTTAGCGGCTCGGTGGCCAAGCTGGTGCCTCGAATGCCGATTAGGCTGTTAGGACGACATCTATTTCGTGCAGGTGAGTCGTATTATCCGAATATTGTTAGGACGGTGCGGGTCGGTGGACGGTCTATGAGTCCGTCCAATAGACAAGCCATCGTCTATCCCATCAAGATAAGCGACTCTCCCCCTCTTTCGGATAAGGGGCAAAGGCCCGGCCATACCCTCGGCTCTTACGTGCAGTAGACTCCGACGAAGAGTCTTCCCTGCTTTCGCGAAAATGTCAAAGGTTGAAAAGATCGGCTAGCGGGAGCTCTTAAAGTGCTACCACTGAATCCTATATCAAAGGATTAAGGGGAGCATCGGCCGGCATGTGGGCTACATGTCTCGACTTCTTCTGTGAGGTATAGCTTCTATGCCGCCTTTGTTTTATACTTGATAAAATTCTTCTTTTTTGTAAAGCGTCTAATGACTTGTTTTGTTTTCATTGATCCGGCTTTTTGCTCGCGACATCTTGGGCGAAGAGTGGGCGAGGGGAGCTTAGAAAGGAAAATAAGCAACTCGTCCACCTTGCTACAATGGGTGGTGACAAAGCCATCCATGACATCGAGATGGCTAACACCCTTCATCGTCGATCCTTGGAGGCCTTGGAGAAGAGATAGGCACTCCTGGAGTCCCAAAACAAGAATTATCTTGTTTCTATTAACCGACTATATCTTCGAGCGGGATCGTCTGAAGATGATCATAGACACTCTCTCTGCTTGAGTTGAAAGGTGAAAGGGATGCCGCTCTTAATGTCGCCGGTTGACTAAGGAGGGAGAATATTCTCCTAAGGGCGAAACGGCTCGTGCGGAAAGAGTGGCGGCCAAGGCCTTCGACGATGCCAAGGAAGGGTTGAAGCGAGTTGTCGAAACGGCTAAGGCCCGGGCCGTCAAGGCCTTCGAGATGCTTCTTGAAGGCGATGAGGTCCCCGGCTTTGTACGTCGTCTGCGGAATATCAACGAGTGTCCATTGGGCTATGGTATGCGCCGAGGAACCTCCCAGGAGTTTTAGAGTCGACGACGAAGGCTGCGGTAGAGGATGAGAAGGTTTGAAGACGACCCAGAAACTCGCGGCGAAGATGAAGCCTAGTTTTAGGTTTATTTTTCTAAGTTTCTTGGCTTGTCTGCCGTTGTAGTCTTAGCCCTTCGGTGATGTCTTAAGTTGTAAACCTTTGCTATTGATATATATGAAGAACTTTTTGCCCGATTGCTTGTCTTTTATTTTCGTAACTTTCAAATTGACTAAGTATAATATTAACTTCGTTATGATCGTTGGACGTCCATCACAGATGCTTAGTGAAAGAGCGGCGTGCTTGCCTTTGAGACGATCATAAATCTTTAAAAATTGTTGTCTCCTAAGCATAAGAATTGACTCGTCTCGAACTATTGGACGATCTCGCCTTATCTCGAATAATACAAACTTGTCAAACCTGTTCCTTGCCCTTGAACGATCGAGAATTTGTGCAAAATGCTGCCAAGTACAAGAATAGGCTCGCCACGATCTTTTGGACGATTTACCTTATCCGAATTATACGAGACTTACCGGACCTAATTCTTGCCCTTGGACGATCAAGAGCTTTTGCAAATTTTAGCAAGTACTAAAAGAGACTCAATGCAGGACGGTTTGCATAATCTAGGCGAGTTTCGCCCCAAAGAGGGAGAGCGGCCATATAGTTGTTTGTTTTGTGGACGAGCCACGTTCTGGCCGTTTTACTCGAGCTACTAACACTCGTCTGCGAGTGTCAAACCATCAAAAGGGCATCTATTGCCTAGGTCATCCCTAGTTTTTTGGACGACCTTTTCTCTTTAGCTCGTCCTATAGGCTTCTATCATCCCCCCCTTCTTGGGCTTAGCTCGGCCCGGATGATGGGCGAGCCAAAGTCGAAGAAGGAGAGTGGCCAACCTTGGCCGAGGCCTGCTGAAATCGATGGACGAGCTTGAGATACATGTTCACCGCATGTTTTAGCCGGAGCTTCCTTGAGGGAGCAACACTCGTCATTAAGTAGTGATCCCTTACTAGGAGTCGAACTACTTAGGTGTCCGTATTTTTGAAAGTAAGTATCCTTTACTAAGGTCTTATTTCGAGGCCGGCTTTCTCTCGGGAGACTTTGACGTTACTCTTACTAGAGATTTTGTCGGTTTGTGGCCATGTATGTGTTATATTTTTGGCCGGTCTCTTTGAGGGAGTGATGTTTGGCATAGAAGTGAGTAATTTTGACGTTCTATTATTGTTTGTATTTTTGTCCAAGTTATTGTCACTTTTAGGCGAGTAGCCGATTGAATGCCCCAAAGCGAACTAACTTGGTGAAAATAAACAAAGAAATAAAAGAGTAGGAATTGTATTATATGGATTTTGCTTGACTAAATGCCAAGATGCATGTATACAATTCTTCCTCCTAACATGTCTTAGTGGCACTTTGGAGTAACTACAAACTACCTTATAGGTATCGACGGTGAGCGAGTTAGGCGTGGTACTTCTTCAAATTATCCCGAATTCCAAGTACGGCTTGTATAGGTCGTCCATCTAGATCTTGGAGACGAAAAGTCCCCTTTGTGCGGCTCTTGGATAATCGAGATAAGGTCCTTCCTAGTTTGGGGTTAGCTTCCACAGCTCCTTAGCTCGTCCAACCGCCTCCATTTTTCTTAGAACAAGATCCCCCACCTTGAGTGGTCGTCTAACAACTCTTTTGTTAAACTCCCGAGCCATTCTCGGCTTGTACAATTGCATTCTCGGTAAGGCATTGCCCCCGACTTCGATACTTGGTCCAAAGCGTGCGTAATGCGGCCCGAGTTGGCATCTTACGTGTACAACATGACTCGCGGGGTGGGTTCATCAATCTCGATGGGCAAGACGGCTTCGGTGCCATGGACTAACATGAAAGGCGTCTCGCTTTGTTGAATTCTTAGCGGTTGTTCTAATGGACCATAACACTAATTGCGGCTCTTGACCCATTGTCCCTTGGCGTTTTCCGGCTTCCTCTTGATTCCATTTGATAGAATCTTGTTGAAGGACTCGACTTGTCCATTGGCTTGTGGGTGGGTGATTGTGTCGTAAAATGAGCTTTGATTTCTCTTTACGCGAACCAATCTTTCGACTTAGGCGTTTCGAACTGTGGACCATTATCAAAGACGATGGACGAGGCATGCCAAAGCGAGTTATAATGTTTTCCAAATGAAGCCCTTGACGTCGTTTGTTGTTATTCCTCGCATGGCTTCGACCTCTATCCATTTAGTGAAATAGTCCTTTGCTACTATCACAATCTTCTTTTGCCCGGTTTGCCACCAGGAAAAGGTCCTAATATGTCCATGCTTCATTTGGCAAAAGGCGGGAGGGAACAAAATGGGGCTTAAGTAGTTGGACGACTTCGATGCGGGTTTCCATGTTTACGGCAACTATCGCACTTTTTGCATAGACGAGGGCGTCTTCCTTCAAGGTAGGCCGGTAATACCCCGTCCTTAAAGCCTTTTCTCCGAATGCTCTTCCCCGATGTGCGATGCGAGGCTCCCTCATGGAGTTCTTTCAAAACCTCTAGGCCATCTTCTGCGGTGATACACTTGAGGAGAGACGGTTGAATGATTTCTTGTAAAGGGTCTCATCCCATAGTTCAAACCA
Organism: Beta corolliflora; assembly: GCA_947648045.1. Classification (NCBI taxonomy): domain Eukaryota; kingdom Viridiplantae; phylum Streptophyta; class Magnoliopsida; order Caryophyllales; family Amaranthaceae; genus Beta; species Beta corolliflora. The sequence goes on along the minus strand of CANSZD010002164.1, from coordinate 11,074 downwards.
CTTGTCTCTAGCCTTCACATACTTAGCCTCTACGGGGGTCGGGAAGGTAATCGCCCGTCTTCTTGTGATTCTATGATCGGCCCCATCCAGGCCTCCTCGGCTAGAAACATAATCTGCTCTTGGTCGATGCTCTTTTTGGGTTTGACTTCCCAAAAAGCTGTTCTTGGCACATCTCCTTCAGTAGTGGCGCAATTTAGAGAAGCATACGCTTGATGATTTTCGACCTTGGCACTTGGTCGAGAACAAATCGTTTTAATGGCTCAATCTCATCCTTGATCAATCGCATGTATTTGCTCATTGATGCTTCTTTGCATTCAAAATCTCCATTGACACGGCCCGACGACTAAGAGAGTCCGATTTGGCCTCAATCTCTACGACTCTAGCGACCTTGATTCCCGGCTAAGAGTGCTTCATATTCAGCTTCGTTATTGGACGCTTTGAATTGAAATCTTAATGCATATTCAAACTTGTCCCCTTCGGGAGATTGACAAATGATTCCTGCCCCACATCCATTGACTGTGGACGATCCATCAACCATGAGCGCCCAATGCTTCCTTCCTTGGTGCATCGAGATATTGGCTCTATGGTTGGCCGAAGTAAGCTCAACTATAAAATGCGCCAGGCTTGCCCAGTAATGGCTTTCCTAGGTTCAAATGATATATCAAACATGTTGAGCTCAACCGCCCATTTTAGCATTCGCCCGGCTTCCATCTTACGTAGAACTTGCTTGAAGGTTGATCGGTGTAGACGATTATCTTTGTGTGCCCAGAAGTAAGGCCTTAACTTTCTGCTGGCCATGACGAGGGCCAATCCAAACTTCTCAGCCCGAGTGTACCTATTTTCCGCGTCTTTGAGTACGTGACTCACGAAGTATATTGGGACTTGGACGGATTCTCTTTCAGGCCCGCAAAACGGCCTCCACGGCACTGAGTGGACACGGCCAAATATACAAACTGGCTTTCTCCCCCTCGGGGGCTGACCAACCTAGGCAGCTGCCGAAGGTGGTCCTTGACCTGTTGTAGTGCGTGCTCCGCCTCATCTGTCCACTCAAACTTAGCTTTCTTCTTAATAGTGGCAAAGAAGTGATGGCTCTTGTCGCCTGACTTAGACAAGAAACGTCCAAGGGCAGCCAAGCAACCCGTCAGTCTCTGAACTTCCTTTATCTTTGACGGAGACTTCATGTCTAAAATAGCTTGGATCTTCTCGGGATTAGCTTCTATTCCCCTTGGTCTACCAAAAAACCTAAGAACTTCCACTCGACAAGACCCCAAAAACACATTTTCGGGGTTCGGCTTTTAACTTGTATTTTCGAGAGTTTCAAAAGTTTCTCTCAAATCACCAACATGACTTTCTTCTTGGCGGCTCTTGACTATCATATCATCAATATACGCTTCCATGTTCCTTCCCAGTGGGCCGAAAAGCTTGACATTGATCAATCTTTGGAATGTGGCGGGAGCATTACGCGAGACCAAATGACATTCTCGGCCAGCCATACGGTCCTTTTTCGGTAATGAAGGACGTTTTGTCCTAATCCTCCGGCCATATGGGAATTTGATGGAAACTGAATAGGCGTCCATGAAGCTTATTAAGCGTGGCGTTTGTGGAGTCCACTAGGCGATCCAACTTAGGCGGCGGGAAGGCATCCTTGGGGACAAGCCTTGTTGAGATCGGTATAGTCTACACACGTCCTCCAGGTGCCATTGGGCTTTGGCACCATGACCACATTGCTATCCATTATGGATAATAAGTTTCTTTGATGAATTTGGACTCCAACAACTTCGAAGCTTCTGGTCGACCGCTTGATTCCTAAAGGTCCCAAATGTCTTTTCTTTTGACGGATTTGGCTTTAATTTTGGATCAACATTTGGCCCAGGTGGACGGCTACCGCTTGGATCAATTCCGGGCATTTCTTAATACGCAATAAGCAAACACGTCTTGAAATTCTTTCGCAAAAGGCGATTAAGAGGCCCCCGAAACCCAAAGAGAGCGAAGAACCAATTTTCAAAGTCAGTTACGGGCGAGCCTCATCCCAGACAGGACATCTTCCGGGACCTCGGCCGCTCTCGGACGCTCTAGTACTAGTCCCATAATGGCCATCACTTCTTCGACGAGGGAGGTTCTTCCTTGATGGTTTCATATTTTCTCTTCTTCTTTGGGGGAGATGCTCGGGACGCCTTCCTTGAGGGAGCGAGAGGCGTGCGAGGGCTCTCAATGGTCATCTTTAACGAGGCGACTTGGTCCTTGACAATCCCATATGTTTTCCTCTCGCTAGCCACCTTCGTCTTATCTTTCTCCATTTCGGACGTTTTCCTTTCACAGTGACCTTCGTACGTCGTCATTGCATATCTTCCATGATGACGGCTTGAGGGTAGTCGAGATAACATTCCACAGCCACTGCTTGGTCTCCATATAAGGAGCTAATCTTGCCATCATCACACTCATACTTCATCGACATCGGGTGAGTTACTATAAGCTGCTTTGACTTGATTCGAGTTGGTCGTCCAAGAATAACATTGTAGGAATTTGTCAAATCTCGGACCACCAAGAACTTGATAAACGAGTTCTAGCGGCATCCTTTTCTCCTACTCGAACGGGCAAAGTAACGGTTCCCATTGGATGGATGACTCCTCCCTCAAACCTTATGATGGGATGGTGAACGGGAACCAAGTTCTTCTCATCAAACTTTAGTCCGGACAAGCAATCGGCACTAATGATATCCAGTCGAGCTTAGGTGTCGATCGAGAATCCTTCTTACTCTCAGAGTTTGCTATTTTCATTTCTCTGACCAAAGGATCATCATGGGGAGTCCTCGACTTTGCCCGATCTTGCTCACTAACTACCACCCTTGGGAAGGGCTCGGCCTTTGTCCGGTCGACTAACAAACCCTGGCGAAGCTCCCTAAGGTAGTTTTTGTGTCCTCTATTGGTTGGTCCTCGGCGTGAACCCTCACGAGATTACTAGAACAGACATCTTCGTTTGTGCTTGTACTCTCCTTCTTCTTAGTATGCCAATCATCTTTCCTCTCGAAACTTCCTTCCCCACTTGAGGCATATAGGAGTTCATCTTTCCCTTTCGAGCTAGCTCCTCCAAAGCCTTCTTAAGGTGCTTACATTCATTAGTTTCGTGACCGCAATCCTTGTGGAAGTGGCGATACTTACTCTTATCCCTATTTCTATAAGGGGTTTCATCTCATTGGGGCCTTCAACTCATATTGATCCTTAATCTCCCATGAGAATGGAGTATTGGTCCTTGTTAAATTCAATAGGATTGGATGAGGATGGCTCGGCCTCTTTTCTCTTGCTCCTTACGGACGAAGTGATGGTGGAGGTTATAGCCCAAGTCTCGGCCTTCTTGGGGTTGCTCTTCTTTGGGTGAGCAACCTCTTCGGGCTTCTTAGACTCGGGATGCTTTGCCTCGGCACGCACTTCGGTAGCGTGAATAAACGCTTGACTTCCCTTAGGGTTCGGCAAGAGTGTAGATTTTCTTTTTAACAAGATCAAACTTAAAGCTTCTGGCCTTAGACCCCTAATGAAGGCGTGAAAGGCCACTCCGGCATTAAGATCTTGGATACGAAGGAGCTTAGGTTGAATCTCTTAACGAAACTTCTAAGAGCCTCCTTAGGTCCACTGGGCGACCTTGCCTGGGTGTATGCTTGTTTTTGCTCTTGCTTGTTGGCAACAAAGTGACTAGTGAATAAGAAACGGGAGTTCGGTAAAATTGTTGGCCGAGATTGGGGGAAGATTGTTAAATCATTTACGAGCAACTCCCTTGAGGTTCTTTGGGAAGTTCTTGCACCAAGTACCATCATCTACTCCTTGGACGTACATCGATGTTTGTAGCGAGATAAGTGATCATCGGGATCTGTTGTTCCATCAAAAGGTTCTATAGTAGGGAGTTTAACCTTGAGGAAGGGGGCGCCTCCATTATCTCGCCGAGAATGGAGTGGGCCGGTTAATCCGGAGGGCTCCCATCTGTCCCTCATGGGTATGTACTCCTTACGATATTCCTTTAACATCGGATCGGACGAGCGTGTTTGCGGGCACTAGACGCCTATAGACCATGGGGTGAGCCACCGTCTTCTCCTATCGTGGATGAACAAGAGAGTGACTTAAACTTCGTCCACTCCCCTACGGACGACAACCTCGAAAGGAGGGTCTCTCGGGTATGATGTAGAACTTGTCGTCGATCGTTGTATTACGGCAACTTTCTTTGCTTCTAGATATTCTCGGCATCTGTTTCCATTCGGTGCCCGCTTGGACGAACATGGTCGTGGGTCCTTACCACCGGGTTCCGTCCATCTTTCTTCGGCCCGATCATTATCCTCTGGGTTTGCTTTCCTCTTGCCGTCCTCCTAGAGGGTTCTGACGAAGCAGTCGACTAGGGCTCGGACGATCTTCTTGGGAACGTCCCCTAGGGGGAGGTGGATTGTTAGCGGTGGCTCGAGGGTTAGCGGGAAAAACAACATATTGCTCTTGATCCATTCTGGACATTTGCGGTCATCTTTGCACAAAATCATTCAAGGCGTTCTCTAGATGGGCGGCGAGTCACTTGGACGATTCAAGATTCTCTTGAATGACGAGTTCTTGGCTTGGTCCCGGTAACTTGGGCGATGGACGGGGCTTAATCCCTTCCTCGAGGCGGTCTCTCGTGTTCTACTTTGTGTCTTCGTCATTAACACGAAGACTTCGGTTTACGCGAGGTTGGACGATTGACAATTAGTCATCGTTGCGTCTCCCCACAGACGGCGCCAAATGTTTAGTCTCCTTGTCCAACAAGTTAGCTGCAGATGGAGCTTTCTTGTCTAATAAGTAAACTAGTATCCCTTAGATGTTCTTCCTTGGAGACTTGTGCAACAAATTTCTGGATCAACTTAGTCCAAGCCTAAGCTTCACTCCAGGAACACCGCAAAAGGGACCCACCCTGGAGGTTTGGGTGGTGGTTCCCCTCCGAGCTTAAGTCGGATATCGGGAGTTGTAAGAGAAAGTAGAGATAGAGAGAGAAAGTGTGAGAGTAGTTTTACAAAGTAACTTTGCACTGTTTGCATTGAATTCTCTTTCTCCTGATTTCAGGGGTATTTATAGTGATAGCAAGTTGACAGCTATCCTTAAAATATGCCCTTGAATAGTGGCTCCTGATTGGCTGAGGAATCAGAGCATGACACGTGGCAGGCCATGATTGGTGAAGGTTTATTAACCACTCTCCTGTAGCCACCTTGTAGTGTTGGGTTCTAACTGTTGGGCCAGAAAATCAACCTTTTAACCCAACTGAGTATAGCCCAGAGATTAAGCCTTCTTTCTACATTAACTAGGGTGACACGTGTACGGCTCCGATGAGCCCACGTGTCATTAAGAGGCCGTAGATGTTAGGATGTTGGGGCATGACACTACGTATTAATAATAGCTAATTATGTAGATAACTTAATTATTAAAATAATAAAATTATTAATTTAATTAATTAATAATATAATAGCAATTAATAATGAATATTTCATGTCATTAAAAATTAAATAATAAAAATATTGTATAATGGTGGTTGGGTGATGAGAAAGAAAAAGTAGTTGGGTGGGGTCAAAAGTAAGAGAGAGGAAAAAGTAGTTGGGATGATCTTTTTTTTGGTTCATTGTTAAGAAGAAAGTGGGAAAAGATTTGTGGGATGTAATTTTTAGAGAGAAAGTTAGAAAGAGAGTGGGATGATCTTTTTTTTATTAATTCACGGCAATGGTGCTCTCAAACTATGTGGACCTAGAAATTCTAAGAATTTCCTATCCTTGTATGTGTAGGCTTAGCTTCAATAGGTTTAGTAAAGTTTAGTGTCCTTCTTATCTCCTTGTTAGATCAAACAATGTTCTTCATATTATAGTTTGTTGATTAAGCAATTGGTATCTGTTAAAACTATATTTCAAATTGATGAAATTGTTTGAATTTGTATATTGAGAATTTTTTTGTCGGCTTCTTATTTTCTCCATTCTTGATCGGCATTTTGTTTTACTTTTTTTAAGTGTGTCATTTTTTTATCATACACCCTATTTAGAATCTCCAAAAACCTCATACCATAATTGATGAATAAATTTTGTTTTCCTTCTTTTCTATACACAATATCAATGTCACTTTGAGAAAGCTCACCACCCTAATAAAGGTAGAGAGGATGGATATCTTGGTTGTTCCATATTCTACAACACAAAAACACAACACTCAAGTTATATTTTTTTTTCTACACAAGAAAACACAACACTCAAGTTATATTTTTATTCTACACACGAAAACACAACACTCAAGTTATTCTCATTCTACACCAAAACGATACAAGCTCACCCTTGTCTTAACTATTTACATTTGAACTTTCCCCAAAACATTAAGTCAATCAAAGCAAAATTAAGTCAATCCCTAAGCTCAACAAGAAGAACAAGCATTTTTTAAAATTCTACCGACTATCAAATCCCACCATATTTTCAACATGTAAAGCATGATTAGTTTCATGATGAGTCTCGCAACAACATGATCAATTTATTAATATAAGGGTTCCAAATCATGCAAAACCAAACAAATGTGTGTCATCGAGTAAGCATTTATAAATAACCAATAACATTCAGAAATTTGAAATTACATAATAAAGAACAACTACAAACAACTAATCATGAACTTAGCATCAATTCATTCAAATTAAGTTTAAAAATTTCAATGAAAAACATTATAACCACAACTATAGGGTGTTGAACAAGCTAAAAGAGGGAGTTCAAATTAAACCGGAAACTTCTTGGCAATGACTCATACCTTCTTTAGAAAACATCTTCAAGAGAAAGATAACAATTTCGGACACTTGCAAATTTTGTAATTCTTCATTTCCTGCTTTCTTTCCCAAGGTGATGATGGCCCGGTTAGTCGATGGTGCGCGACGAGTGTATGTAGAGGAAGATGCGCACCGTCCAAAATGCAACATCCCAAAGCATAAAACGCATATTCATTAAACCAAAAAAGCACGGAATGAACATCCGTTGATCACCAATGAACACGAGAAAAAACATAAAACCTATTTTTGAATTCATTACTTTTATTTTCCGGCACAAATTTTCAGAGACTTTCTCTCTCTTCTCCCCAAATCCTCCAACATCTCTCTAAATTTTCTCAAACTTCTTTCATCAAACTCTTCAAATTCTTCATTTTTTTGCACAATTTTCATACATGAAGGTGAACACAACTGAGTTGCAAAGTGAAATCGCCAACATAAGGTATTAGATATATGCATCGATAAGAAAAGAGAACATTTTTTTACATTTTGCACTTTAATTTCTTATTTTTTCCCTCTTTTCTAGTGAAGATCTTGATAGTGATTTGTGAAAAAATAAAAACAACCTTGCAATTGATGTCCTAATGAGCAAAGGAGAGAGTCCAATGAACAAAGGATCGGAGATGAACAAGTTCGACATCTAGAAAAAACGTTCATTGTACGGTAAATATATGTTAGTTGTATTATTATAATATACTCATTGAATTTGTGTTGGTCATATGTTTATTATATTTTGCCATATATTTGTTATGTGTTTGTTCAGATTTTAGGTACAATTGTTCATATGTTCATTGTGTGTTTGACACATATTAATTGCATTAATAATATGAATTATGACATATGTTCATTGTCCTATTAGCATATGTTCAACGAAACACATGTTGGTAAGATGTCTATTGCATTTTCTACCATATGTTCATTATGTGTTTGTAATATATTCAATGAAATGATATGAATTCTTGATGGGTTGATTATCATATATTTGTCTATAAATGTGTGATATTTGTTCAAATGTTCTTTATATGATTATGTGATGTTTATTATACTATTTACAAAAACAAGGTGCACATTTTTAGGCTAATGTTCATTGTATTACTAACATGTTCATTTTAGTCACATGCTCGTTATATTTGGTCATATATTTGTTGTGTGTGGAAGCATGGTCATTGTATTATTAGAATGTGTTAATTGTATGTTTGAAAGATTATGTTCATTGCATTATAAACTTGAATAATTTTGTTTTAACTATCGCTTGCTCTTTCCTTTCTTGTATCGGTTCAATTCGACTAGTTCGGACAACTAATGCTACGTTACGTACGGTGTCGAGATCTCACAAAACAAATCAATCGGGAATGGAAGGAAGCTCAAAAGCAAGAATATCTTCTTAATGTACTCAATAATGTTTAATTAGCAATACATGTTCTTTTGTAGGACCACAATGGTGTTCATATAAGTTTATATTGTATTATTTTGGTTATATTTCTACATTTGGAGTACGTACTACATTTTGAATTAATCATCTTTTTGTAATTACTTATTTTTTTGATAGTTATATAACTATTCGGTTGGGTTATTCATAATAAATAGTATGTTGCGAGAATCATATTTGTACATTACAAAGAATAATAATGACAACATAAATATTCATCACAATGAACATATAAGTAATTTAGAAGAACATTTTGAAGAACTTGGATGAACAAACTAACAATTTGAATCAACGAAGTATGTTAATCAAGTGAGAAATGAACAATAGCAAATTTGAAAAATATTTTGAAATTTGAATTTTGAAAATCAACGTGCAATTTTGAAAATTCGTAAACATCTTTTGAATTTTGGAATTAGTTGAAAATGTTCAATCCAAAATTGCGTCGTTCATTCAACGAAAGAATGTGTTTATTACTCTTAGAATTTTCATAAATGTTCATTCCAGAAATTGCAAATGTTCAATCAACAATAGCGTGTCTTCGTTACCTTCTGATATCGACCATGGAATAAACTTGGATGTTTATTCGTTGACAAGCAGCGTAAGGTGAAAAAGTTGAGAATAGAAATTTGTGGTAAGTCCAACAAATATTCGATTCGAAAATGCAAAGTTCGTTGGAATAACAAAACGGTGCCGTTTTGTATCGTGCACACAGATAGGATGGTACTTTTGTGCACACCTTTGAATTTTCGGACGATGGCCTCCTAAATACAGTTACTTTTGTTTTAACTATGTGGGACGTATCACTTCACGAAAATGAAATCTTATTTTGTAATGCCTCTCCCAATCAAACTGACTCTCCTTCCCATCCTTCCCCTCATTTCCGGATGGTCCAAACTCCTCCCTTTCTTCTTCCCTCAAACCGCCGCTCACACTCCCTCTCAATCTGGTAGGAGTCTATATTTTGTTTTCCATGTTGGTTAGGATAGTTTTCCTTCACTTCATAGCACTCTTGTAACATATATATATTGGAGATCACATTAATGAGAAATCATCACAAATTTAACCCTAATCTTATATTACAACATTGCAGAAGCTCGAAGCTCGTTCCAGGTTCTTGTTTTTGTTCCTTAGATGAATCTACTTGTTTAGACGATTTTGTTGCGATTTTTTAATATCTGCTTCGTGTGATTGGTTTTATGCGGTTGCTATTATTTGTTTCATTTTTTTTCCTTATCTCATATATGCTTTTAGGGATAATTTACATGTTATGAACTTATGATTAGAATTTCTGGTTTAACTTCTTAATTCATGTTTGTGATATTTTCCGTTGTTTGTTTGTCACCAATTGTATTTTGCAATTTATGCGCTTGAATGGAATTACGTGATTTTGTTTTTGTTTTTGTTTGAGGTTCTAAAGAATTGTCTTTTATTACTTCAATAATTATATGATGGATTGCTTATTTGCTTAACTCAAAGGGAGAAGTTGATAGCATCAGTAGACAGTAGTTACTCGACTACAAGAGTTAGTAACTCTAAATTGTGCTAGACCTACTCTGTGTCCGCCACTGCTTATAGAGGAGGTGTTACCAATTAATTAATTTGATTATTATTATTATTCTTGATTTGATTATTAATTTTTGAAGTAATTTTTTTCTGTTTTTTATTCTTTATAGATAGAGGTGATTGGAAATCTGACTTATTCTCCTACTCTGGCTCAAGGACCGGCTTGATTCTCGTTCGCTCTACTAATTTTACATCCCTGAGTCACTACTACTACCCGATATGAGATTGAAACGTTGTACCACCACTACTACTATCTTACAGGATGATGTTCATAATCATAATTGCAACATTGATAGACTCACTTGCTTACCCCTTGATTTGTTAATTCGTATACTTTCTTTGCTTCCCTACCAAGGATGCTGCTGCTGCTGCGTCTCCTCTAAGAGGATGATCACCCATGTTTTCCATTCACTTACCTGCCTCGATTTCGACGATTTACCTATAAGTCATTGTACTAGGAAACCTTATGCAATAGAACGTTTCCCCACTTTTGTCGCCTTTGTAGACTCCGTTCTCTTATCATACCAGTCTCGCTATCTTACCAGGTTTAGACTTGCAGTAGGTCCATCCTTTATTACCAGGTATCGTCATGTTTCGGTTCATGATGAAATCGAACCCCTGGAAGAACAGTGTAAAGGCTGTTTTCCTGAGCCTGAAATCCCAACCATGTTAATGGAGTGGATCGCTTTTCCGTTGACCTTTGTGGACTCACGGGCTTGACCTTCGCGTTCATGTGAGGGAGGAAGGGGATATTCAGCTGCCCCCAAGAAATTTTCACTTGTGGAACATTAGAGGTGTTTGAAGCTCGATACCAACCTTGGTCTCCATCGAGCTTCAACCGCCATGTTTCCGTCTTCCCAACCTGAAATTACTCTCCTTTCAGGCAGCTATGATTCCCGGCTTGATGGCCTTGTGGCCGAGGCTTCGTTTCCGGCTGTCCCTTTACTTGAAGATCTTACTGTGGATGCAACTTGGGTCCATGGCCATTTCATAAGTATCTCTTCGCCTTCTCTTAGGAGATTAATGCTTTCAGTGTGGAACAAAGATGGGAGAATCAAGACTGTTTTGACTCTGTGCTTATTCATACTCCTAACTTGGAGGGCATTTAGTTACTGTGATAATTTAGCATCGCATTACATCATCACAAAAATGGATTCCCCTTGTCAAAGCCTACCTTGAAATGGAGAAGTTAATCGCTGGAGGACAGCATATGAGGGTTCTGGTCAGCTGAAACTTAGCCTTCTGAGGCCCTTGTCTAATGTCCAGCATTTGACTCTGATCTATCCATTCTTAGAGGTT